>BLBF01000025.1:17843511-17917167 GCA_015471245.1 Laticauda colubrina
TGTTAAGCCTGGGTTCCCCAACCAGGGTTAGGTAGACAAGCTAAACAGAATGTGCAGCGTTAGTCAGATAGGCACACAGATAAATGAGTGAGCTAAGCTTGTATGTTTATTAACATACAGTAAAAATAACAGATACGCTTGTGCTATCAAGAATATATTTTATTCCAGTATAAGTTTATGGCATAGTCAAATAACAGTCCAATATTCATTTACCATGTAGTCAGTCCATTCAGGGATATTCAGTTAGCAAAGTTCATGTAGAATATCCTATGTCAGTTCACTTATAAATCAGTCCTTAGTTGTCTCTCCCGTTCAACCAATGCAGTCTTGATTCCAAGCAGTAATCAGGGATCATCAAAGCCAGAGAGAGTGAGCAAGCCGTAGTCTTGCTACTTTTATATTGTTTTCTTAACCACTCCTTTAATTGCTATTTCATAGTTAAAGCTGTATACACTCTAACATACACTAACTATGATTCATAGTTATTATTTCACCTAAACCAGTTAGGGTGAACAATGTTATCCCTAACACAGTCCGTACTCGGCTATTCTCACGATCCATCTTCAGACCCAGACACTTCTTGGATGCCTTCTTTTCCTTGCGTAGAACAGGTGAAAGAGCCTGTAGATGACTTGGTTCTGGTGTTGAATGATGGTGGCTACCAAAAGGAGTGTGCGACAATCCATGGTGGAGATCACTGGATGCTGTGGAAGAGCAAGAGCAAGATCAAGGCTGAAGAGGTCTGCACAGCAGGGCTGCTGGACTGAAAGTGAGATCCAGGTGATTTCTCCCCCTTTTTATAGGAAATATCATTTTTCCGCTAGGTGTCCTTCTGCATCCTCTGGACATCCTGCAGACATCCTTAATATCTGAGATACGTCCCCTATACGAATGTTTTTTCTGTTTTAATGCTTTATATGCGAGCTGCATCTGCTTTCATCCTTTCTACGTCTGTGCTATTAAAGCTGCATGTCCGTTCCGTGTCCGTTTCGTTTCATCCCTATGTCCGTTTTCTGCTGGAGCGGATGTGAGTTGCGCGGATGCAAGGCAGATGCCTAGCGGATAAAGCGGATGCGTAACCGATGTTATAACCTGTGGTTTTCATGTGTTGGACTAGTGAGGAGGTGTGTTCCAGCTTTTTTACTGCATTTTTGTGTTCATCTAGGTGGGTACGTATTCTTCTATTGGTCTGTCCAATGTATATGGCCGGGCATGATGTACAGGGAATTTCGTACATGCCTTGGTTTTCCAGGTCAATTTTGTCTTTGGGGTTTCGAAGGATGGCTGCTATTTTTTTGTCTGTTTTGAAGGCAGTCTTGATGTGATGCCTGTGTAGTATCTTACTGATTTTATCTGTGGTACCTCTTATGTAGGGCAGGACAGCTGTTCCATAGGTCTCTTGGTCTTCTAGGTCTCTGTTATGTCTTGGTGTGTTTTTGTGGATCAAGTTGGTGATTTTGTTTTTTTGGAAGCCATTGGCTGTCAGTGCTTTAGTCAGGGTGCATAGTTCAGTCTTTATATGTGTCTTATCTGCCAGGCGTTTCGTTCTGGTAATTAGTGTTTTAGCCACGGAATTTATCTGTGCTGGGTGGTGGTGGGATTGGGCATTGAGGTAGCGGTTGGTGTGTGTTTTCTTTTGGTATATGGTGTGTCCCAGTGTGCCATCTGTTCTTTTGTAGATTAGTACATCTAGGAATGGTAGTTGTTTGTTTATTTCCGTTTCCATGGTGAATTTGATTTTGGGGTATGTGTTGGTGGTGTTGATTGACTATGAGACAGTCAAAGAGGCATTAGTGAACCAGGCAGAGGCATTTGCAGAGAGGCCCATTGTCCCCATGTTTGAGGATTATGCAAAGGGCTTTGGTAAATTATTTCATTCTGGATCATATTTTACAACCCTTATAAATCTAATCAATATTAAGGCCCTGTCACACTGGCCGACGGATGCAAAACGTAAGTAAAAAGGACACAGCGGACGAGAAAAATGTTCCATCCATTGTTATCTGCTTTCAAAAGGGGCAAAAATTTGCGTAACCAGAGTGGACAACACGGAAAGGAACAGACGGGGGGAGGATGCAGGGCGGATGGAAAGCGGATGCTCCACAGAAGCCTAGCAGATGGAAGTGGATGGGAGCAGGTGGCACATCCGCAAGGCTTCCAGGGGACCGCAGCAAAGCGCACGTGGAATGGAATGAGCAGATGCAGAGCAGGCACCGAATGGACGAAGCGGATGCACAGCGGATGCAGAGCGGATGAAGTGGATGCACAGTGGAAGCCTAGCAGATGCCTAGCAGAAGCCTAGCAGATGCCTAGTGGATGCCTAGCAGATGCCTAGCATTCACTGCGCATGAGGGGAGGATGCATTGCATCCGCCCCGTGGATATAAAGGGAAGCAGCTCCCAAGCAGATCACCATTCAGAGGAAAGACCTGCTTCCAGACACATCGACTGCCTGCCAGCCTGCCAGCCTGCCTGCCAGCCTTGCTGCCTGCCTGCCTGCCAGCCTTGCTGCCTGCCTGCCTGCCAACCTTGCTGCCTGCCTGCCTGCCAGCCTTGCTGCCTGCCTGCCTGCCAGCCTGCCTGCCTGCCTGCCAGCAACCCCAAAACCATGGGGAAGAAGAACAAGCCTCAGCCATCTGCTTCCAGGCCTGGCAAGAGGGACAGGGCCACCCTCCCACCCCCTGGCCCTCACTCTGCTTCTGCTGGGGCTTCTGCAGCACAGGCTTGCTCTTCTGGGGCTGGGGCTTCTGCTGCTTCTGCTTCTGGAGGAGCTGATGCTGCTGCTTCTGGCGGTGGTGCTTCTGCTGGTGCTTACTCTTCTGATGCTGCTTCTGGCAGTGGTGCTTCTGCTGGTGCTTACTCTGCTGATGCTGCTTCTGGAGGTGGTGCTTCTGCTGGTGCTTACTCAGCTGAAACTGCTTCTGGCGGTGGTGCTTCTGCTGGTGCTTACTCTGCTGATGCTGCTTCTGGTGGTGGTGCTTCTGCTGGTGCTTACTCTGCTGAAGCTGTTCCTGGTCCTGCTGGTGCTCCTGGTCCTGCTGGTGCTCCTGGTCCTGCTGGTGCTCCTGGTCCTGCTGGCGCTACTGGTGCTTACTCTGCTGATGATGATCCTGGTCCTGCT
This sequence comes from Laticauda colubrina, assembly GCA_015471245.1. Classification (NCBI taxonomy): domain Eukaryota; kingdom Metazoa; phylum Chordata; class Lepidosauria; order Squamata; family Elapidae; genus Laticauda; species Laticauda colubrina. The sequence goes on from BLBF01000025.1 coordinate 17,846,632, forward strand.
GCTGCTGCTGCTGGTCCTGCTGGTGGTGCTGCTGCTGCTGGTGGTGGTGTTGTGGAGGAGCAGCCCCTACAACCTGGAAGCCCCTGGAAGGGCCCATGTGGTCCTGCCAAAGGGAGGAAGAAGCATACACGAGAACGGGAGAGGAGGCAATACAATATCGAGGAGGAACATGAGGATGAGGTGCAGGAGTGGCTGAGAGAGAATGAGTATCTATGGCGGAAGGGACACAGGCTCTATAGGGACACCAAAAGGAAGCAGGCTGCTTGGAGAGAGAAGGCGGAGAGCCTGGGCTACACTTCTGAGGTGCTCCTCGGCTGGTGAAAACATATGCACACCTGGTACGGGAAGCTGCATCTCAAGAAATCTGGCCAGGCCGCGGTCAAGCTGACGGACAGAGAGACCTATGTCATGGCCAAGTGCAGCTTCCTGGAGGGTGAGATCCGCCACCGAGGAGCAGCCCCTCTCACAACCCTCTCTCTCAGGCAGCCTGCTGAGAGCCAGTCCTCTTCTGGCAGAGAGTTAGCTCCTGTCTCCAGGCAGGTCTCTGTGGAGCGTGCCACGATGGAGAACCCCCTGACAGCTGTGGTACCCGTGGCGGAACGCGTGGAGGACTCCCTGGTGAAGTGGGAGAAAGGAGACGGCACTTCCACCACAGTCCAACCCGCATCCACCCCCAGCTCCGCCTCCCCAGAAAGGCAGAGAGCCAGACAGCAGGAGGGACAGAGCCACATTGTCCTGCTGGAGATAAGAGACACCATCAGGAGCAGCATAGATATCCTCTCTCAGCTGGTCAACACCGACTCTTCATCCTCCAATCGCAAGCCCTTCCTCACCTATGTGAACCAGACTCTGATGGACATGGCAGAACCCCAGTACCAGGTGGTGAAGAACAGGATCACCGATCTGCTTCACAACCCTCCAGATCCAGATGAACCTGCTCCCACCCAGTCCAAGTCTGCTCCTCCACCCCAGGTGATGTCACTCCCATTCCAAGGCTTCCCACAGGCCCTCAACTACCAGAGCTATGGCTACCAGGAGGTCCAGCAGCACAGGCAGCAGCCCTTCGCAGTCCAGGCACAGGTCTATCGGACAACACTGTTGCCACCGGTTCCACTGATGCCACCGATGCCACCAACGCCACTGATGCCACCAATGCCACCCATGCCACCCATGCCACCGATGCCACCAACGCCCGTCTTCACCCAGCTGCAGACTAGACAGCCCCACTACACTGCTCCTTCCTCCACCCCACAGCCAAGCCCAGCCTCAGAACATCTGTCATCAGTACTGGGGCTGACACCCCATGGCATGGAGGAAGGAGCTCTCAACATCACGGGGCTGAGCCAGCTGTCTGAGAGCTTTCTCAACACACTGTCCCCTGTTGTCCTCTCAGGACCAGGCACCCCAGTGGCGCTTCAGACCAGCACTCCAGCAGCAGCCACCTCCACAGCACCTGGAGCCTTCACCCCTGAGACTGGGCACACCTCTGAGTGACAGAGAAGAGTGCCAGAGACTGGGTGGCTACCTGTAGACTTTATTTGGACACTTGACTTGGGTCATTTTTCTTTTACAGCTTGTTATTAATAAAGTTTATCTTTGCTTCACACACTTGGTTCATTTATTTTTTTCAATAAAGTCTTGGTGGAAACTTTTAGAAATGATTTAAGCCTTTGCATACTTGTGGGATGGGTAAAGATAGTAGTGGGATGGGCAGGGATACTTTTGGGATGGGTAAGGATAGCTGTGGGATGGGCAGGGATACCCATGAGATGGGCAGGGATACCTTTGGGATGGGTAATAGCTGTGGCATAGATAAACCTCCAGTGCAAGCATAGTGAGACTGTATGGTCCACCCTCCCAGGTGCCACACCTTTGGCCCTTCATTATCAATAACAATGTAAGCATTGATCCACACATTTGAACATAAACACAACTCTTTATTAAATGCCCTGTTCATTTTAGGCCCACCCAACATACATGGCGCAATCTCATCAGTGTGATGAGACAAGCTGAAGGAAGCATCCATTAATCTTCTATCATCCTGTCTTGCCACTCCACTGCTCCAGCTGGGGAGTTGCACCAGTGTTTTAGGAGGTTGCACTGCTTCTTCCCTTCATGTGAAGCTCTGTTGGGGCCCTGCACATCCTCAGTGTCGATCAGGTTTTGCCCTTGCCTCCATTCCCCAGGCTCCATGTCCCCATTGCCTTTTTGGAGGTCCACGAGCCTGTTCTGCAAGACTGGGTAGCGGGTGCTCATGAAATTGTGCAGGATGCAGCAAGCTTCCACAGTCCTCCTCACGGTCTGTGGGCAATGCTGCATGGTGGTGAGAAGTACCTGAAACCTGTTGACCAGAATGCCAAAGGCGTTCTCCACCACCCGCCTTGCCCTGGACAGCCTGTAGTTGAAGATCCTCTCTTCACAGGTGAGGCATCTGGAGGTGTAGGCCTTCCTGAGGTAGGTTCTGAGGGAGAAGGCGTCATCCCCCACGATGAAGTAGGGCACATCTTGTGTGTCATTGGGCAGGGGGTCTGGATCTGGGAAGCCCGTGATGAGGTTGCGTTCCAGCTCCTCCTTGAGGTCACTGGCGTTGTATACCTGGGCATCTGAAGCTGAGCCGTTGCCTGAAGCTTCGATGTACATGAACATGTAGTTAGCATCGACCATGGCGAAGAGGATGATGCTGAAGAAGCCCTTGTAGTTGAAATAAGTGGACCCCGACTTGGCTGGAGTTTTGCAGGCCACGTGCTTCCCATCTATGGCTCCAACGGTGTGTGGGAAGTTCCACTTCTTATACCACTGCTCTGCAACTTTCTTCTAGCCTTCTTCAGTGGAGGGGCACTGGAGGAGCTCCTCCAGGTATTCTTCGATAATGACCTGCACCACTTCTCTGACCACAATGCTGATGGTGTTGTGTGGCACCCTCCAGCCGTACTGCATGTTCCTGTACGTGGTCCCAGAGGCCAGATGGCGCAGAGTCAGTTCCACCTTGAGCCCAGGGTCCAGGCTGGGCCGGAAGTTGGTGCTCTGCTTGGTCAACCTGGGTGTCAGCCTCTCCACAACTTCATCAAACATGGCTGGAGGCATCCTCATGAAATTCTGGAATGCATGAGGGTCTTCGTTCCTGAGTTCTACCATCATCTTGTTGTACAGTCCGCACTCTGCTCTTCTCCTGATCCATCTTCGGACCCAGATGCTTCTTGACCGCCTCCTTTTCTTCCCGTAGAAGAGTTGAAAGAGCCTGTAGAGGGCTTCGCACTGTTGCAGAATGATGGTGGCTACCAAAAGGACTGTGTTACGATCCATGGTGGACATGACTGGATGCTGTGGAAGAGCAAGAGGCAGATGAAGGCTTCAGAGGTCTGCACAGCAGGGCTGCTGGTCTGAAAGTGAGATCCAGGTGAGTTGCTCCCCCTTTTTATTGGCAATATAGGTTTTCCCCTTTGTCTCCTTTTGCATCCTCTAGACATCCTCTAGACATCCTTAATATCCGAGATAGGTCTCCTCTGCGAACATTTTTTCTGTTTTAAATGCTTTGTTTGCAAGTTGCATCCGCTTTCATCCTTTCTCCGTCCGTGCTACTAATGCTGCGCGTCCGTTCCGCATCCGTTTCGCTTCCTCCCTGTGTCCGTTTTCCGCTGGAGCGGATTTGAATTGCGCGGATGCACAGCGGATGCCTAGCAGATATAGCGGACGCATAACGGATGACGTCGGATGCAGAACGGATGTTCCCCGTATGTGTTGCGGATGCAGAGTGGATGCGTTGGATACATTTTCCGCTCAGAAAGTTTTGAGCAGCTCAAAACCTTTTGAGCAGATGGACCCTCAGTCGACGGATGCTGGATGGATAGAGAGGAAGAAAAACGGACGCAGTGAGTACAGAACGGAAGCATCACGTCAACCAACAGATGGCAAGTGTTTTTCTCCGTTTTACATCCTCTTTCCATCTGTTGGTGCAGTGTGACATGGGCTTTAGATACATGTAGTCGTCATTTAGCAACTGCCTCAGATAGTGAGTATTTGCTAATGCAGTGGTAATAAATGATAGCTAGCATAGTAAAAAAAAACATTTTTCAACCAATGCACACACTTGTACCCAAATTTCTGTTCACCAGACTAACAGTAATGCTAGTGTTACTGCCCAAGAGAACTTTATCTCAATGACATGGCAGCAACCAATGATGTTCGATCTCTGCAGTGTTGGAATTGGCTGGTCCAATATCGAAGGAAAGAAATGGGGGCTATTCTCCAGAACCTCATTTGGATGATCTCCTACTACTTCTCCTTGCAAGAGACACCATGATATTTTACATGCTGGACTTCATCATAGGCAGCTTACACTTTATACCTGCTTTTGCTAACTTTCATACTTAAGCAGCTAATCAATCAGAGCAGCGGTCACCAACAGTGGTCTGCAAGAAAATTTTGGTCGTCTGCAGAAAAATTTTATATGACACGAAATGCTATTTATCTTTTTTTAAAAAAATAATATTTGTGGTCGATGGGATTTAAAATTATGAATTTAGTGGTTCCTAAGGTCAAAAGCTTGGTGACCCCTGGATCCGAGCTTGCCTACTTCATTTTCTATACTATGGTACAATTTCACCATGCACTATAATGGTGGAATTTACCTGGTAAAATCTTCATGCCGACTTCTCATTTCTAAGTTGTCTTTTTATTTTCTCCACTTCAGGTATTAGTTTTGCTCATGATGAGAACTGGAGACAGATGCAGCAGTTTTCATTATCTGCATTATGAGATTGTAGAATGGGCAAGAGGATTGTTGAAGACAAAATCACTGAAGAATGCAGTATCTTGACAAAAGCATTTGAGACTTATAAAGGTGAGTCAATATTTCTTCCTGAAGATTTACCATTGTATCTTCCAATATGAGCATTATTTCTGTACATGAAAATATGTTAAGAATTGTGTTTACTACACTTCTAGGCATTGAGTTAGTGATATTCATATTTTCCAATTAATAGAAATCAGTTAAGAAATTAAAGCCCATGTCACACTGCACCAACGGATGCAAAGAGGATATAAAATGGACAAAAAAGCTTGCCATCCGTTGGTTAACGCGATGTACTCACTGCCTCCGTTTTGCTTCCTCTCTATCCGTCCAGCATCCGTTTATTGATGTTTCATCCGCTCAGAAAGTTTTGAGCTGCCCAAAACTTTTGAGCAGAAAATGTATCCAATGCATCTGTTCTGCATCCTCTAGGCATACGGGGGACATCCGTTCTGCATCCATTACGCATCTGCTATATCCGCTAGGCATCTGCTGTGCATCCGCACAACTCAAATCCGTTCCAGCGGTAAACGGACGCAGGGAGGAAGCAGAACGGACGCGCAGCGTTAGTAGCACGGATGGAGAAAGGATGAAAGTGGATGCAGCTCATCCGCTCTGCATCCGCTCCGCATCCGCTCTGCATCCTCTACGCATCCGCTCTGCATCATCTATGCATCCTCTACACATCCTCTATACATCCGCTCTGCGTCCTCCCCACGTCCGTTCCTTTCTGTGTTATCCGCTCTGCTTATGCAAATTTTTGCCCCTTTTGAGAGCAGATAACAACAGATGGAACATTTTGCTCGTCCGTTGTGTCCTTTTTGCATCCGTTGGGCAGTGTAACATGGCCTTAAGAAAACTAAGTAATTAGTCATTAACATTCATGTTCATTCTTGTCTCTCCAAATGATCAGTTCACTTTTTCTGTATCTCTCATTGATTCCCAATCATGCATTCCTGCCATGTAAAATTCTCCCCATCACCACAAGATCATATTGAGATTGTTGCATAATTTCCCCTAAGATCCATAGCTTAGCATTTTATTAACCTCATTCCCTGGAGTATGATATGCAGGGGTGGGATTCATTTTTGCTCCCAGGAGGCCTCCCTACACTTACCTGGGAGCCAGGCAGGCCTAATGGGGACTCCTGGGAGGGGTGGGGCAGAGTGAGAGTGCCAGTGGGGAGTCGGAACTACCAGTTCACTGAACTGGATGTAAAATTAACATCCAGTTCATCCTGGCCTGAACCAGCTGTATCTCATCCCTGATAATATGCACATATATATTTCCAAATAAAAATTCATGTTTATGATCAGACATGCCACATTTCAAAGTATGAGGAATAAGTATAACCCATAAAAGTTATCAAAATCCTTCTTTGTATTTAGTGAAATGATTATGGCAGTGCCCATGCTATTTAAAATTACATTTATTCTCACATCAATTCCTTGTTTACAAATAAATAATTATAAATTATCAAGATGCAGTAAACTTGCTAAAACCTTTGTGGAGTCAGCAATATTTCCAGGTGCTATCTGGAAATGTGTTGGCCATGATCACTGTTTAGTTTAGAAATTACAACTGTATAAAATTCATTAAGAAAGGGAAACAAAATAGTGGATGCAAAATCTTTTAAGAAATATTTCAAAGTTCACATATCAAAATGCCTGTGTAAATCTAGGGTTTATAAATCTATGTTTATAAGCTCTGTTGACAATTTCAGGTTATCTTCATGGTTGGGCACTCTCTGTTCTAGATGATATTAACTCAGTCCTGAAATCATGGGAGGAGAGTTAGGTCCTTAAAAACTTTTACTGGAACACTTTGCAAGGAATGCATTCATTTTGAATAACTGCAGAAACAATTGTAGATAAAAGTGCAAAAGTTCCTTCTCTGATGTGGATAGCTGAGGCTCTGCTCTTGACTATAAAGAGAGGAACTGTGTCCTCTGAAGCCTTAGATCTGTTTGTTAATCTAAAAGCTTTTGTCTTTCTTATTTTATTTTTCATATTACTAGCAGCATGGCCTATCTTCAGGTGTTCTTCCACTTCCACTTTGAACAGAGGGACTAGAATGCTCCATTTTATCTGTCATCAGAAATGTAACTGCTTCTCACTCCAAAGGAAGCATATTTCTAGTACTGCATTCATGTGTAACTATTTCTGTTTTTAAAAGAATAGGTTACAGAATTATTCTTTGTGTTACTGTTAGTAAATATTAGTTCATAAACCTGCATCTCTTGCTGTCTTCTATATCTACGCAGAGTGCAAACTAGTTTCTATGATAAATGCTATGTATAATCAATCTTATCCTCAATCTTAAGGTGACGAAGAGCAGGTTTCATTCTGGGATTCTTTCATAATTCTGTTTTAATTTATTGCTCATGACCAGGAAAGCTATTTGACTCAGCAACAATTCTGAAATCTGCAGCTGCCAATATCATAGTTTCTTTTTTACTTGGCAAGAGGTTTGAATATGAAGATGCTTCTAAGTTCTAAATTCTAAGACAACTGGAAATACTTGAAGAAAATATATGCCTTGCAGGAACCCCTGCTATATTGGGAAATGTTCCGTTTGGAAATAAGTTCCAACAACAACTTTTTTATTTAACTCAGTAAAGCAATGGTAACAGAACAAGAGCCCAAGCTGCGGCAGCCCTTTTTATAGCGGCTTGCTCGCGGCTTGTGGCCAATGACACCACTTTAAGTGTTCCTGCCGTTAGGTAGGCCAATCGGATTGGTTCTCTAATGGCCAATCCGAAAACGGCCTTTTCGGCCAATCAGAATAGGGAACTTGGAGCCTACCAAGTTCCATACACAACAGTAAATGTAATCTTTCATGTGAAGAAAAACTTCATCCCTACAGTTTATCAAGGTTTAATTTAACAGATAACAGATAATCAGAGTTGGAAGGGACCTTGAAGGTCATCTAGTCCAACCCCCCACCCAAGTGGGACACCCGACACAATTTCTGACAGATGGCAGTCCAATCTTTTCTTGAAAGTCTCAAGTGATGTGAGATTTATATTTTGTGAGGTTTAGATCTAAAGCCCCTGTCACATTGAACCAACGGATGCAAAGAGGATGTAAAACGGACAAAAAAGCTTGCCATCCGTTGGAAAATGTGATGCATCCTTTGTGTACTCACTGTATACGTGTTTCATACACTCTATCCGTAAAACATCCATCTACTGTGATTTCATCCGCTCAAAAGATTTTGAGCTGCACAAAACATTTTGAGCAGATGAACTTTCCGCTGTGTACGATCTACATCTGCGACACATACGGGCAACAAACGTTCTACGTCCATTGTCATCTGTAACACGTCCGATGTATCCTCTCGGCATCCTCTGGCCATCCGCCAACTCACATCCGCTGCAACGGAAAGCGGAAAGAGGGAGGAAGCGAAAGGTACGCGGAACATCCACACAGCGTTAGTAGCACGTACATAGAAAGGATGTAAGTGGATGCATCTCATATATAAAGCATTAAAACGGACAAAACGTTCGTATATGGGATGTATCTCAGAATTTAGGATGTCTGGAAGATGCCTAGAGTATGTGGAAGGACACCTAGCTGAAAACTGACATTTCCTATAAAAAGGGGGAGGAAATCACCTGGATCTCACTTTCAGTCCAGCAGCCCTGGTTTGCAGACCTCTTCAGCCTTGCTCTTCCACATCATCCATCGATCTCCACCATGGATCATCACACACTCCTTTTGGTAGCTGCCATCATTCAACACCAGAACCAAGCCCCCTTCAGACTGTTTCACCTTTTCTACGCAAAGAGAAGAAGCAGACGTCCAAGTACTGTCTGGGTCCGACGATGGATCGGGAGAAGAGCGGAGTTTGGACTGTATGACAAGCTGATGGTGAAGCTGAGGAATGAAGACACTCGTGCATTCCAGCATTTCATGAGGATGCCACCAGCCATGTTTGATGAAGTTGTGGAGCATCTGAGACCCAGGTTGACCAAGGCAAACACCAACTTCCGTCCCAGCCTGGACCCTGGACTGAAGGTGGCACTGACTCTGTGCCACCTGGCCTCTGGGACCATGTACAGAAACATGCAGTATGCCTGGAGGGTGCCACACAACACCATCAGCATTGTGGTCAGAGAAGTGGTGCAGGCCATCATCAAAGAATATGTGGAGGAGCTCCTCCAGTACCCCACCACTGAAGAAGGCTGGAGGAAAGTGGCAGAGCAGTGGTATCAGAGGTGGAACTTTCCCAACTTTGTTGGAGCCATAGATGGGAAGCACGTGGCCTGCAAAGCTCCACCCAACTCAGGGTCCGATTATTTCAACTATAAGGGCTTCTTCAGCATCATCCTCTTTGCCATGGTTGATGCTGACTACAAGTTCATGTACATCGATGCTTCAGGCAACAGGTCAGCTTCAGATGCCCAGATATACAATGCCAGTGACCTCAAGGAGGAGCTGGAACGCAACCTCATCATGGGTTTCCCAGATCCAGACCCCCTACTCAACGACACACAAGAGGTGCCCTACTTCATCGTGGGGGATGACGCCTTCTCCCTCAGAACCTACTTCATGAAGCCCTACAGTTCCAGATGCCTCACCTGTGAAGAGAGGATCTTCAACTACAGGCTGTCCAGGGTAAGACTGGTGGTGGACAACACCTTTGGCATCCTGGCCATCAGGTTCCAGGTACTTCTCACCACCATGCAGCATTGCCCAAAGACCAAGAGGAGCATCGTGGAAGTTTGCTGCATCCTACACAATCTCATGTGCACCCGCTACCCAGTGTTGCAGAACAGGCTTGTGGACCATCAACAAGGCAATGGGGACATGGAGCCTGGTTAATGGAGGCAAGGACTAAACCTGATAGACACTGTGGATGTGCAAGGCCCCAACAGAGCTTCACATGAAGGGAAGAAGCAGCGCAACCTCCTGAAACACTGGTGCAACTCCCCAGATGGAGCAGTGGAGTGGCAAGACAGGATGGTAGATGCTTAATGGATGCTTCCTTGAGCCTGTCTCATAACACTGATGAGATTGTGCCATGTATGTTGAGTGGCCTTAGAATGAATAGGGCATTAATAAAGAGTTTGTTTATGTTGAAATGTGTTGATCAATGATTAAATTCCTATTGATAATAAAGGGCCATATGTGTGGCAGCTGGGAGGGTGGACCATACAGTCCCACTATGCTTGAACTGAAGGTTAATCTATCCCACAGCTATCCTCACCCATCCCACAGCTATCATTACCCATCCCACAGCTATCCATCCCACAGTTATCCTTACCCATTCCACAGCTATCCTTACCCATCCCACAGCTATCCATCCCACAGCTATCCTTACCAATCCCACAAGCATGCAAAAACTTAACCCTTTTTTCAAAGTTTTCCCCAACACTTTATTAAGTAAAAAAAAAAGAACCAAGTGTGTGAAGCAAAGATAACCTTTATTAATAACAAACTGTATGACTTTATTAAAAAGCAAAATGACTCAAGTAAAGTGTCTTTAAGCAAAGATAAGGTGAGCAGGAAACAACTCAGTCTCTGGCACCCTTTTCAGTCACTCTCAGATGTAAAGGGGCCAGGGACTGTGGAGGTGGCTGTGGCTGGAGTGCTGATATGAGGCGCCATTGGGGTGCCTGGCCCCGAGAGTACAACAGGAGATGGTGTGTGCAGAAAGCTCTCAGAGAGCTGACTCAGTCCCATGAGGTTGAGAGGCACTTCCTCAAGGACCTGGGATGTGAGGCCCAACACTGATGACAGATGTTCTGAGGAAAGGCTTGGCTGTGGGGTGGAGGAAGGAGTATAGTGGGGCTGTCTGATCTGCAGCGTCTGTGGCATCCGAGGAACCTGGGTCTGGACTGGGAAGGGCTGCCTCTGCTGTGGGAAGTCCTGGTAGTGGTAGGCTTGGTAGGCGAGGGGCTGCTGATATCCGTGGAAGGGCTGTGAGATTGGCTGGGGTGGAGGAGCAGACCTGGAGTGGATAGCAGCAGGTTCAGCTTGGCCTGGAGGGTGGTGCAGAAGAGCTGTGATCCTCTCCTTCATAGCCTGGTACTGGGCCTCGGGCATGTCCATGAGGGTCTAGCCCATGTACGTGATGAAGGGCTTGTGGTTGGAGGATGGTATGTCAAAGTGGACCAGCTGGGAGAGGAGATCTGTGCTTGCTTTGATTGTGTCCCTGATCTCCAAGAGGACAGTGTGGCTCTGTCCCTCCGGTCTGCCTCTCTGCCTGCTTTCTGTGGAGGTAGAGCTGGGGGTGGGTGTGGGTTGGTCTCTGGTGGCTGCTTCTTCTTGCTCCATCTGAGACAGGGGATCCTCCATGTCCTCCACCATGGGGAGTGCAGCTTTCGGGGGGGTCTCTGTCGTGGGGTCCTCCAAAGACACCTGCCTGGACACGGTAGCTGTCTCCTGGCTGGAAGAGGAGTGGCTGTCTGTGGGCTGTCTGAGGGAGAGGGTTGACAGAGGGGCTGCTCCTCGGTGGCAGATCTCACCCTCCAGGAAGCTGCACCTGGCCATGACATAGGTCTCCCGGTCAGTGAGATTGAAAGCAGCCTGTCCGGATCTCTTCAGGTGCAGCTTGCCATACCAGGTGTGCATATGCTTCCACCACCCCAGGAGGACATCTGAAGTGTAGCCCAGGCTCTCTGCCTTTTGTCTCCACGCTGCCTGCTTCCGCTTGGTGTTGCGATAGAGCCTGTGTCCCTTCTGCCAGAGGTACTCATTCTCCCTCAGCCATTCCAGCACCTCCTTCTCATGGTCCTTGGAAATGGAGTACTGTTTCCTCTCCCCCTTCTCTTTGCCTTGCTTCTTCTTCCCTCTGGCAGGGGCTTCAGGGCCTTTAGCAGCAGGGCTTTGAGAGCCTTGGGGCTGGTCCACCACAGCAGCAGCAGCAGGAAAAGCAGCAGCAGCAGCAGGAGAAGCACCAGTAGCAGCAGAAGCAGCAGGAGAAGCACCAGCAGCACCAGCAACACCAGCAGCAGCACTAGCAGGAGAAGCACCAGCAGCAGCAACACCAGGAGCACCAGGAGCAGCAGCAGCAGCGCCAGCAGCTCCAAAGTCAGCGCCAGGGGGTGGGATGGTGGTTCTGTCCTTGTTGCTAGGGCTGGCAGGAGTAGGCACAGGCTTCCTCTTCTTCCCCATGGTGTTCTCTCAAGATGTGTCTGGCAGCAGGTCTTTCCTCTGAATGGTGACTTGCTTGCGAGCTGCATCCTTTTATATCCATGGAGCTTCCGCAATTCATCCTCCTTGCATGCGCAGTGAACGCTTTGCATCCGCTAGGCATCCGCTAGGCATCCTATAGGCGTCCGTGATGCATCCGCGTCATCCACTATGCATCCATTCTTTCCGCTACGCGTCCGCTTCGCTGTTCTTCCCCGGAAGCCCTGCGGATGTGTCATCTGCTTCCATCCGCTTTCATCCGCTAGGCTTCCTACGAATGTCCGCTTTACATCCCCGCTACATCCTCCCCATGGCCATTCCTTTCCGTTGTTGTCCGCTCTGTTTATGCAAATTTGGGGCACTTTTGAGAACGGATAACAACAGATGGAAAATTTGCTCATCCGCTGTGTCCTTTTTACATATGTTTTGCATCCGTTGGCCGGTGTGACCTAGCCTTTATTAATAAGAACACTTGATTTATCATATCTTCAGCACCCACATATTTCATAGCTGATGATAATGATGGTGATTTCATAGACCAGGTGTGTCAAACTGGCCGCCCATTGGCTGGATATGCTACATGCAGGCCACACCCATCCCAGTTTCAAAAAGCGGAAAAACATTGTGATATGCCACGTGATATCACAAGTTTGATGCCTGTATTGTAGACTGTGAAGGAGATGGATAAAAATGCTTTGAGAAGTCTATTAGAGAATATATTCATAGTATTCAGCTCTGTTAATATTTCTCTTATTCTATACTGTTTCAGATGTATAATGTGTTTCCCAAGTTGGGATTCCTTTTGGATCTTTGTAAGACAATAATGAATAACCCAAAAAAGTACCATGATTTCATACAGGTGACATTCCTTGAAAATCTCAAAGAGTTTGACGAAAATAACCAAAGGACTTTTATTGATGCATTTCTTGTTCGTCAGAAAAAGGTAATAAAGCACTTTAAGTATGCCAGGAATTATGGGTGATTTTATTTCTTTCACATGTTTACAAATATTCTGGCTGGTAGAAAACATGCAGCTGGGGAAAATTTTTGCTTTTGAAATGAAAATACTTATACTGAAAAAGTAAAAGGTCCAATCTTATCAATCCTGATTAATTGATAAAACCACGGATTTGCCCCATGCAACCACCAACTTTCAGAGGCTTCTTCACAAAAATTAAATATAATATATGGAACATACATAAGAACCAGAAGCAATAACAATATAAATATTTTTATAATAAAAACAAATCTAGTTATCATATCACCAAATCAGTGTTTCATTTGTATCCTTTTCAGGCAAGCAGTCCAAAAGTAGTTTCCAAGTAGAAACAAAGCAAGACAAATGTTTGTTTTTCATCAAAGTATTAAATTTTGCCACTTCAGCTAGCTCCATTAATTTCAGAAACCATTTCTGTGAAGGAGTAGAGGTTTTATTTGGAGGTTTACATATCTTTCTACCAGTATGCATATAAAAATTTTGCTGCTGTTATCTTATTTAAAAACAAAATTCCATGTTTCCTTTCAATCTGTGCATTCGGCATGCTTAAAAAAAAGGATTTGTTTGAATTGCACATTGTTTTTTTAATATCTTCTGAATCTTCCTCTCTCGTGTCGCTACACTTTTCCCAGCCACTGTAGAACACAGGCTCTGGCACATGGGGTGTAATCGTGGAGATCATGTGATGTACAGGGTTGTGGTAGCAGGGTGCAGTTTAATAGGTGTTTCATTGTCTGGGGAGCCTCCCCGCAGTCGCATTCTATGGATCCATCATGGTTGTATCCCCATTTCTGCATCAGGGCTTTGCACCTCCCAACTCCAGTTCTAAGGCGATTCAGGCAGCGCCAATTTTGCCATGGTTCACTGGCACCTGTTGGGAGGGATTCCTTTGGCTCAAAAAAGAGGTTATGGGGTTTCTCCTGTAGATGTTTTGACCAGGCTTCTATCCTGCAGCTCTGGGGATTGCCATCCAGGGGTTGTACTGAGTGTAGAAAACTCTTCCTGGATTTTAGCCTTTTTGGTGGAGGAACATGCTGGAAAAGTGGATGGCGACTGTCATCTTCCTGTTTTGTGCGTTCCACTCTTGAAGATACATCTCTTCTGACTGTAGGAGGGGCAATTCCACACAGCAGGTAGAGGTCATCAATTCTGGTAGGCTTGAGACAACCAGAGATGGCCCTACAAGCTGTATTTAGAACAGGGTCCAGCTTCTTGGCATGTGAGGAACGTCCCCAGACAGGGCATGCATATTCGGCTGCGGAGTAACACAGGGCAAGGGCAGTGCTGCAGATGGTTCCTGGGTCTGTTCCCCACTTGGAGTTTGCCAACTTTCTCAAGATGTTATTCCTGGCTCCCACCTTTGCCTTTGTCTTGCTGATGTGGTCCTTGAAACTGAGAGTGCGGTCTAGAGTGACTCCTAGATACACTGGTTTGTCTATGTATTCTAGTCTCTTGCCATACCAGTGGACCTTCAGTTTGTGGTTTGCATCGCGACCCTTGAGATGGAAAGCACTGACTTGAGTCTTATCTGGATTTGCCCGAAGATGGTTTACAGCATAGTAGGTGGTCAGGCCCTCTAGTGCTTCACTTAGCGTTCTTTCAAGATCCAGAAATGACTGGGACTGAGAGGCTATGCACAGGTCGTCTGCATATAGGAAGCTCCTGGTGTTCTGGTGGATGGGTTGATCATTTGTGTAGATGTTGAACAAGAGTGGAGCAAGAACGCTGCCTTGCGGAAGCCCATTTTTCTGTCTGCGCCATCAGCTTCGATCTCCACTGAGATCAACAAAGAAGCGTTTGTTCTCCAGCATGTTTTGGATCAGAGAAGTCAGGCTGGCATCATGTGTAATCTTGTACAGCTTCTGCACAAGTACTCTGTGGTTGACTGTATCGTAAGCTGCAGACAAGTCAACAAAAACAGCACCAGTTATGAGTCCCTTCTCATAACCATCCTCAATAAATTGAGTTAGGTTAAGGAGTTGGCTTGTGGAGGACTTTCCAGGTCTGAAACCTGCTTGCTCAGGAATCAGCTGCTGATCAATAATGGGCGCCATGCGATTCAGGAGTAGTCTCTCAAACAGTTTGTATGTATGACAGAGCAGGGAGATGGGTCGGAAGTTCTTCGGGATGGCAGGATCTTTGCCAGGCTTCAGGATAGCCACAATCTTTGCCCGCCTCCATATCTTAGGTAGCTTGTTGGTTATCAGACAACTGTTGAACAGGTCTAGAAGCCACTTGAGAGCCACTGGTCCTAGGTGTTTAACTTGTTCACACAAGATGTCACCAAGACCAGCTGCTTTGTTGTTTTTCATTGTCTTGATGCCAACAATTAGCTCGTTCATTGTGAAGGCTCTGGTGAGGTCAGAGCATTCCTTGTTTTCTTCAGATGGCTTTGGTAGTTTAGTTCTCCGAGGATGATGGTTTGGGTTTCCCCGGCTATTCAAAAGGAGTTGATGAGCGACTTGATCTGCTGTGACTTCAGAGCGTGGTTGGGCTTTCGTGTAGTCATTTCCCAGCTTCCTAATTGTCTTCCACGCTTTCCTGCTACTGTGAGTCATATTAGTAGACTCAATCAATTCTTGCCAGCTCCTTCGCCTCTCTGACGACACTGCATCGATAAGACTTTCCCCAACTTCCAAAGTATCATCTCCAAAGGGATTTGCCTGGAAGAGATTGATATACTCCTTGTAGAGTTGCTTTGCTTCAGTTGTTAAGCCAGGGATGTAGTTTTTCCGGCATCCTCTAGGGATGTTGTTTCTGGAGGACTTTTTCACCTTTTCTACAGAGATATCATAGTTGGCTGGGGTTGCTGGAAGGTCATTGATTGCAGTGTCCAGCTCTTCTGAGAATTTCTCCCAATTTGCCTTCCTCAAGTTAAAGCGGCGTCTGAAGGGGACTGGACGGGGAGTTATGGCTGCATTGATTTTAATCCCAATGGGACGGTGTTGAGAGTGAGGGATTGGGTCGAGGACGATTTTCTCATACTGGTTAGCAATGCTGTTCGTAGCGAACACCAAATCAGGGTTATAGCCACGCCTCCAACTGCCACTGTTGAAGGAGCTTGGTAGTTTGGGATCGTGGATGAGGGAAAGCTCATTTGCGTCAGACCAACTCTCAACTAGTTCTCCATCATTGTTTGTCTCAGAGTATCCCCATAGGACATTGTGACTGTTGAAATCCCCTATGACTACATTCACTGTGTTGTCAGTGAATATCTCTGGGAAGGCAAATTCCTCATTAGGTGGCTTGTAGACAGAAGTCAGAGAAATTCCCATGAGCTGGATGTTCATCACTTCCACGTTGTTGAAATACGACATTGTGGATTTGTCAATGCTTATTCCGCTGCGGGTGAAAATGGCACTACCATACTTATCATGAGGTCTTTCAGCTACAAGAGTCATGCCTGGGATTCTTGGACGAATGTTAGTGTCTCCTCGATGTGTCTCTTGTAGGCACAGTACATCACATTGATTTCTGGTACAGATATCAGCCAGGAGATGTTGCTTGGCTCCTGAAAGGCCTTCAATGTTGGCAGATATGATTGTCAGTGCCGGTCCTGAAAAGGACCCATGCTTATGACACTGACTTCTACCGACATCTTGAGCCAGATTACGTGTCTCCATGTTTGGTGATAGGATTGGTAGGTTGGTGTAGCGTGGTAGAAGGATTTGCAGGTAAACAGATACCTGACAGGGGCCGCGACGTGAACGCTCCTTCTATGGCTCCTTCTTCTGTGAAGGAGTAGAGGTTTTTTTGGAGGTTTACATATCTTTCTACCAGTATGCATATAAAAGTTTTGCTGCTGTTATCTTATATAAAAACAAAATTCCATGTTTCCTTTCAATCTGTGCATTCGGCATGCTTAAAAAAAAGGATTTGTTTGAATTGCACATTGTTTTTTTAATATCTTCTGAATCAAAGTATGTATTTGATCCGAGTGTTTCTCAGCTCTTTTACAAGTTCACCAAAATGGATAAAAAATACCTTCACATTTATTACATTTCCAGCACTTATTTGACATTCTCTTATAGAATTTTGACAAATTATCAGAATTAAATACCCATGATATGTCATTTATTTAAAAAAAATCAAATGAAAATGTAACTGAATGTTAACTTCAGTCTTTTTTCTGCATGCTTCGATGAACAGAACATAATATATAACGTTTTTCACCCATTCAACCATACAATGTTTCATGCTTTTATGTTCCTGATTATTTTCAAGAGTAATTTATAAACTTTAGCAGTAAGATGTTAATCATTAGTCTCTTTGAAAATCCAGGTTTTTTTCACCTACAAAAACAAAGTTCTTTCTATCTCCTTTAAATCTGTCAATTGTCGGATAGTTAAATTAGTGATAAATGTGACCGTCCTTTTCCAATTCTTCTAGTTTCTCATTTAGGTTCTCTTTCAGTAAAAGCCAATAAATCAGCATGTCAACTAATTATGTGTAACTGCTATTTCTCTTTAAAAACTTTATGTGATAAATCCTTCCATTCTGCACCATTCAGTCAGAAATGAAGAAGTGTCTTGGATGAGAAGCAAAATGTCTTCTAGCAAAACATTCCCATTTCACAGAGCCAATAAGATAGATAAGATAGACATTTTACCAAAACCTTTTCTGACCACAATCCAGTTAATTTAACAGTTAAAACAAAACCAATTTCTTTTACATGGAGACTAATTGAAGCAATACTTCAAAAAGAATGGATTGGGGAGTACTGTAAGAGGTTTTTTTATAATAATTTGGATAAAGGTACATAGGTAAAGACTATGACATCAGCAAGACTACAGCTGAGGGTATTTTATTCACTATAATTCACAAGAAAACATGCACAGTAGTTTAGAAATTGTTTTTAAAGAGATGAATTACAGAAAGCTTTTATGACAATCATCTATGTTAACTGAGAGAGAAATAGAAACTAAATTAAAATATGTGTAGCAGAAAAGTTTTGAATTTGCTAAGAAGTCAGGAAAATTGCAAACTTATAAGCTCAGAGAGCAATGTTCTATTGGTACAGGTGTGGCATATGTAGGTGTGGTTCTGTAAAACAAAAGACAGAGTCCAGATTTTTGTGTGATTATAAGTCAACATGTTTATTCAGCTGAACAAAGATGGGTCCCTCTGAAGGAGAAGGAACCCAGAGCATAGAGCAAGGCAGATATTTATACTTTTTCTTTATTTTTATTTCATTACATAATATGCAGCTGGCACCCTACAGATAACATATGGAAAAGAATGTAAAGAACATTTGCTGAAGAAACTAAAATATTTGGGCATATTAGCTGGTTTTAAAATTAATCAAAAGAACAGAAAGATGTTGACTAAAATATGAGACCAAAGGATGAAAAAAAATAGAAAAGAAGGTTAAAAATCTAGGGGTCACCCTGACCAATATGATTTGCATATTATTTTACAAAAACTATTCTAAAATATGGAATGATGATAAAAAGGACTTAGTGAGGTGGGACAAATTACTGTAGAATTTTAGTTATTAAGATGAATGTCTTATACAGGATGTTTTTTAAAATTTCCAATGATACTGATGTTGTCAATTGTCTTACCTTTAAAACAATGGCATACAATGTCATTATAATAATTTCTACAACAATGTGTTAAATGGAAAATACTCTTCTTTATATAATTTCAATGTTTAGGGAATGTACATCATTCCATTGCAGGCTTCTGTGCTCCATGATGAATCCCAATGGGAGAAACCTCATGAATTCTATCCTAAGCATTTTCTTGACTCTGAAGGAAAGTTTGTGAAGAGGGATGCATTCATAGCTTTCTCTGCAGGTAACTTCACTCTGTGTATGTGAAAAGCAATCCTGGAAAGAATTTCAGTGCAACAGAATAGGCCCGGTCCCACTGGCCGATGGATGCAAAACGTATGCATGAAGGACACAGCGGACAAGCAAAATTTCGGGGGTGGCTCCATCCGTTGTCATCTGCTCCAAAAAGTGGTGAAAATTTGCATAAACAGAACGGAAAAGAATGGACATGGGTAGTATGTAGCGGGGATGTTATACGGATCTTCATAGGAAGCCTAGCGGATGGAAGCAGATGGAAGCAGATGACACCTCCGAAGAGGTTCCGGGGGAGAATTTCGAAGTGGACACATAGCAGAAGGGGCGGATGCATAGCAGATGAAGCGAATGCATCGCAGATGCCTATAGGAAACAAAGGGGATGCCACGCGGATGTATATCAGATGCAAAGCATTCACTGCGCATGCAGGGAGTATGAATTGCGTCCGCTCCACGGATATAAAAGGATGCAGCACGCACGCAGTCAGCATACAGGGGAAAGACGTGCTGCCAGATACATCTTGCAGGAACACCATGGTTTGTCAGTCAGGCAAGAAGAGGAAGTCCGTGCCTACTCGTTCAAGCCCTGGCAAGTTGAAGAAGGGCAGAACCAGCATCCCACCCCCGGCACTGACTGAAGCTGCTGCTGCTGTGGTGGACCAGCCCCAAGGCCCTCAAGCCCCTCAAAGCCCTGCTGCTGAAGGCCCTGCTGCTCAAACCCCTGAAGGCCCTGAACAATCTCCAGAAGCCCCTGATGCTGAAGCCCCTGAAGGCCCTGCTGAAGCCCCTGCCAGAGGGAGGAAGAGGCAAGGGAAACAGAAGGGAGAGAGGAAACGGTACACCGTTTCCGAGGAGCATGAGGATGAGGTGCTGGAATGGCTGAGGGAGAACGAGTACCTCTGGAGAAAGGGCCACAGACTGTATCGGGACACCAAGAAGAAGCAGGCAGCTTGGAGAGACAAGGCAGAGAGCCTGGGGTACACTGCACATGCACACCTGGTATGGCAAGCTACACCTCAAGAAATCCAGGCAGGCCGCTGTCAAGCTCACTGACCAGGAGAAGTACATCATGGCCAAGTGCAGTTTCCTGGAGGGTGAGATCCACCACCGAGGAGTCGCCCCTCTGAGACCCCTCTCCCTCAGACAGCCCACAGACAGCCAGTCCTCTTCCAGCCAGGATCCAGCTACCCTGTCCAGGCAGGTGTCTTCAGAGGGCCCCACAGCAGAGACCCCCTCGATAGCTGCACTCCCCATGCTGGCGGACTTGGAGGATCCCGCGGAGGATGACGCCCTGCTGTCACAAATGGAGGAAGAAGCAGCAGCCACCAGAGGCCAACCCATCCCCACCCCCAGCTCCAGAGGACGCAGGCAGAAAGGCAGACTGGAGGGCCAGGACCACAGTGTGCTGTTGGAGATCAGGGACACAATGAAGACCAGCACAGAACTTCTCTCTCAGCTGGTCCACTTGGACAGAGCATCCTCGGCCCAGAAGCCCTTCATCACCTACGTGAGCCAGACCCTGAGGGACCTGCCCGAGGCCCAGTACCAGTTGATGAAGCAGAAGATTGCAGTTCTTTTGCACAACCCTCAAGGCCCAGCTGAAGCTGCTCCTACCCAGTCCAGGTCTACTCCTCCACCCCAGGTGACGTCACAGCCTTTCCATGGCTTTCAACAGCCCCTCACCTACCAAGGCTATGACTACCAGGACTTCCCACAGCACAAGCAGAATTTCCCAGTCCAGGTCCAAGTTCATTGGACGCCACAGACGCCACTCCTCACCCAGCTGCAGACCAGACAGCCCCACTACACTCCTTCCAACCCTTCCTCCACCCCACAGCCAAGCCCGTCAATGGACAATCTGTCATCAGTATTGGGCCTGACATCTCAAGTCCTTGATGAAGGGCCTCTCAACCTCACGGGACTGAGTCAGCTCTCGGATAGCTTCCTGAACACACCACCACCTGTTATACACTCAGGGCCAAGCACCCCAATGGCGCATCAGACCAGCACTCAAGCCACAGTCACATCCACAGTCCCTGCCCACTTCACAGCTGAGACCATGGACATGACTCAGAGTGACTCAGAATAGTCTCAGAGACTGAATTGTTTCCTTGTTCAGTTTATCTTTGCTTAAGACACTTTACTTGGTTCATTTTGCTTATTTAATACAGTCATAAAGTTTACCTAAGAAAGTTAATAAAGTTTATCTTTGCTTAAGACACTTAGTTTACTTGGTTCATTTTGTTTCCTTAATAAAGTGTTGGTGAAAACTTTGAAAAAATGCTTAAGCCTTTGCATGCTTGTGGGATAGATAAGGATAGTTGTGGGATAGGTAAACGTCCAGTGCAACCATAGTGGGACTGTATGGTCCACTATCCCAGCGATCCAGATGATTTTCTCCCCCTTTTTATAGAAAATATTGTTTGTCCGCTAGGTGTCCTTCTACATACTCTAGACTTACTCCAGACATCCTAAATATACGAGATCATCCCAGATACAAACATTTTGTCCATTTTTAATACTTTATATATGAGATGCATACGCTTACATCCTTTATATTTCCTTGCTACTGACGCTGTGTAGACATTCCGTGTACCTTTGTTTCCTCCCTCTTTCCGTTTTCAGCTGCAGCAGATGTGAGTTGAGGGGATGGCCAGAAGATGCAGAGAGGATACAGCGGACGTTTAATGGATGATAACGGACATAGAACATTTGTTGCCCGTATATGTCGTGGATGTACATCGTACGCGGTGGAAAGTTCATCTGTTCAAAAAGTTTTGTGCAAATCAAAACTTTTTGCACAGATGAAATCGCAGTGGATGGATGCTCGATGGATAGAGCATATGAAACACGTAGGCAATGAGTACACAAAGGATGTATAGCGTTTTCCAACGGATGGCAAGCTTTTTTTTACGTTTTACATCCTCTTTGCATCCATAAGTGCAGTGGGACTGGGCCTTAAGAAGATTCATTATTTCTTTAAGTTTATAATTATTTTTTTGAAGCAATGAGACTATGGAAATCCATGTAAGCCATGTTTAAGAAGTCAAATATATATAACCCTATAACCCTAACCCTTATATCATAAATCCACTATATTTATTTATATTATTACTATTATTAATTACTTACTAGACTACTAATATTACATCATTTGATGTGAGCAAATCACAATTTTTTCTTAATCTACTTTATAATGTTCATTTCATCATCACCAATCTATTCTTCAATAATATATCCTTACTTTTCCTTACCTCTGTAATTCTATTATACTTATAAAGTATTATAAAATATTTCATAAATAAAAAAGTAAAGCAGAAACAAATATCAATAAGTACAGCAGTGTAACAGAAAAATTATTTAAATTTCTTTGTATTGACTTATTTCTAACTTTGTTCATTATATTAACATGTTTATAATTATCAACTTTCTGTATTTAATTCATACATACATTCTCCACCTAATTTCTACCCCTTATCTCTATCCATTTCTGCAGATTGTAATTTTTTAATTTCATTTTCATCTATGGGGATCTCTTCATTTTTCCACTATTGTGCAAACAATTCTAGCCACTGTTAATACATGTAACATTAAATATGTACTGTACTCCCTTTATGTGGGTACCAACAAAATATTTCTGGTTTTAAAATTTAAATCTGTATGTTGCTTTACCATTTTTGCTAACCTGGACACTATATCCTCTTGAATAGCTACACTAGCAGTGCCCAATAGTGAATTCATATATTCTAGTTTTTTAAACTGAGGAATAAATTTCAGAAAAATAATTCAGTATTAATAGCTCTGTGAATGTAATCTAACTTCTTAGATGATTTTGTACTATCATCTTTTTTTTTTTGTACTATATATCTGCATAAGGCTGTTAGGCCGTAAAAATCTTCAGTATATTTTTAAGCTGCATTCTAAAAAGGTTAGGTGACCAAATGTGGCTTCCCTGGCTTCTCTTTCTCTGCTATAGAGAGAGCATTCCATTAGGGACTGTTGGTCCAGGTAAGTAGTCTTGGCTAGGAAAGATTTTTGTGCTGCTACTGGCACAATATAACAAACTCCCTTGGTTTGTTAATAGTATTTCCATTTCAAATGTTTCTTTTTCAATTAATCAATTGTAATTATGAAAATATCAGCCATTCTTTTATATACACAGTGCAACATCTTTTTATAGACTGTCATTTTCAAATCCACTTTCAGTTCCGTCTCATTCTTGTCTGGTGAAACTTGTTCCTCTTCCATAACATCTTTTAAACACTAACTAGCTATAGTGTCAGGGATTTTTAAAAGTAATTGAATATTACTGATCTCCATTCCTCGCCTGCTTTCTTTGCTTGCCACTGCCTTCACCACTCAACTTACAACAAAAATCGAGTCCAAACCACTGTTGATTTTTTTTTTTTTTTTGCAGCATATTGCCAAGATGAAAAGGCAAATGAATCTGTCTGCTTTCTTCGGGAAGAAAACAAAAGGAGATCCAAAAGAGTCACAACCACAACCATTGGAATCTGAGGAAAGCAGAGCCAGCACATCATCCATCAAAGAAAGTGGAGCCAGCACATCATCCACACTGGGACCAGAGGAAAGAGCCAGCACATCATCCACACCAGGACCAGAGGAAAGAGTCAGCACATCATCCACACCAGGACCAGAGGAAAGAGCCAGCATATCATCCACACCCCGGACCAGAGGAAACAGCCAGTACATCATCCATCGAAGAAAGCAGAGCCAGTACATCATCCACACCACAACCAGAGGAAAGAGCCAGCACATCATCAGGTACTGGAAGAGTTGAATCAGACATTGAAAGGAACCTTCCTGACTGCTGGATACTGCAACAGTACAATAATTTTAGGGAAAAATATGATGGACTGGATGTTTCCCAGAAAAAATTAGGTTGCAAGTATTGCAGAAGATTTGAAATTTCAACCAAAGAAAAGAGTGTCCATGGAGCTAAGAAGTGGAAGAATTACCAAATTGAACCATCAGGAAGGAGTAAAGAAATCCAACAAGCTTCTCTCAGAAAGAAATTGAAGGAACATTTCTCATCTAAGGCTCACAACATCTGTACAGAGAAGTTAAAGCAATGTGAGCAGGATGCCATAAGCAAAGGACTGGAGAAGATGAGTGAGAAATATCTGGGTAGTGCATGTAGAGTGTTTATTACAGTTTATAGTCTGGCACAAATGTGCAGACCATTTTCATATATAGAAGATCTGACTGAGTTACAAAAAAGAAATGGTGTAGATTTGGGAACAGGGTTGCATTCACGTAGAACTGCAGTTGCAATAGTAGATTTCATTGCAAAAAATATCAGGAAACATTTATTTACCAAAATTATTGAAAAACAAAATCTGTTTGATAATTGATGAAGCCTCAACAACATCTTCCAAACCAGTTCTTATACTGTACTTAAAAGTTGAGGGTCCAGTTTTCTCACCAACAATTTTCCTTGAACTAGTAGAATTAGATAGACAAGAT
Organism: Laticauda colubrina; assembly: GCA_015471245.1. Lineage (NCBI taxonomy): Eukaryota > Metazoa > Chordata > Lepidosauria > Squamata > Elapidae > Laticauda > Laticauda colubrina. The sequence continues at coordinate 17,870,853 of BLBF01000025.1, forward strand.
GCAGAGATGATATATTGTTCGGTTGTAGAAAGTTTGGATAAAGTTGGGTTTAATAGAAACTATCTGGAGAAACATTTAATTAGATTTTGCTCTGATGGAGCCAGTGTTATGCTTAGGAGAAAATCTGGGATAAGCACTAGGATAGCCAAAGATTATAATATTATATTATAATATTATAATATGGCACTGCTTAAACCATCGTCTGCAACTTGTTTTAGATGATTCTATTAGGGAAGTAAAGCAAATCAATCATTTTCAAAATTTTATTGATAAAATATATTATATTTTCCATCAATTGAATAAGAACCTAATTGAGCTTAATAAAATTTCCGAACAACTTGAGATTGAAATTATAAAAATTGGGAGAGTTTTTGGACCAAGATATGGGCTGCCTTGTAGTTTAAGATCAATCCTAGCTGTGTGGCGGGCTTATCCAGTGCTACATCAGTTTTTCTGTTCAAATAAAAAATTCTCTGTTATGGCTGCCAGTTTTGAAAAATCATATTTTCTCACTGATTTGGCCTTGATGATTGATGTGCTAACTGAAATATCTCTCCTTTCTAATGCATTGCAAGCGAGAAACATAGACATTGTAAAGGTTGAAAAACTTGTGCTAAGATCAGTTAGATCATTTGAAATGCTTATAGAGGAAAAGGGTTCACATGAAAATAAGGTTGATGAATTAATTACTTCAGAAACCTTTAAAAATATAAATTTTGTACAAAATCATCGATTAGTGGGACTTCCTCGTGAAAAACTTACACAAAGCATTGTAACTAGTGTGAAGAAAAGATTGATGGATTGTGAACATTTAAAAACAGGCTGCCAATTTAAAGACATTGATCAATTAAAATTTCTAAATTATTTGGAGCCAGAATATTGGAACATTGAAGAAGTGGTGGCTCCATGGAGAGCAGTGAAGGACAATTGGTTGCATATGGTCAAATTTTCAATTATGAAATCAATATTAATGATTATCATGATTTCATAGAAAATGTACTAAAAGATTCTAAAAATTATACAATTCCTTGCAGCATTAAAAAGGCAAGAGATATTATTAAAATTATTGCAGTCAGTTCAGCAGAGGCGGAAAGGGGCTTCTTGCAGATGAACATAATATGTTTCATATTATATGTTACATATTATATTATAGTTTCCAATATTACAAACCTCCTGACCATCAGTCTAATTGGCTTACCTGTGCAAGAATGGGACCCTGTTCCTGTAGTAAAGAAGTGGTTATGGGCACATCACACAGCTGATGATGCTCGTGTTAAACACAAGAAAACTGTAACTCAGGACGATAATAGAAAAGAAATTTGGGAGTTTTATTGTTTTTTGTAAAGTTTTGTTGTGTAATAGTTTTTGATCAATATTTTAAAATGTTGTAACAAAGTAGTTTTGTGCACCTTTATATTATTTAAGCATTAAAGACATGACATAATAAACTACCTTTTCTTTTGGTATATCTTTTTTAATACGTGATGTTGAGTTGGCCTCGCCCAGCCCTCTGCAGCCCTCCCCATAGCTGCCCATGCCTTGCCTTGCCCTCTCCAGGGCCTCTCCAGGCCTTTGAAACTGGCAAAAAGCACTTGAGAAGCAATTAGCCACTAAGCGAGCACCGGGTCATTAAGTGAGGACCACCTAAAATTGAGTTGCCAGCCACATGGCCACCTGCCTGGGCCTTTCCTGGGCTTCCCCAGGCCATGGAAACTGGCAAAAAACACTTGCTAAGCAATTGGCCATTAAGCAAGTACCTGGTCATTTAGTGAGGAACACTTAAATTTGGGTTGCCAGCCACATGGTCACCTGCCCGGGCCTTGCCTGGGCCTCCCCAAGCCTTGGAAACTCATGCTTTGCAATTGGCCACTAAGCGAGTACCTGGTCATTAAGTGAGGACCACTTAAATTTGGGTTGCCAGCCACATGGCCATGCCCATCCCAGTCACATGACCACATAGCATGCCCATCCCAGTCACATGACCCCGTAGCCACGTCCAATCAGCAAGCCACTCCCCCCAGTCACATGGCCACCAAGCCACACCCACAAATTAGGCCACACCCACAGAACCAGTTGTTAAGAAATTTGAATCCCACCCCTGACTAGAATGGGACCAAATGATCCTATATTATTTCACCAATTTAAGATCCATTATGAGGAGAATATACTAGGAAGCTTTGTATTTTAGAGAATTTAAAGACTTAAAAGCTACCTGAACATGTCTACATGCAAGACAGGTGACTGCACATCTAAACCTATGTATTCCGAATGGTTCCATAAGTGCAGACCACCCAGCAAAAATACCTTATTGGGTGAAGCTGCCAGGAGGAAAATCTATAGTTGATTATTGCATAGCATCATGCAAACTTTAAAAAATTTTATGAAAGAAAGAGGTAGACTCATGAACTGGAAAATGGCCACTATTCAATAATTATAACTCTGACACTCTTTAAGAGCTACCCATCAATAACCTAATAGTTATGATACCCAGATGAAAAATAAATGGATGGAAAAATTGCAACTGAAGCCACAAAATGCTAACCCCAGAACTGTGGTGTGTGATTCAATTTTTTTTCAATATCGGTTCTGTGGGTCTGGCTAGGTCGGCGTGGTTAGGGGGTCATGTGACTGGGTAGGCATGGCTAGGTGGCCATGTGATTGAGTGGGTATGGCTCGATGGTCATGTGACTGGGTCAGCATGGCTAGGTAGTCACAATCCTTGTTCCACCTACGAGGCTTCCCCAATCTGGTTCTTTTGCAATCCCCCAAAGGGTCAAAGGAAACCAGAGTTCATACTCAATACAGAAGCCTGATGATGGCAGATGTGTAGATCTTTGATCATTTCTAAGAAGTGGTATGAGTTTTGTACATATGAAGCTTTTGTACATATGAAGCTTTTGTACATATTTCAGCATGGGGCTGTAGTTGTTTTGCTAAGTATTTAGCTAGGTTTTGTAATGGTACTCCTATGGAGCTGACTATGGGTCTGAGAGGTATGCCTTCTTTGTGTATTTTTGGGAGGCCGTATAATTTGGGGCATCTAGAAGATTTTTCTCTTGGGATGATTGTCTGTTGGATTTCATTGCTTATGTGGCTGGTTATAATTTTCTTCTTGGTTGATTTTTCTAGATATGTGGTTGGGTCTGTGTTTATAGGTTTGTACAGAGAAATGCCACAGTAGTAATGGACAGAAAAGACTATGAAACAAAATTGACAGACCTACTCCAAGACTCCACATACAAACCTATAAACACAGACCCAACCACATATCTAGAAAAAATAAAAAAATTAACCAAGAAGAACTACCTCCTGTAAATGATCAAAGATCTACACATGGAACAAGAAGATCTGCTTGTAAGTTTCGACGTGGTTTCACTATTCACTCAAGTCCCGATAAAAGAAACTCTTGAAATCATCAAAAATAAATACCAACCAACTAAAGACCTCATGGAACTAACAGAACACTGCCTAACCAACACATATTTCATATACAAAGGACAAAGATACAAGCAAATTGAAGGAGCCCCTATGGGATCACCACTGTCACCCGTCATTGCAAACCTGTTCATGGAAGAATTCGAATCCAGAGCCCTGGCTAATGCCACCCACAAACCCAAACTATGGCTAAGATACATCGATGAAACATTTGTGATTTGGCCCCATAGAAAAGAAAACCTAAACAATTTCCTAACACACGTAAACAGCACACACCCCAAAATCAAGTTCACCATGGAAATGGAAATAAACAAACAACTACCATTCCTAGATGTACTAATCTACAAAAGAACAGATGGCACACTGGGACACACCATATACCAAAAGAAAACACACACCAACCGCTACCTCAACGCCCAATCCCACCACCACCCAGCACAGATAAATTCCGTGGCTAAAACACTAATTACCAGAACCAAACGCCTGGCAGATAAGACACATATAAAGACTGAACTAAGCAGACTGTCAATCATTTGGAAGCCTGCACTCTCAAATAGAAACATCTCCACACCACAAACCAGGCAAACACCTGAGCACAAACAGACTCCCTCTGATGCCTCCAACTCAAACACCCCCCCAACAGGCACCCAGGTGAAACCTGGCTTCCTAATGGATAGCAGCCGTCCTTTCACATGAAGCCAAGCTGCACTAAAAGCCTCCAACACAGGGACAGAGTGTTGCCAGCCAATAAAAGCCACAAAACAGACAGAAGAAACCAGAAACACCAATCAATCAAACTCCAAGTCCAGTGAACACAGACCTAGGCTCCTAGCCAATCAGAATAGACCAGCCTCGAATTTGAAACCAGAAGCTGTGAGACCCACATCCACACAGAAGCCTGATGATGGCAGATGAGATTCTGCTGAAACGTTGCTCCAACTTTAACAGCACTACAATGACATGGGATAATACCCGAAGGAAGGTAAACAGCATATATATTTCTTAGGCTTTCGCGGGTACTTACATGGGTGCTCTTTAGCTTCCTTCGGGTATTATCCCACGTCATTGTAGTTCTGTTAAAGTTCTGTTAAAGTCCTATCCAAAGGATTCAATTATGCCATAGCACCCCAAAAAATCCCAACAGAATCCATCATATGTGCAGTAGAATCCAGCCTAACCAAATTAAATACAGATGAAGCTGACAGAATAAGACACCAGGTTACTCACATCTTATGCACAACGAAACCACCCAAAAATAATTTGCAAAAAGATGAATTCAGAGCGTTACAAACCCTGAAAAATGATAACAGCATAATAATACTCCCAGCAAACAAAGGAAATGCCACAGTAGTAATGGACAGAAAAGACTATGAAACAAAATTGACAGACCTACTCCAAGACTCCACATACAAACCTATAAACACAGACCCAACCACATATCTAAAAATATCAACCAAGAAGAAAATTATAACCAGCCACATAAGCAAAGAAATCCAACAAACGATCATCCCAAGAGAAAAATCTTCTAGATGCCCCAAATTATACGGCCTCCCAAAAATACACAAAGAAGGCATACCTCTCAGACCCATAGTCAGCTCCATAGGAGCACCATTACAAAACCTAGCTAAATACTTAGCAAAACAACTACAGCCCCATGCTGAAACCGCAGCTTCATATGTACAAAACTCATACCACTTCTTCGAAATGATCAAAGATCTACACGGAGAACAAGAAGATCTGCTTATAAGTTTCGACGTGGTTTCACTATTCACTCAAGTCCCAATAAAAGAAACTCTTGAAATCATCAAAAATAAATACCAACCAGCCAAAGACCTCATGGAACTAACAGAACACTGCCTAACCAACACATATTTCATATACAAAGGACAAAGATACAAGCAAATTGAAGGAGCCCCTATGGGATCACCACTGTCACCCGTCATTGCAAACCTGTTCATGGAAGAATTCGAATCCAGAGCCCTGGCTAATGCCACCCACAAACCCAAACTATGGCTAAGATACATCGATGACACATTTGTGATTTGGCCCCATGGAAAAGAAAACCTAAACAATTTCCTAACACACCTAAACAACACACACCCCAAAATCAAGTTCACCATGGAAACGGAAATAAACAAACAACTACCATTCCTAGATGTACTAATCTACAAAAGAACAGATGGCACACTGGGACACACCATATACCAAAAGAAAACACACACCAACCTCTACCTCAACGCCCAATCCCACCACCACCCAGCACAGATAAATTCCGTAGCGAAAACACTAATTACCAGAACCAAACGCCTGGCAGATAAGACACATATAAAGACTGAACTAAGCACCCTGACTGAAGTATTGACAGCCAATGGCTTCCACAAAAACAAAATCACCAACTTGATCCACAAAAACACACCAAGACATAACAGAGACCTAGAAGATCAACAGATCTATGGAACAGCTGTCCTGCCCTACATAAGAGGTACCACAGATAAAATCAGTAAGATACTGCACAGGCATCACATCAAGACTGCCTTCAAAACAGACAAAAAAATAGCAGCCATCCTGAGGAACCCCAAAGACAAAATTGACCTGGAAAACCAAGGCATATACGAAATTCCCTGTACATCATGCCCGGCCACATACATTGGACAGACCAATAGAAGAATAGTACCCGCCTAGATGAACACAAAAATGCAATAAAAAAGCTGGAACACACCTCCTCACTAGTCCAACACATGAAAACCACAGGTCACAACATCAACTTCAATGGCACTAAAACCCTAGCCACTATAGAAAACCCCAACCACAGAATCATCAGAGAAGCCATAGAGATATATATATACATATAGAAATATACAAATAGAGATATACATATATATATGCTGTTTAGCTTCCTTCGGGTATTATCCCACATCATTGTAGTGCTTTTAAAGTTGTAGCAACATTTCAGCAGAATCTCATCTGCCATCATCAGGCTTCTGTTTTGAGTTCGTCTGTGAGTCAGACTTTCACAGCCATTTCAGTGTTAAATTTGAGGCTAGCCTATTGTTGTGCCAGGATGGGTTTTTTCTTCATCCTGATTGGTTGGGAGTTTTGGTCTGTATTTATTAGTTTTGGAGTTTGCTGTGTTCTGCTTGATTGGTGTTTCTAATATCTTCTGTCTTTTTTTGTGTCTTGATTGGCTGGCAACATTGTGTTTCCTGTATTGGAGGCTTTTCGTGCAGCTTGGCTCCAAGTAAAAGGACGGCTATCATTTATAAGGAAGCTAGGTTTCATCTGGATGCCTGGTTTATTAGGAAACCTGTACAGAAATGTTGCTACAACTTTAAAAGCACTACAGTGACGTGGGATAATAACCGAAGGAAGCTGAACAGCACACATGTAAGTACCCGCAAAAACTTAATATATATATATATATATGCACTCACAAACAAAAAAATATCCACACCACAAGCCAGGCAAACACCTGGGCACAAACAGACTCCCCCTGATACCTCCAGCCCAAACACCAGGCACCCGGATGAAACCTAGCTTCCTAATAAATGATAGCCGTCCTTTTACTCGGAGCCAAGCTGCGCTAAAAGCCTCCAATACAGGAACACAATATTGCCAGCCAATCAAGACACAAAAAAAGCCACAAAACAGACAGAAGATATTGGAAACACCAACCAAGCAGAACACAGCAAACTCAAAGACCAATAAACACATACTAATGCTGCCAACAAATCAGGATGAAGAAAAAAACCATTCTGGCACAGAGTAGACTAGCCTCAAATTTAAAATTGAAATGGCTATGAAAATCTGAACTCACAGATGAACACAATACAGAAGCCTGATGATGGCAGATGAGATTCTGCCGAAACGTTGCTACAACTTTAAAAGTACAATGACGTGGGAAAATACCCGAACAAAGCTGAACAGCATCTCTCTCTCTCTCTCTCTCTTTCTCATCTCCTCTCACTCCTCTCTCTCTCTCTCTCATCTCTCTTTTTCTTTCTCCCTCCATCTCTCTCATCTCTGACACTCATCTCTCTCTCATCTCTCCTTCTCTTTCTCCAGTTGTGGGATTCAAATTTTTTTACTACCAGTTCTTTGGGCATGGCTTGGTGGGTGTGGTAATGTGGTCATGTAACTGGGTGGGTGTGGTCATGTATCATGTGACTGGGTGGGTCAAAAGAGAGAAACTCACTTTAACAATGCTGTTGGAGTAGGGAGTTGAACGAGATGACCTCTGAGGTCTCTTCCAGCCTGGATTGCTGTGCTGTTTCAAAATATCTTCTGAAGCTGCATCTAGTGCCAGGGTTTGTGGTCCTTTTTTCCTCTCCTTTTTCTCTCCCTCCCTCTATCCATCTGTCCATCCATCCATATCTCATTCACTTTCCCTTCCCTTCCCTTTTTCTCCCTTCCCACCCTTTCTTTCTTTCTCCCTTCCTCTTTCTTTCTTTCTCTTTTTTCTCCATTCCCCCCCTCCCTCCCTCTTTCTTTCTCTTTCTTTCTCCCCTCCCTCCCTCCTTTTTTTCTTTCTCCCTGCCTAAGATGTTTGAAGGCCCATTTTAAGGCCCTTTTAAAAGAAAAAAAAGTAGAACATTGAAGGAGTCCTGGCACAAATTAATTCAATCAATTAGAATGAAAGACACATCCCTTTTTTCACTAGAGGACTGGAAAAATCAATCCTTCCCCCAACTAACCAAGTACCAAGTTATGCCTGGGAGGAACACCAGAGGGTTGTAGACAGACTGCCTGTGAAATGAACAAGTGTCAGATTAATTTGAACCAAGCCCTTTACTGGCCTCCAGTTGCACCACAAGAGTGTAACTGGCTGATCAGATCACTTAAAGTTAATTAGGCTATCAGTGTGGTGGTATTTGTGGTTTGATTAAATAGAAATTTCCTTGCCCAAGGTTTGAACACCATAGAAAATCATTTTCCATATGTATCCCCTCCCGAACCATGGTAGTTTGAAGCCTGAAAATCAAATGCTTTCCAAATGCTTGCTTTTTTCAATCCACAACCCATAAGCTGAGTTTAATATTTACATATTTATTGATATATGTATGCTTTATTTATTTATGTATGTATGCACATTGGAAAGGATTGAGAGAAACAATGAGTTTTGGGGGCTTTTGGCAGACAAATTTGTAACTTTTTACTTTCACACAACTTTACAGTCATGTCTTCTTGTCTAGGAATTTGCACTTTGTACTTAGCCCCATAGCCCCTGTGATCTCTGCATTTAACATAGGAAATAATGCCTACATTCTAGAAATCCAAGCCATCTCTGAGAAACAAAACCAACCCTCTTAATTGATCCCATTTAGAATATTTTCTGGAGCTTACTAAAGAAACAGGTAAGGTGGAAGCAAAGAGTTACATTGTTTCTATTTAAGCCCATGTCACACTGAACCAACTGATGCAAAGAGGATGTAAAACGGACAAAAAATCTTGCCACCCATTCGAAAACGCGATATACTCACTGCCTCCGTTTTGCTTCCTCTCTATCCGTCCAGCATCCGTTTATTGACGTTTCATCCGCTCCAAAAGTTTTGGGCTGCCCAAAACATTTGCTCGGAAAATGTATCCAGTTCGTCCGTTCTGCATCCGCTACGCATCTGCTACTCGTCCGCTATATCCGCTAGGCGTCCGCTACGCATCCGCGCAACTCCATCCGCCCGGACGCAGGAAGGAAGCGGAACAGATGCAGAACGGATGCAGAACGGATGCCTAGCGGATGCAGAACGGAAACAAAGTGTTTAAAATGGAAAAAACGTTCGCAGAGGGGACCTATCTCGGATATTAAGGATGTCTAGAGGATGCCTAGAGGATGCCTAGAGGAAGCCTAGCAGAAAACCTATATTGCCTATAAAAAGGGGGAGCAACTCATCTGCATCTCACTTTCAGAACAGCAGCCCAGCAGTGCAGACCTCTGCAGCCTTCATCTGCCTCTTGCTCTTCCACAGCATCCATTCATGTCCACCGTGGATTGTAACAAAGTCCTTTCGGCAGCCACCATCATTCTGCAACAGTGCGAAGCCATCTGCAGGCTCTGTGAACTCTACTGCGAGAAGAAAAGGAGCCACCCAAAAAGAGTCTGGATCCGAAGATGGTTTGCCAGAAGAGCAGAGGACGGTACAACAAGCTGATGGTGGAGCTCGGGAACGAAGACACTCGGGCGTTCCAGAACTTCATGAGGATGCCTCCAGCCATGTTTGACAAAGTTGTGCAGCGGCTGAGACCCAGGTTGACCAAAGCAAACACCAGCTTCCGGCCCAGCCTGGAACCTGGGCTCAAGGTGGCACTCACTCTGCGCCATCTGGCCTCAGGGACCTCCTACAGGAGCATGCAGTAGGGCTGGAGGGTGCCATCCAACACCATCAGCATTGTGGTCAGAGAAGTAGTGCAGGCCATCATCGAAGAATACAAGGAGGAGCTCCTCCAGTACCCCTCCACTGAAGAAGGATAGAAGAAAGTTGCAGAGCAGTGGTATCAGAAGTGGAACTTCCCCCACACCGTTGGAGCCATAGGTGGCAAGCACGTGGCCTGCAAAGCGCCAGCCAAGTCGGGGTCCACTTATTTCAGCTACAAGGGCTTCTTCAGCATCATCCTCTTCGCCATGGTCGATGCTGACCACAAGTTCATGTACATCGATGCTTCAGGCAACGGGTCAGCTTCAGATGCCCAGGTATACAACGCCAGTCACCTCAAGGAGGGGCTGGAAGGTAACCTCATCTTGGGCTTCCCAGATCCAGACCCCCTGCCCAACGACACGTAAGATGTGCCCTACTTCATCGTGGGGGATGAAGCCTTCTCCCTCAGAACCTACCTCATGAAGCCCTACACTTCCAGACTCCTCACCCGTGAAGAGAGGATCTTCAACTACAGGTTGTCCAGGGCAAGGCAGGTGGTGGAGAACGCCTTTGGCATCCTGGCCAACAGGTTCCAGGTACTTCTCACCACCATGCAGCATTGCCCAGAGATCGTGAGGAGGATCATGGAAGCTTGCTGCATCCTACACAATCTCATGCGCACCCGCTACCCAGTGTTGCAGAACAGGCTCGTGGACCTCCAGCAAGGCAATGGGGACATGGAGCCTGGGGAATGGAGGCAAGGGCAAAACCTGATCGACATTGAGGATGTGCAAGGCCCCAACAGAGCCTCATATGAAGCGAAGAAGCAACGCAACCTCCTAAAACAATGGTGCAACTCCACAGCTGGAGCGGTGGAGTGGCAAGACAGGATGATAGATGCTTAATGGATGCTTCCTTGAGCCTGTCTCATCACACGGATGAGATTGTGCCATGTATGTTTGGTTGGCCTACAATGAACAGGGCTTTTCATAAAGAGTTGTGTTTATGTTGACATGCGTGGATAATTATTACATTATTATTGATAATAAAGGGCCATAGGTGTGGCACCTGGGAGGGTGGACCATACAGTCCCACTATGCTTGCACTGGAGGTTTATCTATCCCACTGCTATCCTAACCCATCCCACAGCTATTACCCATTCCACTGCTATCTTAACCCATCCCACAAGCATGCAAAGGCTTAAACCATTTCTAAAAGTTTCCAAGACTTTATTAAAAAAAAGAAATGAAGCAAGTGTGTGAATCATAAATAGACTTTATTAACAAGAAGCTATAAAACAGAAATGAGTCTCTGGAACTCCTCTTGGTCGCTCAGTCTCAGGGGTGAAGGGTCCAGGTGCTGTGGAGGTGGCTGGTGCTGGAGTGCTTGTCATCAGCTCTTCCAGAAGCAGAAGCAGGAGAAGCCCCAGCCCCAGAAGAGCGAGCCCGTGCTGCAGAAGCCCCAGCAGAATCAGAGTGAGGACCAGGGAGCGGTATGGTAGCCCTGTCCCTCTTGCCAGGGCTAGCAGCAGATGGCTGAGGCTTGCTGTGCTTCCGCATGGTTGTGGGGTTGCTGGCTGGCAGAGAGGCTGGCAGGAACCAAGGCTGGCAGCAAGGCTGGCAGGGAGGCAGGCACCAAGGGTGGCAGGCAGACATGAACCAAGGCTGGCAGGCAGGCAGACAGCCTGCCTGCCAGCCTTCCTGCCAGCCTTGCTGTCTGCCTCCCTGCCAGCCTTGGTGCCAGCCTTGGTTCCTGCCAGCCTCCCTGCCAGCCAGCAACCCCACAACCATGCGGAAGCACAGCAAGCCTCAGCCATCTGCTGCCAGCCCTTGCAAGAGGGACAGGGCTACCATCCCGCCCCCTGGCCCTCACTCTGGTTCTGTTGGGGCTTCTGCAGCACGGGCTCGCTCTTCTGGGGCTGGCGCTTCTGCTGCTTCTGCTTCTGGAGGAGCTGATGACAAGCACTCCAGCACAGGCCACCTCCACAGCACCTGCACCCTTCACCCCTGAGACTGAGCGACCCAGAGGAGTGCCAGAGACTCTTTTTTGTTGTATAGCTTGTTGTTAATAAAGTCTATTTATGATTCACACACTTGCTTCATTTCTTTTTTTAAATAAAGTCTTGGTGGAAACTTTTAGAAATGGTTTAAGCCTTTGCATGCTTGTGGGATGGGTAAGGATAGCTTTGGGATGGGTTAGGATACCTGTAGGATGGGTAATAGCTGTGGGATGGGTTAGGATAGCAGTGGGATAGATAAACCTCTAATGCAAGCATAGTGGGACTGTATGGTCCACCCTCCCAGGTGCCACACCTATGGCTCTTTTATTATCAATAATAATGTAATAATTATCCACACATGTCAACATAAACACAACTCTTTATTAAACGCCCTGTTCATTGTAGGCCAACCAAACATACATGGCCCAATCTCATCCGTGTGATGAGACAGGCTGAAGGAAGCATCCATTAAACATCTATCATCCTGTCTTGCCACTCCACCGCTCCAGCTGTGGAGTTGCACCATTGTCTTAGGAGGTTGCGCTGCTTCTTCGCTTCATATGAGGCTCTGTTGGGGCCTTGCACATCCTCAATGTCGATCAGGTTTTGCCCTTGCCTCCATTCCCCAGGCTCCATGTCCCCATTGCCTTGCTGGAGGTCCACGAGCCTGTTCTGCAACACTGGGTAGCGGGTGCGCATGAGATTGTGTAGGATGCAGCAAGCTTCCATGATCCTTCTCACGGTCTCTGGGCAATGCTGCATGGTGGTGAGAAGTACCTGGAACCTGTTGGCCAGGATGCCAAAGGCGTTCTCCAGCACCTGCCTTGCCCTGGACAGCCTGTAGTTGAAGATCCTCTCCTCACGGGTGAGGCATCTGGAAGTGTAGGGCTTCATGAGGTAGGTTCTGAGGGAGAAGGCGTCATCCCCCACGATGAAGTAGGGCACATCTTGCGTGTCGTTGGGCAGGGGGTCTGGATCTGGGAAGCCCACCATGAGGTTGCATTCCAGCCCCTCCTTGAGGTGACTGGCGTTGTATACCTGGGCATCTGAAGAGGAGCCGTTGCCTGAAGCATCGATGTACATGAACTTGTAGTCAGCATCGACCATGGCGAAGAGGATGATGCTGAAGAAGCCCTTGGAGTTGAAATAAGTGGACCCGTGTTATCCGCTCCAGTTATGCAAATTTTTGCCCCTTTTGAGAGCGGATAACAACGGATGGAACATTTTGCTCATCCACTGTGTCCTTTTTGCATCCATTGGGCTTTGTGACATGGGCTTTACATGCTTGGAGAATTCTCTAAAAGGACCATTCACGAGGCTCCACAATGCACCTTCACTGTTTAGTTGCCATTCCTATGCATATAGCCAATAAGCAACTAATTTGAATACTGGGTCTTTGTTTGAGTAGCAGAACATCTTAGAAAATCCCTTTAAATCAGAGTGGTACAAGCTAAGAGGAATTACATCTCAGGAAACTGTTTGGCAGAAGTAATAGATCAAGCAGAAGATGGGCAAAGTCCCTACTTCCTTCTCAGTTCATTGGACAGAGATGGGAAAATATCAGCTGAATAATTACTCAAGAAGGTACATCACTGTTGCTCTTGAGATCCAGTACATTAATTGAGTAAATAATTCCATTTACTGGATTCCTTATCTGAAATGTTGTTTATAAGCAAGAGGATTTCATAATCCAATATTACTCATTAAAAGATGTTCCAAGGTTTGGATTACTGCATAGTTCAAATAAGTTTAAACTTGTTTTTCAATGTTTTCATTTAAGGATAGGCACCACCCATGCAAATATCACAGTGAACAGTAAACAATTAAATATAGAGTCAATTCCGAAGTAGGAAACAGCCAAGGCAAGGTTGGAAGTGATTTAGTGTAAGGGGCAGTGTGATGATTCAGTGGAAATACTAGCTGAGTTTCTGTTTAGTGCAATAGTTTGAAATATATGTTTGCATCATTTCAGTTTGCAGATTCATTGTAATTGTTCTGAAAACTGCTTCGGAAAAGACATGGATTGGATTGGACTTGTTTTATTATTATTGATATTTCTTTTTACAGTTTTATTCCTTTTCAAAATGGGTAGTTCCCAGAATTACAGCTCCAAAAACCTACCTGGACCCAGGACCATACCCATTTTGGGAAATCTGCACATAACGGATTTCAAGAGGCCTTATAAGACAATGATAAAGGTATTGACTAATGATTAACAACTTTTAATGTTCTTTGCCAAAGTGTATTAATGTTAATATAAAAGTTTAGCAATTTATCAGGTTATCCAGTTAACTGGAATAAAGTTGATATGCTCCCTGTTGGTTCTGCAGGAGTCTATGGAAATGTATAAAGCTGACATTAACTCGGCATTGCATTTGTTTATATATGTACAAAAATTACACAAACAAAAATATTTGTTAATGGGATGTACATTTTTCTGTTTATCTGAAACTTGAATGGTTAAAATTGCTTCTGATTGTGTAGAGCAGGGGTGTCAAACTTATGTCATCACATTGTCACATGATATATTGTGACTTCGCTAAACTCGGGTTGACCATGGCCAGTGTTTGACAAATCCAGCCCATGGGCCAAAGATTTGACACCCTTGGTGTAATGGAAGATATACGTATTAAGAAAAATGTTTAGGTTAAAATATTTTAAGAAAATATAAGAAGATATATATTTTAAGATATATATTATGAGTAACAATTGTCCAAATCTTTTTTACTGTATTTCCTGCTGCAGGATATTTTTCCAAAACACTGAGTGAAAAACATAATTCTGAACCTAACTTACAGGCTGATAAACCCAGGCTAAAAATATGAGAAGATTCAAAGACTCAAAGGATTGGAATCCTGCCCCCATTTCCATCCCAGGGTGGGATTCCATTTAATTCATTTTGTAGCTTGCTAAAACATGCTGAAGTTTTTAGCAATAACAATAGCACTTAGACTTATATACCGCTTTACAGTGCTTCATAGCCCTCTCTAAGCAGTTTAGAGAGTCAGCATATTGGCCCCAGCAATTTGGGTCCTCATTTTACCCACCTTGGAAGGATGGAAGGCTGAGTCAACCTTGAGCCTGGTGAGATTTGAACTGCCAAATTGCAGTCATCTGGCAGTTAGCAGAAGTAGCCTGCAGTACTGCACTCTAACCACTGCATTACCACAGCTCATTTTACAGAAGAGTTTGAAATTTTTATTTTTTTAAAAAATAGAAATCTCAGGTGTGATTATAATTTTTTAAAATAGCTGAAAGGAATTTCGCAGTAGATTACTTTACATTCTGATATTTTAATATTTTTATAAAAATAAATTAAGTTCCCTGACTGTTGCCTGTCACTTTAGGAAAGATTACAAAGCACCAAGAGTTTCCTGATTTAGACACAGGTTAGATCTGGGAAACACTGTTGGCATCTTATTTTCTTTGCATTTCTTAAAAGTGTTTCGCTTTCTTCAGTTGTAGGTGCTTGTACACAGCTGAGCAGTCAATGTGCAGTGTTGTGTGTGGTTAATCAAGAATGGTACTGCCCATGGAGACATAGAAATGAATATATCAGAAATTATTATTATTGAAAATTATTTCTGATATCTTAACCACACTCCAAAATATAAAAAATATACTGTTTAAAGTATACTTTATACTTCAAAAGTATAATAGCATATAACAGAAAGTTAGCCTTGAGTGTGAGATATTACTTTTTAAAGAATTATCTTTATATGAGTCTTAATTGTTGATCAGAATTTTGTCTTTTTTCATCTGCTGAATTCCAGTTGTCAAAAGAATATGGTCCCATTTTCCATTTTCAAATGGGATGCCAAAAAATGGTGGTGTTGACTGGCTATGAGACAGTGAAAGAAGCTCTGGTGAACTGGGCAGAGGCATTTGGAGAGAGGCCCATTATCCCCATTTTAGAGGATTATGCAAAGAACTTTGGTAAGTTATTTCATTCTGGATCGTATTTCACAACCCTTTCAAAAATCTGATCAGTACTATGTACATGTAATCCTCATTTAGCAACTGTCTCAAATAGTGGTTCTTTGCTTATATAAGGGTAGTAAAAAGTAAAGAAAAACCATCATTTTTCAATCAATGCATTATTTTACACCCAAATTTCTGTGCATCAGACTGAGAGTAATGCTGGCATTTCTTCACAACAGAACTTTATCCAAATATGGTGGTAACAACTGATGAGCTTTAACTCTCCCCCTTCTGTCCTCTCTCTCTCTCACTCACATGATTTCCTCAGCAACCAAGTCACATAGCAAATATTTTGCCAAAACCAATCATTAAACAATGATTGATAAACAAGGATTCCCTGTAAAATATTTCACCTGAAGTTGTCATTGATAGTAACCTCAGAGAACTTGTTCAGCTTTTGGAAATCTAAATAAGATAGATAAAAATCTTTACTTTGCTGCCTTGATTTCCTGCATTTTTCAGACTATAAGGCACTCCAAACCATAAGACATGTCTAGCTTTTGGGGAAGAAAACAAGAAAAAAATATCTGCCTCTGCCTCCCAGCAATCTGCCTCCTTGCAGCAAACAGCAAACAGCATGGTCAGTTTCAGCACAGCCTGATTTAGAACGAGCAGCTGATTGGTGGTTGGATTGGCCTCCCGGAATACCAACGATCAACTGTTTCAGGATGCAGGGACCTCCATTGCCTATCACTGTCTCCATGCACCCCATTTTTGGCCTCTGCATCCTGTTTTCGGCCTACAGCCTTCGTGTGCCCCATTTTTGGCCTGTTCCGATCCCCGCTGCTTGGGACTATTTACATTTTAATGGTATAATTTTCCTGATACAAATTGATTTTCAACTTAATCTCTTATCTCTACTTCTCCATTTCAGGTGTTATATTTGCTCATGGTGAAAACTGGAGAGTGATGCGGCGGTTTTCAATATCTGCATTGCGTGATTATGGAATGGGAAAGAGGATTGTTGAAGACAAAATTACTGAAGAGTGCAGTGTTTTGACCAAAACATTTGAGACTTATGAAGGTGAATTGATATTTCCTCATACAGATTTAGCAATATATCTTTCTTTGAATAGAGATCTTAGAAGAATCTTTTTCAGAAAAATATGCCAAGAACTATTCTTTATGGGCAATTGTTATACTAAACTAGCTATTAAAGAGTATAGAACAAGGATGTCAAATGCATGTCGTCACGGCAGCATCACGTGATGTATCTGGACTTTTTTTCTCATTCGCTAACCTGGGCGTAGACGTGGCTAGCAAGTGACACCTCCAGCCCATGGGCCAGGAGTTTGACATCCCTGGTATAGAATGATAAATTGTTTCAGTAGGAGCACTATTTCTATCCATGAAACTGGTCATACTGCTAACTACTCTTACCCAAAAGAACTGGTCTTAGCATAGTACAAGATAAAAACATTCCAACTTCAACTTTTTGTTTTACACATTAACATATAATTTGCTATTTCTATAACAACAAATCTTTCTGATCAGTAAAACCAAGGTCAAAGTCTCATTTATGAATCAAAATGCCTGTACATACTTTATAAGTCTAGTATTTATTAGTTCTGTTAATGGAGTCATAACATCTAGAACAGACACACATTGTTATGATTCCATGTTACGAGTCCTACAATCATGGGTGGAGAGTAATGTACTTAAAAACTCTAATAAGAACAGTTTCAAATGCACTCATTTTTAATAACTGCAGAAACTGTAAATTAAAATGAGAACGTTTCCTCTCTGGTGGAAATTGCTGGGACTCTGCCCTTCATTATAGAGAGGGATCTGTGTTCTAAAGCCTTATATCTATTTGTTAAAACCTTTTATGTTGCTCATTTTATTCTTCATGCTGCCAGCAACATGGCCTAGCCTTAACTATTCTTCTATTCCACAGTGGGGCTAGAATGTTGCTGCACCTTTTTGTCTATAATCAGAAATGCAACCGCTTCTAATTCCAAATAATGTATATCTCTACATAACATTAATGTGTAACTCCCTCTGGCTCAAAAATATGGGTTACATAATTATTCTTTGTGTTACTGTCAGTAAATTTTAGTTCATAAACCTGTATCTCCTGCTATCTTCTATATCTATGTAGAGTATGTTATGTATGAAAATTGGAAGACTCCAAATAGCTAAAACTGATTGGCCGAAAAGGCCGCTCTCAGATTGGGCAATTACGCACCAATCTGATTGGCCTACCAGATGGCAGGAATCCTAAAGAACTGTCATTGGCCGCAAGCCGAGCAACCAAGATGGCCGGTAACAATGCGCAGCCTGCACCGTTCAACCCAGTTGAAGAAGATTGGGAGTTATACATTGACCATTTTCTGCTGTTCTTGGAAAGCAACAAGCTACAAGAAATAACCGACCATAGGAAGAGAGCTGTATTCCTCACACACTGTGGCCCTGCCATTTTCAAAATGGCAAAGGCGTTAGCCAAACCGAGGGACGTGAAACAAATGGCATGGCCAGAATTAAACCGCATGCTACGAGCCCATTACGTGCCTCTGGTCTCCAATCTGATAAAAAGGCACGAATTTTATAAACGAGACCAACAGGAAGACGAGAGCATCAGAGATTTTGTAGCAGCCCTAAGAAATATCGGGGGAGCCTGTGAATTTCAGAACACAGACAAAGCCATGAGAGACCGCGTGGTCCTGAGATTGAAGGACGCTACGCTCCAAAGCAAGCTATTGAACAGACCGAACATCACAGTGGCTGAGACCATCGCAGAAGCCACAACCGCCGAAGCAGCCAAGAAACCTGCAACCACCATGCTCCAGATGAATTCAACAAATGCAAAACCACCAAACCAAACCCGAGAAAAGAAGGCAGAAGAAAACCAAAAACAGCCCACAATGACTGCCCACCATGAAGACCTCGACTCCCCAAACAGCAACACTGATAATGACAACGAAGACATACATAGGCTTCAGTCAGTAAGAAAATGGCGGGAAAAAAGAGGAAGGAGGCGAAAATTCCAGTGTGCTGGATGTGGAGGCGATCACCCACGCTCCGAATGCAGATTCCTTGATGCCTTTTGTAGATTCTGTGAGAAACGGGGGAACATTGCTAGGGTCTGCCGAAACAAAAAGAGCTATAGTCCAAAGGGACTCAGCAGCAGCACCCTCAGAAACAGAGAGAGACAAGTTGGAAGTCGATGGAGCCAGGAACTGGCGAATGAATAGGAAATGCCAGGGCAGCAAATGCAAAAAAGGTCCAAATAAATGTGAAAATCGAAGGAAAGCCCTGTGAGATGGAAGTAGACTCCGGATCATCCCTGTCAATGGTATCTTGGAACACTATCAGAAACCTGGTACCAGACATCAAGCAAAGGGAACTGGAACAGCAAAAGCTAACACTTAAAGATTACCAGGGAAACCGAATTCCGGTAGCAGATCTTGGATATTTCTTAACAGAGTTCAAAAACCACGCTGAGGTACTTCCTCTGACAATCGTCGACCGTGATCATCCTAGCCTGCTGGGAATTGAATGGTTCAAGCCCCTAGGAATCGGAGTGACCGGGATCAACAGCGTCGCTGAGACCAATTGGGAGGAGAGCCTGCTGGAAGAGTTCCAGGATGTATTCGATGGGACCCTAGGCAAATACAAGGGGACCCCAATAACATTCAGCCTAGGCCCTAAGATAGCTCCCATCAGGCTCAAAGTTAGATGCATTCCCTTTGCCTTAAAACCAAAAATAGACAAACAGCTTAACAAACTCATCGCACAAGGGGTGTTAGAGCCGATCGACCATGCCAGGTGGGAAACTCCCATCATGATTCCTGTCAAACCAGATGGGTCAGTGCACATCTGTGATGACTATAAGGCTACCCTAAATCATGCACTCCAGCAAAGTGCATACCCTGTTCCGGTAGTTCAACACCTGTAGTATTCATTAAGGGGAGGAAAAATTTTCGCAAAGCTTGATCTCGCGCAAGCATATCAACAGCTGCTGGTTGACCCCGAAAGTGCAGAGGCACAGACTATTGTCACACACAGAGGGGCATTCAAATGTAACAGACTTCAATTTGGAGTTAACGTTGCCCCAGGTGTTTTCCAAAGCCTCATGGAGTGCCTCCTAAATGGAATTAAAGGAGTCGTTCCCTATTTTGATGACGTATTAGTATCATCAATTGCAAAATAGATTAAGAGAAGTCTTGCAAAGATTCAGGGAAGCAGGGTTTAAAGTCAAGCGAGAAAAATGTAAACTAGCCACCAATCAATCTTAGGCTATCTTATAGATGAGCAAGGGATACGCCCCACTGAAAAGAAAATAAAGGCAATTAAAGAAGCACCCAGGTCTAAGAATAAAACAGAATTACAGGCGTTCTTAGGTCTCATAAATTTCTACAATGTCTTCCTGCCTCAAAAGGCAACCATAGCAGAGCCATTACATTGACTATTAGATTAAAAAAAACTGTCTGGAATTGGGGCCACCGAGAATAAACAGCATTCCAAAACATTAAGGACTTATTAACATCCAACACTATTTTAATACAACACAGCAACACCCTGACACTCACGGTCACCTGTGATGCATTGCTTTTTGGAATTGGCGCCATGCTGAGCCACAAGCTACCAGATGGCAGAGAAGCACCGATCGCCTTCTATTCCAAAATGCTGTCAAAATCTGAAAGAAACTACAGCCAACTTGACCGAGAAGCCCTCGCAATCATAGCAGGTGTCAAAAGATTCCACAAATACCTATATGGTAGGACATTTTCTATTATCACAGACCATAAACCCCTGCTGGGGATCCTGGCAGGGAATAAACCAACCCCAATCATCCTATCACCAAGAATGACGAGGTGGTCAGAATTCCTCCCTGCATACAATTACACACTCATCCATCGCCCAGGAAAGACCATCACCCATGCAGATGCCTTGAGCTGTTCCCCTCTGCCCGACAAGGAAGGTGACCCAAATCCTGCCATCTCCACTCTTCAGATCGAGACATGGCTGAACCTGCCACTAACCGCAGCAGACGTCGCCAAAGCCACCGCTCAAGACCCACTGACAGCTCAAATACTGGATTGGGTAGGTAAGGGCTGGCCAGATGAGGACAGAGGTGAGACTTTTAAACCTTTTTGCACCTGGCAGACTGAACTGTCCATTGAAAGGTGTTGTATACTATGGGGAGACAGGGTGGTAATTCCAAAAAAGTTGCAGGAGGCAGTGTTGTGCATGTTGCATGAGGGACACCTGGGCATTGTAAAAATGAAAGCCCTGGCCAGGAGCTATGTCTGGTGGCCAGAGCTGGACAAACACATTGAAAAATGGGTGGCAACATGCCATGACTGCCAAAAATCTAGGCCTACCCCCCCCCCCATGCACCAGTCCTGGAATGGGAAACTCCCAGAGGCCCATGGTGGAGACTGCATATTGACTTGGCTGGGCCAAGGAAAGGGAACACATATCTTGTAATTGTTGACGCTTATTCATATTGGTTAGAAGTTTTCCTTATGGCATCCACTACTATGGAAGCAGTCGTAAAACAATTGAACAGACTTTTTGCTACTCATGGACTGCCAGATGTAGTAGTCTCTGACAATGGCCCCCAGTTTACTGCCTTAGCCTTCGAGTAATACCTGGCTGAGCAGGGCATCCGACATCCCTTAACAGTGCCGGCTCATCCGGCATCAAATGGATGAGCTGAACGCATGGTTCATGATACCAAAGAGGCCCTAGACAAAATGGACATGGGGGAAGTCCAGGATAAACTTAACAAACTGTTAACAATTCAGCATATCACCCCTAGCACAACCACCAACAAAAGCCCAGCTGAACTCTTCATGGGTAGAAAACTTGTTCCTACACTTATACCTGTGAGAAACCCCCTGACTCCTCAAGTAAATATCACTCCTTTGCTATAGGCAACTTAGTCTACATGAAAAATCTTGCCATTATGGCTTCCAGCCACAGTTACTCAAATCACAGGGCCCCGTTCATACCAACTCGCACTTGATGATGGCAGAACATGGAAGCGGCACATCGACCAGCTTTGCTCTAGGACATTGGAACGTAATGCTACAGCACCGCCGCCAACACCAATAAACACCAAAAACAACCGAGGAGGGGGGGAAACACAAAATAATAAAAAAGGGAGAGACGAACCACCAATAACACGAAAAAAAACACAACACAAACCCGAATCAGAAACTCTGATAAAACAAAAAGAGCACTTACCCATAGACGACCTTCGGAGAAGAGAACTGGTTGCAGGCGAGGCCTTCCTGGAAGGAGACAGCCAGGCCAGCTCGACCAACCCGGACAAACCAGGAGGGAGCGGCAGAGCCACCTCAACCAGCCCGAGAAATCCAGGTGGGAGCGGCAAGGCTGACTTACCCGTCCAGGAGGTTCCATGGAGAAGACGCAGAGAGAAAGCAATCCTGTCTGAACCGCTTGAGGACCACGCTGAGACTGAGCTGCGCAGGTCAAGTAGGACCCGCAAAAGCCCCACCTACCTGCGTGACTACGTTATGTACATTGAACGAAACCAAGGGGAGAGGGTTGTTATGTATGGAAATTGGAAGACTCCAAATAGCTAAAACTGATTGGCCGAAAAAGCCGTTCTCGGATTGGGCAATTACGCACCAATCTGATTGGCCTGCCGGACAGCAGGAATTCTAAAGAACTTTCATTGGCCGCAAGCCGCGAGCAGCCACTATAAGAAGGGCTGCCGTGGCTTCGGCAAATATTCCACTACAAGTCACTATACTGTTTAATAAAGAGTTGTTTGTTGAGATACTGGTCTCGTGTACCTTATTGTCCAAACGGAACAGAGTACAAACTAGTTTCTGTGATAAATGTTATGTATTAGGAATCTTATCCTCAATCTTAATGTGACAAAGAACAGGTTTCATTCTTTCACAATTCTGTTTTAATTTATTGCTGATGACCAGGAAAACCATTTGAGCCAGCAACAATTCTGAAAGCTGCAGCTGCCAACATCATAGTTTCTTTTTTACTTGGCAAGAGATTTGAATATGAAGATGCTACACTTCTAAGACTCCTGAAAATACTTGAAGAAAATTTACACCTTGCAGGAACCCCTGCTGTGTGGGTAATGTAAAATTTCATATGAAATAAACTTCATTCCTACTGTGTGTAAAGGATTAATTCATAAGATTTGGAACTCAATCGATTAGAAATCTTAGTTTACCACAGCTCCAGAACCCATGTATTTTATTGTTATTGTTGATGATAATTTTGTAGACTTTGGAACTAACCTTATTTGGATAAAAATGCTTTGAGAGGTCTACCAGAGAATATATTATTGTAGTCAGTTCTGTTTATATGCTCCCTCTCTTATAATTGTTTCAGATGTATAATGTGTTTCCCAAGTTGAGATTCCTTTTGGGTGCTCATAAAAAAATAATGAATAACCGAAAGGAGCTGCATGATTTCATACAGGCCACTTTCCTTGAAAATCTCAAAGATCTGGATGAAAATAACCAGAGGAGTTTTATTGATGCATTTCTTGTTAGACAGAAAGAGGTAAGAGCATTCTGAATGTGCAAAGAATTATAGCTGATTTTTTTTTTCTTTTGCATGTTTTAAAAATATTCTGGCTGGTACCAGAATACATGCAGCTGGAGAAAATCCTTGTTTTAGAAATGTCCAAGAAAATAATTTCCTGGAATGAAAGCAAGAAGTGAATATGTCTGTATAGTTTGGCCTCTCCACATCTTCAAGTTCTATGGGGAATATAAATGATAAAATATAAAAATTAATAAAAATTATTAACCTCCACCAACATGGCCATCATTAATTAAGATATGAGATTTCCCATTATTTGGCAGCTTCACATCTTCCTGAATTCTTGATAGATGGCTTTCAATTCTTTCTGTAGCATCCTTGCTGGCCAACAGATTCACTGTTTGTGTGATGTCTTTATGTCTTGCTTATCTATTAAAGCTATTACAATGTTTGTATAATTTTCCCTATAAAAAGCAATAGTTTGTTTGTAGCAGTTGAGTGAAGCAGTCATATAGGGGTCTTGCTTAACAACCACTTTTTTCAATGTCCAATTGTGGTCATAAGTCAAATATTATCTGTAGTTTCATGTCTATTGTCTCTCATGGAGGGATAATTCCAGTAGGGAGATACAGGTGAAACTCGAAAAATTATAATACGTGCAAAAGTTCATTTATTTCAGGAATGCAACTTAAAAGGGGAAATTAATATATGACATGGACTCATTACATGCAAAGCAAGATAGTTTAAGCCATGATTACGGCTTACAGTTCATGAAAACCCCAAATCCACAATCTCAGAAAATTAGAATATTGTGAAAAGGTTCAATATTCTAGGCTCAAAGTGTCCCACTCTAATCAGCTAATTAAGCCAGAGGGTTCCTGACCCTTTAAATGGTCTCTCAGTCTGGTTCAGTAGGAATCACAATCATGGGAAAGATGGCTGACCTGACAGTTGTGCAGAAAACCATTACTGACACCCTCCATAAGGAGGGAAAGCCTCAAAAGGTCATTGCAAAAGAAGTTGGATGTTCCCAAAGTGCTGTATCTAAGCACATTAATAGAAATGTGGAAGGGAAAAGTGTGGAAGAAAAAGGTGCACAAGCAGTAGGGATGACCGCAGCCTGGAGAGGATTGTCAGGAAAAGACCATTCAAAAATGTTGGGGACTTTCACAAGGAGTGGACTGTGGCTGGAGTCAGTGCATCAAGAGCCACCAAACACAGACGGATCCTGGACATGGGCTTCAAATATCATATTCCTCTTGTCAAGCTGCTCCTGAACAACAAACAATGTCAGAAGCGTCTTACCTGGGCTAAAGAAAAACAGAACTGGTCTGTTGCTCAGTGATCCAAAGTTCTCTTTTCTGATGAGAGCAACTTTTGCATCTCATTTGGAAACCAAGGACCCAGAGTCTGGAGGAAGAATGGAGAGGCACACACTGCAAGATGCTTGAAGTCCAGTGTGAAGTTTCCACAGTCTATGTTGATTTGGGGAGGATGTAATCTGCTGCTGCTGGTCCACTGTGCTTCATTGAGTCCAGGGTCAACATAGCTGTCTACTAGGAGATTTTGTAGCACTTCATGCTTCCTTCCACAGAGGAGCTTTATGGGGATGCTGACTTCATTTTCCAGTAGGACTTGGCATCTGCCCACACTGTCAAAAGCACCAAAACCTGGTTTAATGACCATGGGATTTCTGTGCTTGATTGGCCAGCAAACTCACCTGACCTGAACCCCAAAGAGAATCTAAGGGACATTACCAAGAGAAAGATGAGAGATATGAGACCGAACATGAGTATATATGCATGCTTAAGGCTAGGTCCCACTGGCCGACGGATGCAAAACGTATGCAAAAAGGACACAACGGACGAGCAAAATTTTGGGGGTGGCTCCATCCATTGTTATCCGCTCCAAAAAGTGCCCTAAATTTGCATAAACAGAACGGAAAAGAATGGAAAGGAACGGACGGGGGTAGTACGTAGCAGGTATGTTAAACAGATGTTCATAGGAAGCCTAGTGGATGGAAGCGGATGGAAGCAGATGACACATCCGAAGGCCTTCTGGGGGAGAATTGCGAAGCAGATGCATAGCGGATGACGCAGATCCATCACGGACGCCTATAGGAAGCAAAGTGGATGCATAGCGGATGCATAGCGGATGCAAAGTGTTCACTGCGCAATTGGGGAGTATGAACTGCGTCAACTCTGTGGATATAAAAGGATGCAGCTCGCAAGCAGTCAGCATTCAGAGGAAAGACGTGCTGCCACAGACATCTTCGAAGTCAGGGAAGAAGAGAAAGCCTGTGCCTCCTCCTGCCAGCCCTGGCAAAAAGGACAGAACCACCATCCCACCCCCGGCACTGACTGAAGCAGCTGGTGCTGCTGGTGCTGGTGCTGCTGGTGCTTCTCTTGCTGGTGCTGCTGATGCTACTGGTGCTTCTCCTGCTGCTGGTGCTGCTGGTGCTGCTGGTGCTGCTGCTACTACTACAGCTGCTGCTGCTGTGGTGGACCAGCCTCAAGGCCCTCAAAGCCCTGCTGCTCAAGCCCCTGAAGGCCCTGCTGCTAAAGCCCCTGCCAGAGGGAGGAAGAGGCAAGGGAAGGAGAAGGGAGAGAGGAAACAGTACACTGTGAGGAGGAGGTGCTGGAATGGCTGAGGGAGAACGAGTACCTCTGGAGAAAGGGCCACAGACTCTATTGCGACACCAAGAAGAAGTAGGCAGCTTGGAGAGACAAGGCAGAGAGCCTGGGCTACACTGCAGATGTACTCCTGGGATGGTGGAAGCACATGCACACCTGGAATGGCAAGCTACACCTCAAGAAATCTGGGCAGGCCCCTGTCAAGCTCCCTGAGCAGGTGATGTATGTCCTGGCCAAGTGCAGCTTCCTGGAGGGTGAGGTCGGTCACCGAGGAGCAGCCCCTCTGACACCCCTCTCCCTCAGACAGCCCACAGACAGCCAGTCCTCTTCCAGCCAGGAGACAGCTGCCCTGTCCAGGCAGGTGTCTTCGGAGGGCCCCATGGCAGAGACTCTCCCAACAGCTGGACTCCCCATGCCGGAGGACTTGGAGGATCCCCTGTCACAAATGGAGCAAGAAGCGGCAACCACCAGAGACCAACCCACACCCACACCCAAACCCAGCTCCACAGGATGCAGGCAGAGAGGCAGACTGGAGGGCCAGAGCCACACTGTCCTGTTGGAGATCAGGGACACAATCAAGACAAGCACAGAACTTCTCTCTCAGCTGGTCCACAGTGACATACCATCCTTGGACCGGAAGCCCTTCATCACCTACGTGAGCCAGACCCTCATGGACCTGCCCGAGGCCCAATACCAGGTGATGAAGCAAAAGATCACAGCACTTCTGCACAACCCTCAAGGCCCAGCTGAACCTGCTCCGACCCAGTGCAGGTCTGCTCCTCCACCCCAGGCGATGTCACAGCCTTTCAACAGCCCCTCAACTACCAAGACTACGAGTACCAGGACTTCCCACAGCAGAGGCAGCCCTTCCCAGTCCAGGCCCAGGTTCATCGCACGCCACAGATGCCACACCTCACCCAGCTGCAGACCAAACAGCCCCACTACACTCCTCCTTCCTCCACTCCACAGCCAAGTCCGTCAATGGACAATCTGTCATCAGTCTTGTGCCTGACATCCGAGGTACTTGATGAAGGGCCTCTCAACCTCACGGAACTGAGTCAGCTCTCTGAGAGCTTCCTGAATACATCATCCCCTGTTGTACTCTCGGGGCCAAGCACACCAATGGCACCTCAGACCAGCAGTCCAGCCACAGCCACCTCCACAGTCCCTGCCCGCTCGACAGCTGAGACCATGAACATGCCTCAGAGTGACTGAGAATAGTGCCAGAGACTGAGTTGTTACCTGTTCACTTTATCTTTGCTTAAGACAATTCTTTACTTGGTTCATTTTGCTTTTTTAATAAAGTCATACAGTTTTAATAAAGGTATCTTTGCTTAACATACTAAGTTCATTTTTTTTACTTAATAAAGTGTTGGTGAAAACTTTGAAAAAGTTAAACTTTTGCATGCTTGTGTGATAGGTAAGGATAGTTGTGGGATGGGTAAGGATAGTTGTGGCATAGGTAAGGATAGCTGTGGGATAGGTAAGGATAGTTGTGGGATGGGTAAGGATAGTTGTGGGATAGGTAAGGATAGTTGTGGGATAAATAAACCTCCAGTGCAAGCATAGTGGGAATGTATGATCCACCCTCCCAGCTGCCACACATATGGCCCTTTTTTATCAATAACAATTTATTCATTGATCAACACATTTCAAAATAAACAAAGCTCTTTATTAAATGCCCTGTTCATTGTAGGGCCATTCAACATACATGGCACAATCTCATCAGTGTTATGAGACAGGCTCAAGGAAGCATCCATTAAGCATCTACCATCCTGTCTTGCCACTCCACTGCTCCAGCTGGGGAGTTGCACCAGTGTCTCAGTAGGTTGTGCTGCTTCTTCCCTTCACGTGAAGCTCTGTTGGGGCCTTGTACATCCACAGTGTCTATCAGGTTTCGTCCTTGCCTCCATTCCCCAGGCTCCATGTCCCCATTGCCTTGTTGATGATCCACAAGCCTGTTCTGTAACACTGGGTAGCGGGTGCGCATGAGATTGTGCAGGATGCAGCAAGCTTCCACGATGCTCCTCACAGTCTGTGGGTGATGCTGCATGGTGGTGAGAAGTACCTGGAACCTTTTGGCCAGGATGCCAAAGGCGTTCTCCACCAACCGTCTTGCCCTGGACAGCCTTTAGTTGAAGATGCTCTCTTCACGGGTGAGATATCTTGAACTGTAGGGCTTCATGAGGTAGGTTCTGAGGGAGAAGGTGTCATCACCCAGGATGAAGTAGGGCACATCTTGTGTGTCATTGGGTCGGGGGTCTGGATCTGGAAAACCCATTATGAGGTTGCGTTCCAGTCCATCCTTGAGGTCACTGGCGTTGTATACCTGGCTATCTGAAACTGACCCGTTGCCTGAAGCATCGATGTACATGAACTTGTAGTCAGCATCAACCATGGCAAAGAGGAAAATACTGAAGAAGGCCTTGTAGTTGTAATAATTGGACCCTGAGTTGGCTGGAGTTTTGCAGGCCACGTGCTTCCCATCTATGGCTCCAATGGTGTGGGGAAAGTTCCACCTCTGATACCACTGCTCTGCAACTTTCTTCCAGCCTTCTTCAGTGGTGGGGCAGTGGAGGAACTCCTCCACGTATTCTTCGATGATGGCCTGCACCACTTCTCTGACCACTTTGCTGATGGTGTTGTGTGGCACCCTCCACGCATACTGCATATTTCTATATGTGGTTCCAGAGGCCAGGTGGCGCAGAGTCAGTGCCACCTTCTGTCCAGGGTCCAGGTTGGGACGGAAGTTGGTGCTCGGCTTGGTCAACCTGGGTCTCAGACACTCTACAATTTCGTCAAACATGGCTGGTGGCATCCTCATGAAGTGATGGAATGCACGAGTGTCTTCATTCCTCAGCTCCACCATCAGCTTGTCATACAGTCCAAACTCCATTCTTCTCACGATCCATCCTCAGACCCAGACAGCTCTTGAACGTCTCCTTCTTCTCCTTGTGTTGAAAAGGTGAAACAGTCTGAAGAGGGCTTGGTTCTGGTGTTGAATGATGGCAGCTACCATAAGGAGTGTGTGATGATCCATGGTGGAGATCAATGGATGATGTGGAAGGGTGAAGAGGTCTGTACACGATGGCTGCTGGACTCATCCAGGTGATTTCCTTCCCCTTTTTATAGGAAATGTCGGTTTTCCGCTAGGTGTCCTTCTACATACTCTAGACATACTGCAGACATCCTAAATATCTGAGATACATCCCATGTACAAACGTTTTGTCTGTTTTAATCTTTTATATACGAGATGCATTCCCTTACATCCTTTCTATTTCCGTGCTACTAACGCTGTGTGGACGTTCCGTACACCTTTCATTTCCTCCCTCTTTCCGTTTTCAGCTGGAGCAGATGTGAGTTGAGGGGATGGCCAGAGGATGCCGAGAGGATACAGCGGACGTTTAACAGATGATAACGGACATAGAACGTTTGTTGCCCGTATATGCCACGGATGTACATCGTACGCGGCGGAAAGTTCATCCGCTCAAAAGGTTTTGTGCAGCTCAAAACTTCTTGCGCAGATGAAATCTCAGTGGACAGATGCTCGATGGATAGAGCGTATGAAACACGTATGCAATGAGTACACAACGGATGCATTGCGTTTTCCAAGCTTTTTTGTCCGTTTTACATCCTCTTTGCATCCATTGGTGCAGTGGAAGATGGGCTTTATACTTTTCAGAAGTTTGATATTGTTCTATGTACAATCCTTTTTTTATTGATTGCATGTCATATTCTAATTTTTTGAGATTGTGGATTTGCAGTTTTCATGAGCTGTAAGCCATAATCATCACAATTATGACAAATCACAGCTTGAACTATCCTGCTTTGCATGTAATGGGTCTATCTCCTTTAGTAGTTTCACTTTTTACATTGCATTACTGAAATAAATGAACTTTTGCACGTATTCTAAGTTTTTGAGTTTCACCTGTAGTCAGGTGGGCCCTTGGGACTTTTATCTATATTTACTGTATAAACATTGGGATATTAATTATTCTGATATGGGTTGGGATATGTAGTGAATGCTATTCTAATTGTTTCAAAAACTGATCAGTGCAGGAGAAGAGGAAAGCCATTCTCCCTTTTTTAAGAAACTGTCACCTAGGGAAATCCATGGAAAAGTGAAGGTTTGCTCTAAAACCTGAAGTCTTTCCTCTTAGTGACAATTAAAATAAAATCCCTCTTCATGAAAGAAAGCATTGACCTGGCATGTATTGAGAACTGGCAGAGAGACGTGAAGGAAGTTCATCACAATTTTTCTCCAGACTCATTCCTGGTTCTTTCATTGTCATCATTCACTGGAACATAATGCGCAACAGTCACTTGACCTATGCACTTCCCTACATAGTCATAGCAAAAGGATGTCTTGAGTTCATGCATCCTGACGTTATATTTTTGTCATTTCTGTGGTAATTGATCCTAATTTTAATTCTGCTGCATGATAAATGCCAATCTATAAGACCAAGCTGTCTTCGTTAGAACAATTTTCTCCCTCAATTTAAATTTCAAGAAAGGAAGCATTTTAATTTGTCTTTATTTCAATTCATTCAATAACTCGTGGTCTTTACCATATATTTCTCATTATCACAGTGCTCTATTGCTTTGGCCATCAAAATATAGATCCACGAACCCTTATATCAATCAGGTCTTTGGTGAATCAAGACCATCACATACTGTTCTATGGTAGGATATCAGTGTTAGTTATGACAAACTTGGGATTGGAATTTTAGTTGCTGAGTGATGGTTGTGAAGCACAACCTAACTGCTTCGTCATAAAAAAAACCCTGAAATTCTTACTACCAACTAATTGTATTGTAGTGGTTGTTAGATGAGAGCATGCCACAGCTTCTCACAATCAAAGTCAGGGGAGAACTTGCCCATTCCCAGAGGTTTCCAAGCAGCTGGCAAGTAGCTGCTGTTGGGTGTGGAATGGCATGCAAGGATATGTAGGTGGCTGGAGCAGCCCAGCACAACTACAGTATGGTTTGGAGTGGTTGCTGCTAGAGTGAGGGCAGGGGTGGAATTCTACCAGTTCGCACCTATTTCCTAGAACCGGTTGTTAACATTTTAAGCAGTTTGGAGAACCGGTTGTCAGAAGAAATTACTGGCCTAATCCTGTAAGGAAGGCAGGAAGGAAACATTCTGGTGTTGCTTACAGAAACTGCCTGTCCATTAACTCTTATTACATTCTTGGCAGGAATAGACTTCCTTTCTCAGGAAGATCTCTGGAATTTTTTCCCCTCCTTTGCTGGTACTTTGCTTGTGTGGAGTGACCATTCAAAGTTACAATGGCACTGAAAAAAGTGACTTATGGCCATTTTTCACACTTACGATTGTTGCACCATCCCCACAGTCATGAGAGGCCAGGCGAGGAGATGCATGCCTCGATGTGAGTGATATTGAGTTGGCCACACCCAGCCAGTCACATGACCACCAAGCTATGTCCACCCAGTCACATGACCACCAAGCCACACCCACCAACTAAAGGCCCTGTCACACTGCAAAAACGGATGCAAAGAGGAAGCAAAATTGAAAAAAAATCTTGCCATCCGTTCTAAAATGCGATGTACTCACTGCCTCAGTTTGGCTTCCTCTCAATCCGTCCAGCATCCGTTCATTGACGTTTCATCCGCTCCAAAAGTTTTAGGCTGCCTAAAACTTTTGCGTGGAAAATGTATCCAGTTCATCCATTCTGCATCCACCACGCATCCGTTACGCATCCGTTACGCATCCCCTATATCCGCTACGCATCCGCTACGCATCCGCGGAACTCCATCCGCTCCAGCGATAAACGGACACAGGGAGGAAGTGGAATGGATGCAGAACGGATGCAGAATGGAAACAAAGCGTTTAAAACAGAAAAAACGTTCGTAGAGGGGACCTATCTCGGATATTAAGGATGCATAGAGGATGCCTAGAGGATGCCTAGAGGATGCCTAGAGGATGGAAAGGGACACCTATACTGCCTATAAAAAGGCGGAGCAACTCGTCTGCATCGCACTTTCAGACCAGCAGACCAGCGGTGCAGACCTCTGCAGCCTTCATCTGCCTCTTCCTCTTCCACAGCATCCAGTCATCTCCATCATGGATTGCGACAAAATCCTTTTGACAGCCAACATCCTTCTGCATCACTGTGAAACCATCAACAGTCTCTGTGAACTCTACTACGGCAAGAAAAGGAGGCACCCAAAAAAAGTCTGGGTCCAAAGATGGTTAGCCAGAAGAGCACAGTACCAACTTTACGACAAGCTGATGGTGGAGCTCAGGAGTGAAGACACTCGTGCGTTCCAGAACTTCATGAATATGCCTCCAGCCATGTTTGACGAACTTCTGCAGTGCCTGACACCCAGGTTGAGCAAGACAAAAACCAACTTCCCACCCAGCCTGGAACCTGGGCTCAGGGTGGCACTCACTCTGTGCCACCTGGCCTCAGGGACCCCCTACAGGAGCATTCAGTACGGCTGGAGGGTGCCACCCAGCACCATCAGCTTTGTTGTCAGAGAAGTGGTGTGGGCCATCCTCGAAGAATACAAGGAGGAGCTCCTCCAGTGCCCCACCACTGAAGA
This sequence comes from Laticauda colubrina, assembly GCA_015471245.1. Classification (NCBI taxonomy): domain Eukaryota; kingdom Metazoa; phylum Chordata; class Lepidosauria; order Squamata; family Elapidae; genus Laticauda; species Laticauda colubrina. The sequence goes on from BLBF01000025.1 coordinate 17,903,302, forward strand.
AGGATGGAAGAAAGTTGCAGAGCAGTGGTATCAGAAGTAGAACTTACCCCACACCGTTGGAGCCATCGATGGCAAGCACGTGGCCTGCAAGGTTCCAGCCAACTCGGGGTCCACTTATTTCAACTACAAGGGCTTCTTCAGCATCATCCTCTTCGCCATGGTCGATGCTGACTACAAGTTCATGTACATCGATGTTTCAGGCAACGGCTCATCTTCCGATGCCCAGGTATACAACGACAGTCACCTCAAGGAGGGGCTGGAAAGCAACCTCATGGTGGGCTTCCCAGATCCAGAACCCCTGCCCAACGACACACAAGATGTGCCCTATTTCATCGTGGGGGATGACGCCTTCTCCCTCACAACCTACCTCATGAAGCCCTACACCTCCAAATACCTCACCCATGAAGAGAGGATCTTCAACTACAGGCTGTCCAGGGCAAGGCGGGTGGTGGAGAACGCCTTTGGCATCCTGGCCGACAGGTTCCAGGTACTTCTCAACACCATGCAGCATCGCCCACAGAGCATGAGGAGAATCGTCGGAGTTTGCTGCATCCTGCACAATCTCATGCGCACCCGCTACCCAGTGTTACAGAACAGGCTTGTGGATCATCAACAAGGCAATGGGGACATGGAGCCTGGGGAATGGAGGCAAGGGCGAAACCTGATCGACACTGAGGATGTTCAAGGGCCCAACAGAGCCTCACGTGAGGCGAAGAAGCAGCGCAACCTTCTGAAAGACTGGTGCAACTCCCCAGCTGGAGCAGTGGAGTGGCAAGACAGGATGGTAGATGCTTAATGGATGCTTCTTTCAGCCTGTCTCATCACACGGATGAGATTGCGCCATGTATGTTTGGTTGGCCTACAATGAATAGGGCGTTTAATAAAGAGTTGTGTTTATGTTGACATGTGTGGATCAATGCTTACATTGTAATTGATAAGGGCCATAGGGGTGGCACCTGGGAGGGTGGACCATACAGTCCCACTATGCTTGCACTGGAGGTTTATCCATCCCACAACTATCTTAACCCATCCCACAGGTATCCCTGCCCATTCCACAGCTATCTTAACCCAAAGGTATCCCTGCCCATCCCATAGCTATCTTAACCCATCCCACAGGTATCCCTTCCCATCCCACAGCTATCTTAATCCAAAGGTATCCCTGCCCATCCCACAGCTATCTTAACCCATCCCAAAGGTATCCCTGCCCATCCCACAGCTATCTTAACCAATCCCAAAGGTATCCCTGCCCATCCCACAGCTATCTTAACCCAAAGGTATCCCTGCCCATCCCACAGCTATCCTTACCCATCCCACAAGCATGCAAAGGCTAAACCATTTCTAAAAGTTTCCACCCAGACTTTATAGAAAAAAAATAATGAAGCAAGCGTGTGAAACAAAGATAAACTTTATTAATAACAACCTGTAAAGTAAACATGAACCAAGTCAAGTGTCCAAATAAAGTCCAAAAATATCCAGGCAGCCAGTCTCTGGTACTCCGCTTGGTCACTCGGAGGTGTGTGCCCAGTCTAATTTTTAGGGTGCAGGTGCTCTGGAGGTGGGTGCTGCTGCAGTGCTGGTCTGAAGCACCACTGGGGTGCCTGGCCCCGAGAGGACAAGAGGGGACAGTGTGTTGAGGAAGGTGTCGGACAGCTGGCTCATCCCCGCGATGCTGAGAGGTCCTTCCTCCATGCCATGGGGTGTCAGCCCCAGTACCGAGGACAGATGTACTGAGGCCGGGCTTGGCTGTGGGATGGAGGAAGGAGTAGTGTAGTGGGACTGCCTGCTGTGCAGCGAGCTGAAGGAGTGGCGTGGCTGGCATCGATGTCGTCGGTGGCATCATTGGCATGGGTGGCATCGGTGGCATCAGTGGAACAGCTGGCAACGGTGCCACCCGATGACTCTGTGCCTGGCCTGGGAAGGGCTGCTGCCTGTGCTGCTGGACCTCTGGCTAGCCGTAGCCCTGGTAGGTGAGGGGCTGTTGGAAGCCTTGGTATGGGAGGGACATCACCTGGGGTGGAGGACCAGACCTGGACTGGGTGGTAGCAGGTGCCTCTGGGTCTGGAGGGTTGTTAATCAGCGTGGAGATCCTCTCCTTCACCAGCTGGTACTGGGGATCCGGCATCTCCTTCAGGGTCTGGTTCAAATAATTGAGGAAGGGCTTGCGGTTGGAGAATGAGGATTCGATGGGGACCAGCGGAGAGAGGAGACCTATGCTGGTGCGGATGGTGTCCCTGATCTCCACCAGGACCTTGTGGCTCTTCCCCTCCTGCGGTCTGGCTCTCTGCCTTCCTGTGGAGGCGGCGGTGTGGGTGGATGGGACTTCGGCAGCGGTGGACTCAATGTTTCCTTTCTCCCACCGCATCAGGGAGTCCTCCTCGCTCTCCACCAAGCTTTCAACACCTGCCTGGGGGTTCTCCGCCATGGCACGCTCCACTGAAACCTGTCTGGAGACAGGGACTGACTCTCGGCCGGAAGAGGACTAGGTCGCAGCAGGCTGCCTGAGAGTGAAGGTAGACAGATGGGCTCCTGGTGCTGCTCGGTGGCAGATCTCACCCTCCAGGAAGTTGCACCTGGCCATGACGTAGTTCTCTCTGTCCGTCAGCTTGACTGCGGCCTGGCCAGATTTTTTGCGGTGCAGCTTCCCGTACCAGGTGTGCATATGTTTCCACCAGCCAAGTAGCACCTCCGAAGTGTAGCCCAGACTCTCCGCCCTCTCACTCCAAGCAGCCTGCTTCTGCTTGGTGTCCCTGTACAGCCGGTGTCCCTTCCGCCACAGATAGTCGTTCTCTCTCAGCCACTCCAGCACCTTATCCTCGTGTGCCTCCTCAATAAAGTACTGCCTCCTCTCCCGTTGACGCGAACGACTCTTCCTCCCTCTGGCAGGGCCATATGGGCCCTCATCAGAGGGACTTCGAGGTTGTAGGGGCTGCTCCTCCACACCAACAGCAGCAGCAGCAGCAGAATCATTATTATCAGAACCATCACCAGCAGGATCATCATCATCAGCAGCAGAATCACCAGCAGAATCAGAATAATCATCATCATCATCATCATCATCATCATCAGCAGCAGCAGCAGCAGCAAGACCAGGATGAGCAGCAGTAGAGTAAGCACCAGCAGCAGGACCAGCAAGACCAGGAGCATGAGAAGAACGAGCAGGACCAGCAGGACCAGGAGCAGCTTCAGTAGAGTGCACAGCAGAAGCACCACTGCCAGGAGCAGCTTCAGCAGAGTACACAGCAGAAGCACCACCGCCAAGAGCAGCTACAGCAGAAGCTCCAGCAACAGAAGAGTGAGCCCAAGCAGCAGAAGCCCCAGCAGAAGCAGAGTCACGGACATGGGGCGGGAGGGTGGCCCTGTCCCTCTTGCCAGGGATGGCGGCAGGTTGCTGAGCCTTTCGCTTCTTCCCCTTGGTTGTGGGGTTGCTGGCTGGCAGGGAGGCTGGCAGGCAGCAAGGCTGGCAGCAAGGCTGGCAGCAAGGCTGGCAGGAAGCCTGGCAGGAAGCCTGGCAGGAAAGCAGGCACCAAGGCTGGCACCAAGGCTGGCTGGCAGGGAGGCTGGAAGGCAGGCTGGCAGCAATGCTGGCTGGAAGGCAGGCTGGCAAGGAGGCTGCCCAGGAGGCTGAAGGCAGGCTGGCAGCAAGGCTGGCAGGGAGGCTGGAAGGCAGGCTGGCAAGGAGGCTGCCCAGGAGGCTGGAAGGCAGGCTGGCAGCAAGGCTGGAATGGAGGCTGGAAGGCAGGCTAGCAAGGAGGCTGCCCAGGAGGCAGGGAGGCAGGCAGGGCAGGCAAGGAACTCAAAGTGTCCAGCAGCAGGTCTTTCCTCGGAATGTTGGCCACGTGCGAGCTGCTTCCCTTTATATCCGGGGGACTTGCGCAATGCATCCCCCCCGCATGCGCAATTAACGCGCAGCATCCGTTCCGCTTCTGCTGTGCATCCGCTAGGCTTCCGCTGTGCATCCACTTCATCCGCTGTGCATCCGTTCTGCATCCGTTTTTTCCGTTTTGCATCCGCTTTTCTGAGACCCCCCGGAAGCCCTGCGAACGCGCCATCCGTTCTGCATCCGCTGGGCTTCCGTTCCGCATCCGCTTTGCATCCTCCCTGTGTCCTCCCCGCGTCCGTTTCATCCGCTCCAATTATGCAAATTTTCGCCCCTTTTGAGCGCGGATACAACGGATGTAACATTTTTCTCTTCCGTTGTGTCCTCTTTGCATCCGTTGGGCAGTGTGACATGGCCTTAAGCCACACCCACAGAACCAGTTGTTAAAAAAATTGAATCCCACCCCTGAGTGAGGGCATGCATGAAACTGGGGGGAAGGCCCAGCAAGGCTTGGAAAGGTGGACAAGGGTGCAAGAGAGGCAGAGTTGAGGCTTGGGAAGGGATGTGATGTTTCAGAGAGTGGCTGGTGCATAGTGGAGAGAAAATCCCTGTTGGCTCCGTTGTTTCTTGTAGATAAAAAAACAAGGAAGGTCGCAAATGGCAAGCATGTGACTTACTAGGGTCACAGAACCCTAGTAAGTGTAAGAGCCTCATTGGCACAGTGGTTAGAGTGCAGTACTGCAAGCTACTCCTATTGCAATTTGGCAGGTTGAATCCCACCAGGCTCAAGGTGTACTCAGCCTTCCATCCTTCCGAGGTGGATAAAATGTGGACTCAAATTGTTGGAGGCAATATGCTGACTCTGTAAACCACTTAGAGAGGGCTGTAAAGTACTATAAAGTAGTATATAAGTCTAAGTGTTATTGCTAAGTGCAAGAGAATTGTCAAGCACCCAGATCATGATCACAAAATTGTGGGGGTTCTGGGATTGTTGGTACTCCAAGAATGATCACAACAACCATTTGTTCAGTGTCATCATAATTTAAAACGCTCCCTGAGTGAATGGTTGTAAGTTAAGGACTACTTGTAGGAAGTATATATGCGATCTATTCAGGATGTTTTTTTTAAAAAAAATACTTCAATAAAGCTTTATATAAGCAGATCTTTATACAATCTCTTGACATTGGGTAAAAGATGTCCCAAACTTTAAAGGCCAGTATTATATCTGTTTGTATATTTAGATTGTAGGAATATATTGAATTTCCTCGATATCTTTTCTTTATACTTTTCAGGAGATTAAGAAATCAACAGACAGTTATTTCCATAATGATAACCTTATAACTCTTGTGGATAATTTATTTAGTGCTGGCATGGATACAACTTCAAACACTTTGTGCTGGGCCATACTCCTAATGATGAAGTATCCAGATGTTCAGAGTAAGCAGTTTTCATTTAACTGGAGTTCAATAAAAATATATACTTACCTGGCAAATAACAAGGGAGAGAGAATAAGGAGCAAGAATGAGTTACCCCATCTATTTACAGGTGAAACTCAAAAAATTAGAATATTGGGCAAAAGTTCATTTATTTCAATCATGCAACTTAAAAGGTGAAACTAATATATGAGATAGACTCTTACATGCAAAGCAAGATAGTTCAAGCCATGATATGTCATAATTGAGATGATTATGGCTTACAGCTCATGAAAATCCCAAATCCATAATCTCAGAAAATTAGAATATTACATGCAATCAATAAAACAAGGATTGTACAGAGAACAATATCAGACCTCTGAAAAGTATAGGCATGCATATGTACTCAGTACTTGGTTTGGGCTTTTGCAGCAATTACTGCCTCAATGCAGTGTGGCATGGAAGCTATCAGCCTGTGGCACTGCTGAAGTATTATGGAAAACCAGGATGCTTCAATAGTGGCCTTCAGCTCTTCTGCATTGTTCGGTCTCATGTCTCTCATCTTTCCCTTGGCAATGCCCCATAGATTCTCTATGGGGTTCAGGTCAGGCGAGTTTGCTGGCCAATCGAGCACAGAAATCCCATGGTCATTGAACCAGGTTTTGGTGCTTTTGGCAGTGTGGGCAGGTGCCAAGTCCTGCTGGAAAATGAAGTCAGCATTCCCATAAAGCTCATCTGTGGAAGGAAGCATGAAGTTCTCCAAAATCTCGTGGTAGGCGGCTGTGTTGACCCTGGACTTAATGAGGCACAGTGGACCAACACCAGCAGATGACATGGCTCCCCAAATCAACATAGACTGTGAAAACCTCACACTAGACTTCAAGCATCTTGCAGTGTGTGCCTCTCCATTCTTCCTCCAGACTCTGGGTCCTTGGTTTCCAAATGAGATGCAAAATTTGCTGTCATCAGAAAAGAGGACTTTGGATCACTGAGCAACAGACCAGGTCAGTTTTTCTTTAGCCCAGGTAAGACGCTTCTGACGTTTGTTGTTCAGGAGCAGCTTGACAAGAGGAATACAACATTTGAAGCCCATGTCCAGGATCCATCTGTGTGTGGTTGTTCTTGATGCACTGACTCCAGCCTCAGTCCACTCCTTGTGAAAGTCCCCAATACTTTTGAATGGCCTTTTTCTGACAAACCTCTCCAGGCTGCAGTCATCTCTGCTGTTTTTTCTTCCACACTTTTCTCTTCCACACAACTTTATTTTAATGTGCTTTGATACAGCACTTTGGGAACATCCAACTTCTTTTGCAATGACCTTTTGAGGCTTTCCTTCCTTATGGAGGGTGTCAGTGATGGTTTTCTGCACAACTGTCAGGTCAGCCATCTTTCCCATGATTGTGATTCCTACTGAACCAGACTGAGAGACCATTTAAAGGCTCAGGAACCTTTTGCAGGTGTTATGGCTTAATTAGCTGATTAGAGTGGGACACTTTGAGCCTAGAATATTGAACCTTTTCACAATATTCTAATTTTCTGAGATTGTGGATTTGGGGTTTTCATGAGCTGTAAGCCATAATCATCAATTATGCCAAATCACAGCTTGAACTATCTTGCTTTGCATGTAATAAGTCTATTTCATATATTAGTTTCACCTTTTAAGTTGCATTACTGAAATGAACTTTTGCACGATATTCTAATTTTTTGAGTTTCACCTGTATATTTGAAGAAATTAATGTGAGGTGAGAATGTCAACATAAGACAGGCTTACATTCACACATGTACCTTCAGAGATTTCTGAAAGGCGTATCAGCCACAGAATGTGCATTATGCACCTATCACCTCCCATTGTTGCTGAATTTGAGCTAAGATTGAAAACAGCTTTTTGCAAAGAATGACATATTCCAAGCACAATCTTCCTGTAATTTATTTCTTCTACTTCACTAAGTATTTAATAGTTTCTCTTTCTATTTAAAATATAAATAATAACTCATTAATTAACTTTTTTTCTGCATGGAGATAATCATAGAATAAGACATACAGTGAATAAAAGCAAAAAAAATACATAAAAAGGAACAATCAGATATGGTGAAATATTGAATGGAAAAGGTGAACTTAAATCTATGCAAAAACTAGAGGAACAAGGTATAAAGATGAATTGGTTTTCATATGCGCAAATACATTTAAGGTATGACAAAGATTCTAAAACAGAAAGTTTCCATGATAAACTGACTTAGATAAGATACTGACAGGTACTGATGAAAAGATGATTAAATAATTGTGTCGATATTTATTAGAAATTAAACTAGAAGAAGAAAAAATTAAAGAAACTATGATTGCTTGGGGGAAGAATTTTGGATATGGGATTGACCTAGAGAAATGGCAAAAATTGTGGTTTCAAAATTATAAAATGACAATGTCAACAGCATTTAAAGAAAATCTGTATAAGATGTTTTATAGGTGGCATTTTCCCCCAACAAGAATAGCAAGAATGTTAAAGAATAAATCCAAAAGATGTTGCAAATGTCATCAGATACCTGGCTCATATTACCATATGTGGTGGACTTGTGCGGATGCAAAAAAATATTGGACTAAAATCCACACGTGGTTGGAAAAAATGATTTAAAAACTTATCGATGTAAAACCAGAGATATTTTTATTGGGAATTCTACCTGATACATACAGCAAAGATTTAAAATATTTGTATTTGCTGAAAATTGGAAAAAGGAGAAAATACCTTTGCAGGAGGAAATTATTAAGAAAATACTGGAATGTGCTGAAATGAATAGATTGACATTTGAAATTAGAGAACAAGAGAATAAACAATATTACAAAATTTGGGACCTTTTCTATCAATGGTTAGACAATAAATTATAGTAATAGAAATTGTAGAATTATAAAAAATAATGAATACATAAAGATGTATTTCTTTTTTTATTATTATCATTACATATATAAAATGTTTTAAAGATAGATTTGGAAGGACTATATGAATTGTTATAAAATAAACTAAGTATAGCTATCTCGCAAAGTATGAATGAATAAAATTATAGTCAAATGATTGATTAATAATAATACTAGGATATTCAATTTTTGATAATATGAATTATTATGTAATGTAACTGTAATTGAGACTATGAAATCAATGCACAAAAAATGTGTAAACCAACCAAAACACTGTTTGTATACTTATGGAAGAAAGCTGGATGTTTTTATGTTTTGTTTGTTTTTGTTTGTCCTTAAACATTCATAAAACTTTTTAAAAAATACAGAAAATTACAAGCGTAGATCACAAAACATTATCTTCAGAACTATATTATAAATATACTTTGGAACTGTTGCATAAACTCCCCTTTAAAACAAAATTCAAATTTTGGAATCATCTTGATGTGATTCTATTCTCCCAGGGAAAATCCAAGAAGAAATTGCCCAAGAAATTGGGGTTCGTCAGCCAAGGACAGAAGATCGAGCTAAAATGCATTACACCAATGCTGTCATTCATGAAATTCAAAGGTTTGCTGATATTGTTCCAACCAATTTGCCCCATGCAACCACCATGGACATAATTTTCAAAGGCTTCTTCATTCCCAAGGTGATTGCTGTGAAATAATCCCATTGTTAATGTTCCAATCATACTTTGTACAGTATAAACAATTTATGACTATTATTGAACCCACAATTTCAATCATAAGTCATGACAGATGTAAAGTGTGTCACCATGTGACCATGCCCAATATTATGACTGTTTTTCTGGCAGTTGTTAAGCAAACCTTGAGCTCTTGGGATTCAAAAACATTTACCACCAATTCTGTAGGCATGGCTTGGTTTGTGTGGCAGGGGAAGGATACTATAAAAACTCCAATCAGAACTGGTATTTGCCGATTCTCCAAACTACTCCAAATTTCTGCTACCAGTTCTCCAGAACTGGTCAGAACCTGCTGAATACCACCTCTGCTCTTAAAGCATATATCATAATCATTGTCAGCTCATTGTTCGCTATGGCATCTGATTCAGCTATGCCACAAACAATAGCTATGCATAATGAACACATGCTTTGAACAACCCAAGTGGTGACTATACACTTGGACTTCACCAAATAGAGAACATTGAGACCAAATAGACTACATACAGGTAGTAGAGGGGGTATTCAGCAGGTTCTGATCAGTTCTGGAGAACAGGTAGCAGAAACTTTGAATAATTTGGAGAACCAGTAAATACCATCTCTGATTGACCCCGTCCCCATCTATTCACTGCCTCCCAAGTCCCAGCTGATTGGCTGGGTCTTCTTTTATTGCCCTGCACAGGAGAATGGAACTGGAAAGCAGGTTAGTGGGGTGGAGTGCGGTGGGGAGGGGATGGGGATGTTGCAGTAATTATCCTGCAGGAGTGGGGTGGTAATGGAGATTTTACAGTATCTTTTCCCTGCCATGCCCACCAAGCCATGCCACGCCCACCAAACCATGCCTACAGAACCAGTAGTAAACATTTTTGAACCCCACCACTGACAGGTAGTCCTCAAGTTATGAATGTAATGGAGCCTGCCCATTCTATTTGTAACCTGAGGATTCATGGGAGTGAAGCTCGTACCTTGAGCAAGATCACTCCCTTCTTTTACCCATGCATTTGCTAATCGAATACAAGGCTAGTAAAGTGTACATGAAGTATTTCATGGTCAGTAGTGGGTTTCCAAATTGTTTCTTACCAGTTCTATGAAAGCACATGAGATCTAGTTATCATATCTCCAAATCAACTTCAGATCTTACATAATTTTATTGATTCTGATAAATGTGGATTTCTACCTAAAGGATAACTAAGGGACAATATGAGAACTTTTTTGAATACAATGGAGTATGTCTAATATCAAATGAGAAATAAGTAGCACTTTTTGTATGTTGAGGAGGCCTTCAATAATTTGAACTGGGATGTTATATTCAGCATTGTAGAAGATGTGATCTTTGGGGATAATTCACTTGGAGTCCAGTAAGTCTATTTATACATTCTGGATATTATAAAGCACATATTACCAGTTTTGAATTTACAGAAACCCCAGAATGATACAGAACATCTAATGAAGAAAGTGAGGCATTTGGGCATATTAGCTGGTTTTAAAATTAATCAATAGAAGAGAAAGATCTTCACAGTAAAATAATAGAAAAGGGGATGAAAAAATAGATAAGATGATTAAATATTTATAGGGTTCACATTGACCAATATGAATTGCATTTTAGGAAAACAGGGTTAAAATATAGAATGATGTTACAAAAGATCTAGCAGGATGGGACAAATTATTGTCTTTATTGAGTAGAATTTTGATGGATGTCTTATTCAGGATGTTATTTTTATTTCAGATTAGACTGATATTGTCAAGTAATATTACCTTTTAAGCAATGACATAAAATTGCATTATAATATTGTTACAGGAAAGTTTTAAATGCAAAATGTTCTTCTTTATATAATTTCATTGTTTAGGGAATGCACATCATTCCCTTGCTGACTTCTGTGCTCCATGATGAATCCCAGTGGGAGAAACCTCATGAATTCTATCCTGATCATTTTCTTGACTCTGAAGGAACGTTTGTGAAGAGGGATGCGTTTATGCCTTTCTCTGCAGGTAACATTACTCTGTGTGTGTGAAAAGATATCCTTGAAAGAGTATCAGTGCAGCAAGTTGGTTAGGAGGGTTCATTATTTCTTTAAAATTATTCCTTTGAGGTAATTAATATGACATTGGGAAGCCATATAAATTTGTTTAAGAAACCAATAAACCCACCTTTTTTGCCATATATGCTTTCTTCCAGGTCACAGAGTGTGTGTTGGTGAGAATCTTGCCAAAATGGAGCTCTTCCTCTTCTTTACCAACCTCCTTCAGAGATTTACCTTCCAGACACCTTCAGGAACATCTAAAGATGATCTGGACCTAACTCCTGCTCTTGGACTTACCACTCCCCCCCTGCCTTACAAGACCTGTGCTGTGTTATCTTGATCTGACAGAAAAAAGTCATAACAAGTTGTTTTCTCAGACTTTAAATGTCTTTGCATTGATGGAGAGGCAAAACCTGACCACCAGATTCAATATTGTTTAAGTTTTATGTATTGTGTAAAAGCTGAATAGCAATGATCTATATAGACACATTAAAAACATTGATTCTGATGGGGAAGAACAGTAGGGAAATCATGAAAAACAAAGTGCTTCATATCATTATTACTGAATTTTTCTTTTGGGGCAATTAGTTTCCTTTGGCTTTTTCTATTTTTCTTCTTTCTGTTTCTGTTTAGAATTTTTTGTCTTTTTTCTTGTATTTTTAATTTTTTAAAAGGAATCTCGTTTTTCTTTTTGTAATAGTTCTAAGTGCAATTGTATTTGCTTTGTAAATGTAATTATCAACTTTATTATTATTTCAAAAAAATAATATAATAATATTAGAAGTAGTAGTAGCAACAGCAGTAGTAATTACATCATCATCATGACAAAAAGTCCAACTTTAGAATATAGTATATAATAAGGAAATTCTGACCAAAGGCCAAATTTGGGTAACAAATTGGATTCAGCAACACCAACAACCTCCTTTTTTGATAGAAGGGAGCTTCTATTTCTTTGATACATAAAAGGATTTGCCTTGTATTGCCCCAAATCATTATTTAATGTGGATGGAAAAAAAGACTAAATGTCCTTTTAAAAAAATATATACATCTTTATGAGACTGTATTTGTTCCTAAGAAAAACAGATAGTCCACAATTTACAACCACAATTGGAATCAGAAACTCAGTCATTCAACAAAGCAGTTGTTAAATGAGATTCCTTTGTTCAAAAACAGCAATTACAGCACTCCTGGAATTATGGTCATTAAATGAACTCCTGGGTCCTTAAGCAGAAAGAAAGAGTTGCCTGCCAAATTCAGCTCCCTGTGTAGAAGGGAACTGCTTTTTTGAGAGGGCAGCTACAGGAACAGAGCTTGGATGTTTAGGATATATGAGTTCTGTTTCTCATCCCACCATCGAAGTTCAATTCCCTCAGCCTGCTCCTAAAAATGAAAGTGAGTCCTTTCAGCAGGCAGCATCACCATGCAAACTTCCCTGCCAGATTTTCCTTTGACTTTCTGGGGGAAGCTGGCAGAAAAGAATACAATTGGCATGGAGGCAGGGGAGTGGGAGTGGGACATTTTATGGTGGCTGTCATTACTGTCGAGTCATTAAATGATAGGTTTTAAGTTGAGGACTACCAGTACATGAGGGATAACTAGAGATATATCAGGGAGAATAAGAACAAGGCTTGGGGATGGTGAGTATTTTAAGGGGAGAAACAGTGACACCATGATGATTGACAACCATAGGAAGATATCATCAGACACAGCAGACAGGTCACTCTTGGGGAAGGCTGCCCTGGTGTTTGGTATCACTGTTGCACTTCAGCCACTACTACTTCACCTTAAAGCTTTCAAGGCCCCAGCTGTTGCTTGGCTGGCAGCCAATATCAGGTTAATATGAAACAAATTATTCTGGCATGCATTACTGAATGGCTCTGTGTGCATTGGAGGGAAGGAGGCGAATGTGCCCACCTGGGTTTAAGCCTGAGTCATCAGTTGATATTCCAGGGTAATATGTGTGTAATCATTGTCATGCCAGAAACTTGAATGGTTATTTTGGAAATGTCTACAATGGCACTGAAAGGATATGAGGAGAGAGTTTGACCAAGTACAGATGAGAGCCTGTATTAAGAATTACCTTGGGGGTGGTAAAGGTAGTCAGATTAATTCAATTTAATTCATTTGATATAGATTCTGTCTGACTGCAGAATAACTCAGTGAGTGCATCACAATATAAATTAAATAAATAGAATAAACAAACTAAAATACAATATATTTTAAAAAGAACAAATAAAGAACAATTTTTAAAAACAATGTAGAAAAAGCAAAATAGCAAATCCAGCCAGCAACGCACAATATATATAGATAGATAGATATGCTCCACAAGGGAATCCAGTCACTCTTCTTCAAGTCCTATGAAAACGGTCAGGTCTTTAAGACTCTCAAGAACACCATCAAGATGGCAGCTTCTAGATGGAGAGAAATAGGAGACTGATGCACATCCAAACAACGCGGAAATCACTTAAATGAATAGCTGCATCCAGGCCAAAAAAATCAGTGAAACTTCTTCAAAGAGAAGCCAAAAAGATTGCCTGTGTGTACTCCAGAAGGTAGCTCCTTGTTAGGAAACAATAGAGCATTAGGAACCAAACAAGAAATATCAAGCCTACAAAGGGAGCCTGTAAAGGGTACTAGGTCAATCCATAGCCCTTTTCTAAAACATATTTGCATCATAACCATTTAAAAGATATAGAGATCTTCTGAGCAGCAGCATAACTATCATTGGTTACTATCCTGGTGAACGTTCCTTTTCTGTGAAGCTTGAATAAAGGGAAATGAGAAGAAATAAATATAAAGATTTAACATTTAAAAATAATCTACAACAAAAAAGTTTGCTAAAAAATTGGATTATGAGCATGTAAAATAGATAAAGGGAGTTAACTGAATTTGGACTTTGTGTATTTTAAAATGCTTTTAATTAATTAAACAAATTAAATAAATGAACAGATAGATAGATAGATAGATAGATAGATAGATAGATAGATAGATAGA
>BLBF01000025.1:17917177-17934027 GCA_015471245.1 Laticauda colubrina
AGATAGATAGATAGATAGATAGATAGATAGATAGATAGATAGATAGATAGATAGATAGATAGCACATGCCTCTATGTGAAAGAGGACTGTTTTGGGTTTTCAAGAGAAACTTTCAGTGAATTTTTTTAAACAAAAAGAGAAGGTTATAAGTGGTCCCTGAATAGTAGAACCCTGTTCTATGAAAGGCTTTAAAGGTTATAACCAAAGTTATAACCACTTTGAGTTGCTCCTTGCAGTATACCGATGCAGTTCAAGAAGCAGAACTGCATCTTCTGAGTGGCCTGCAAGGGCAGCTGCATGAGAGTGCATTGCACAAGTGCAAGTGTGCAGTGACCAGACCATGAATGACTCTTGAAGTTGTGAGACAAGGCCAAAGCAGGGGTGATATTCAAAGCAGGGGTGGTATTTTACTACTGGTTCTGTGGTTGTGGTTTGGTGGGCATGGCAAGGGAAAGATACTGTAAAATCTCCAGTCAGAAGTGGTATTTGCCGGTTCTCTGAACTATTCAAAATTTCCAGTACCAGTTCTCCAGAACTGGTCAGAACCTGCTGAAAACCAACTCTGGGCCAAAGCCACCATACCTAAAGGTGGTAAAAGCACATAAACAGGATGGACAAAAGCCAGGAAAAGCTCCTTCAGGGAATGGAACCAAGTTATTAAGGAAACAAAAGAATGAAAGTTGGGCCTGAGCCCCTACCCAATTCTCACCAGCAGTAAAAAACAAAGGACTTGGGTCTTGATGCAGGTAAGCCCCTCCCCAACAACAAAGCAAGGATTTGGGGGAATAAAAGGAGTCCTAAAGCCTGCCGACTTTAACTCATTTTTAGATTCAGACTTGGTGGTTTCCATCCCTCTGGCTAGCATCTGGCATCCTAGTTGAGGATGTTGCATAAGTGTGGATGAGAGTGTATGTGTATGAAAGAGCAAGCAGATATACTTTGTCATCAGTAAATTTGCTGTTATTTTAAATTCAATGGGTCTCCATGCATTCTAAACAACCGTTTGTGCCTCAGTGTTCAATTGAAACTGATTTGAGTGTGGCAATTTTCAAGGGCAGTATGTGTGTGAATGAGTTACCTGAGAGCACATATGCATAACAAGGGTCTCTCAGTCTAAATATGGATGTAAGTGATATTTAAGCAAGTTTAAATATCATGAAATTGAGCTCCAGATTATGTATTAGCCTCAAAGTTGATACATAAAACAATAATTGGAAGGGACCTGGGAGGTCTTCTAGTCCAACCCCCTGCTCAAGCAAGAGACCTATATCATTCCGGACAAATGCCTGTCCAATCTCTTCTTAAAAGACTCTAGTGATGGAGCACCCACAGCTTCTGAAAGCAAACTATTCCATTGGTTAATTATTCTCACTGTCAGGAAGTTTCTCCTTAATTCCAGATTGCTTTTCTCCTTGATTAGTTTCCATCCATTGTTTTTTGTCCTGCCTTCTGGTGCATTGGAAAATAAGTTGACTCCCTTCTCTTTATGGCACTTTCTCAAATACTAGAATACTGTTATCATGTCTCCCCCTGTCTCCCCCCCCCCCGCTTTCTTTTCTCTAGGCTAGCCAAACCCAAACTGCAGCCATTTCTTATATGTTTGGTCTCCAGGCCCTTAATCATCTTATTTGCTCTTCTTTGCACTTTTTCCGAATTCTCAACATCTCATGTCAGGAAGTTTCTCCTTAATTCCAGATTTGGGGGGAGGAGATGGGGGGGGGGGGTTACCTGTGAAGCTAACCGAAGCCCTCCCTCATAGGGGTTTGCTTTGAAGGACCTGGAGCCAGGCCGATACTCTCTTGATTGAAGCACTTGAGAGGGAGGGAGGGAGGGCAAGCAAGAGTGACAGCTTTATCTTCAGGGTTCTTTGCCAGAGCAAAGAAAGTTAAGTATCCTCAGGGAGAAAGAGAGGGAGGGAGGGAAGGACTGACAAATAAACATGTTTTCTCAGCATATAAAGTGGAAAAAAGAAAAGGGCCCAGTGGTCGTCATATATGAAAATTTGCATACATTGCCCCCATTTTTGTGCCAACACTGTGCAATGCCAAGGGAGATGCCAATTTAGATGAGAGGTTTTAGCTGTTTGGCAGCTCTCACCTACAACATATGTCCCACTCCTCCCATACAGATAGGCCTCTCAGACCCCAGTGTCTCAAGAAGAGAGAAAGTATGTCAAAAAAATAATAATAAAACTGTTGGAAGAAAAATCCGGTCCAGTTCCAAGCCGGGAGAAAGGGACTGGAAATAAAATGGAGTCTGATTGGAAAGAAGGACTCTGTTTATTGATGAACAGAACCAACAACAATGTAGTGAGCCTTGTGTCTTTTGTTATTCTAAAGGTGGTGGATTCCTCCTATTATGTCCTAAAGGTCATGTCCTGTCTTTCTTAATCCCTTAATGAACAGGAGCTGAAGATCTTTTGTTTGTGAATAGCAACACAGCAGATTGCCACGCTTCAGCTGTTTTACACAGGGCTTGCAGCAGAAGGTGAGTTGCAAATGCTATGAGTGTAAAGCACACACTCCCCAAACCAGTTGTCATACCAGTTGAATCCCACCCCTGCTTCAGGCATCTGCTGGAGGCTGTTGGGGCTGCTTTTTGCCTTTGTTAAGATTTTTCTCCATTTCTCCATTAGAGAAATATAGTATTCTGCCTCTTTTAATACTCCCCAAAATATTTCATTCTCTGTGGGAGGAGACTTCTGACAAAACCTTTGTGGCCAAATAAAACTTTTTTCCTACTCACAAAGACATGGAAAATTCTTTATCATTAAACCGACCCAAACATTGGCTCAATAAGTAACTATATAATTACTCAAGAAGGCATGTGTCTTTTGTTCTTGGGACCCAGTATTGCTTAATTTAATTCCATTTTTTGGGATTCTTAACTATCGAGTGAAACATTTACATGAAGGCTATGTAGAATGTTGGACTGTTGCACAATTCAAATAAGTTTAAACTTGTTTCCAAAGGTTTCATAGATACCACCCATGCAGTTCTGATCAGGTTAAAAGGGGAGGAGAGAGAAAACAAGGGAAAGGAGAGAGGTTCTCTCTTATACAGGGTATGCTGATGATCCAGTTGAACAAGTAGATTAGGCTATGCCTAATTCAGTGCTTTGAAATACATGCTTGTATAACTTCAGTTTCGCAGAATTCATTGTAATTATTACTGAAAACTAATTACTAAAAGGAAATGGATTGGACTGGAACAATTTTAATTGTATTACTATTTATTCTTGCAATTATGTTCCTTTTGAAAAAAGAAAGATCCTGGAAAACCAGCTGTCCCAATCTCCCCCCAGGACCCAGGACTATACCCATTTTGGGAAATCTGCACATGATGGATCTGAAGAGGCCTTACAAAACAATGATTGAGGTAAAACATGATGATTAACAAGTGTCTTTGCCATTCTTTGTCAAAATTTGTTGAGATAACACAAAAATATGATAACTTGCTCAGATAAGTCTTGTGTGTTCACTGAAGTTTTTCAGTGTCTATGGACATATTTTAAAAATGAGGTTTACCCAATATTTGAATATATACTGCTTGAACAAGGGGTTGGATTAGAAGACCTCTAAGGTCCCTTCCAACTCTGTTATTCTGTTATATTTATGAGTCCTGGAAGAATTATTCAAAAAAAAAATTTTTTTTTTTGGTAAATGAATGTCTGGAAATTGAGTGATGGCAACTGGACTTCTCTTCTTTTTTGGTTTGAAATATTTGTCTGCTTATCCAGAGCTTCAAGTTGGAACCCCAAATAATATATGTCCTCCAGGCTGGTTCCAAGTGGTATGTAAGTCTAAGTGCTATTGCTATTTCTCACCTAATCTAGATAGGCTATTAGGACCCATCTAGGAGAAGGATTTTTGACCAATGACCTGTACCAACTCTCTGCATACTCACTTAACTACCCTGGAATATCCTTAACTATACGGGGTCTCCTTCACCAACTTGTTCAGACTGAAGAAGCTACTTGGATAAGCAGCCAAAAGTTTCAGACCAAAAAAGAAAAGAAGTTCATTTGCCATGACTCAACTTCTTGGCAACTTTACCTGGAGTACTGAAAATCTTCACTGACATTTATTATTAGATGTAAAATTTTGCAACTGTTTATTCAGATTTGCAGAGCTGCTTCAAAATCCATGGAAATATACATGCTGTTAAGCTGAATGATTTCATATGAATGTTCTTAGAGGCGCTGTTATGTTTTAAGCAAAATTCTAATGAAAATAATTTCTGCAGGAAGCAACATTAGGGGCAAGATTTTCCTACAGCTTTTTAGGAGGAGGGGGCTATTTTTCTGATTTTCAGAGTCATTTATGAGAAAATATTTTAATTTCTTTCCTTAAGGAATTCCCATGATCATCATAAGAAACTACAAGGGCACAATAGGAAAGTTTCTGTATGGTCCTTTCAACAATCGGTCAGAGTCTCTTTTAAGTAAAATTCAACTGTATGTCCAGCAATAGAGGCTTTCAAAGCAGCTTTGCAAAATGCTGGAATATAAGTAAACTTCTTGTGCAGTCTTTATCTTCAGTGTCCTATGTAGTTGAGCCCTTTATGGGAATGTTTATGAGACACATTTATTAATTTGACATGATCATCTGGAGTCAGGGGTGGGATTCAAATTTTTTAACAACCGGTTCTGTGGGCATGGCTCAGTTGGTGGGTGTGGCTTGGTGGTCATGTGACTAGCTGGGCGTGGCCAACTCAACATCATTCATATCGAGGCATGCATCTCCTCTCCTGGCCTCTCATGACTATGGGATGTGCAACAGTCGTAAGTGTGAAAAATGGTCATAAGTCACTTTTTTCAGTGCCACTGTAACTTTGAATGGTCACTCCACACAAGCAAAGTACCAGCAAAGGAGGGGAAAAAAACTCCAGAGATGTTCCTGAGAAAGGAAGTTTATTACTGCCAAGAATGAGAGTTAACGGACAGGCAGTTTCTGTAAGCAACACCAGAATGTTTCCTTCCTGCCTTCCTTACAGGATTAGGCCAGTAATTTCTTCTAACAACCAGTTCTCTGAGCTGCTTAGAATGTTAACAACCGGTTCTAGCAAATAGGTGCGACCCTGTAGAATCCCACCCCTGTCTGGAGTGCAAGAACTCTCTTATATGAGGTTCATTTTGATTTGGTACACATACACTATAATAAATGACATAAAATGAAAATTAAAAATCATAAAAATACAACATCATAACATGCCATAAAGCAAAAACAGAAAATAACATGATCTCAGTCTGGGAATAGTGAGACATTAAAGTTTAAACAAAATTGTGCACACATGATTTATTATTAATTGTTGATCAAATAGTCCTTTGTTTTTCATCTGTTGAATTTCAGTTGTCCAAAAAATATGGTCCCATTTTCCGCCTCAAACTGGGATTCCAGGAGATGGTGGTGCTGACTGGCTACGAGACAGTCAAAGAGGCTCTTGTGAACCAAGCAGATGCATTTGCAGAGAGAGCCTCCATCCCTGTTTTTAAGGATGTTTCAAAGGGCTTTGGTGAGTTGTTTCATTTTGGATCATAGATGACAATAATTTCAGATGTGTGATTGGTATTCTGTAAGACTTTTCATCTGAATTTTTTCTGGGCAATAACCTCAGAGAACCAGGAAAGCTTCTGCCAGTCCAAACAAGACAGAGAAGCAATATTTGCTTTTGCTTTTTTGGCCTGGTCCCAACTGTGAAAAGAGGGAACTAGAGAATAAAATGTAATGGCAAAATTGTAGTAAAAACATTTTGCACCCTACACACACCCACATACACACACACACACACATACATCAGGTTTGATTCCACTTCTTTGAAAATTTGGTGTGAAGTGTCCCAATGTTATGCATATATTTCTCTTTATTTTTCACTTTATACACATAGTTATCCATTCCTTTCCTTTGAGCAACATTTCTGCCAGTTTCTCTTCCCTGATGCACAGTATGATCTAAACTTGATGGAAACTGGTAATTTGTAGAGCCAGTTCTTAGTGTCCAGTTAGTGATGAAAATGGCAGTGTACAATAACATTGTTAAAATATAAAAAACAACATATGGAAATTAAAAATTTAGAAAATTTAGAATTTAAAGGATGACTTAAAATTTGTTGAAAATTACTTTAAAAACCAAAGGGGGAGCTCTCAGGGGGCCAACCAATTTTATACATTTGATTGCAACACCTCATCAAAAGCAAAAATATTTTTTAAAAATAGACAAAAGCTTTCTTTTCCAATAAAAAATAAGACAAGAGCTTCCACTTTTGACTAAAAGCCAAATTACAGCTACTCAGTAATGAATAACCTATGTAAATTTTAAAAAGAACTACAGAAAGCATCAAATTACACTTGTTTATCCTCCTTAGCCACTCTGCATATTGGAAAATAAAAGAATAACTTTCCCAGATAATAAGTAAAGCAAAGTAAACTAACCTTAGAATTTCAAATGTAAATTCTCCAAATAGCCCCAAAACCTTTCTTCAAATTTATCAGGCCACACAACTTCAATTCCCAACTAAATAGTTCCTAAACATTCACGTTTCTTTTCTAATTATTATCACAATTCCATCATCCTTACTAAAGTCATAACAAAAATAATTTCAAAAATACTGATTTATTCCAAGAAGAAAAATTAATTATGTGCTAAAAGAAAGCCTCTGTCAGACATAAAACTAAACAAAAAAGAAAAATGCTTAGAAATTAGAATGTTGGCAATAGAGTCCTTTATGGGGCTATGCCCCAGCTGAATGACAAGATAGTTCAGTTGTTCACTCACCAAGGGCATTGCAAACGCAGCTTCAGTGATCTCTCCAAAAGCTCAAACTGTCTAGGGATGTATGGAGTGATTCCTGAAATTTGCCCTCAAGGGAAATTTGCCCTCAAGGGAACTTTTTAGGATTTAGGTACTACCTGACAATCAAATGGGGAATTAATTTCACTCAGCTCCACAATTAATTTTTTTTTCTCACTGGCATAAATTCTCACCACTTTTAGCTAATTTTCTGATCTTATTAATCAGTTACTTAGAGCATGCCCATTGCTTTGACAGTTCTCTTGGAAAGAGATCAATGAACGTTTGATATAAAGATAATATAGAAACATGAAAAGTTGCTTTTCACTGCTTTTCATTAATGTGTGAAATTAAGTCATGGAACAAAGAAAAACGTATGATTGACTCTATACTGCAATCCAAGGTTATAAGAAAAAATCAATAGAAATAAACTCCAGCTATTTTACAAATTCAAAAAATACAGAATCCAGTGGTGATAATCTGATAGCTTTTCATCATTGGGCTTTCCATATGGAAGGGACAGAGGTTATCCAGAACAACATACTGTATATCAAAAAAAGGGGGAAAAGGGGGGAAGCAATTAATGTCCAACAAGAGGTTGAAATAAATCAGAATTCAACCACTAATCCACTAATTTTTTAAGCAAAAAAACCAATAAATGCAAAAAGTGAAAGTTAATACTCAGACACCGTTAGAAAATAAAACTGCTTGACAGGGAGTTGTATATGCTTAAGGCTAGGTCCCACTGGCCGACGGATGCAAAACGTATGCATAAAGGACACAGCGGATGAGCAAAATTTTGGGGGTGGCTCCATCCGTTGTCATCCGCTCCAAAAAGTGGCAAAAATTTGCATAAACAGAATGGAAAAGAACGGAAAAGAACGGACGGGGTAGTACGTAGCAGGGATGTTAAACGGATGTTCATAGGAAGCCTAGTGGATAACAGCAGATGGAAGTGGATGACATCTCCGAAGAGCTTCCGGGGGAGAATTGTGAAGCGGACGCATAGCGGAAGAGGCGGATGCATAGCGGATGACGCAGATGCATCACGGACGCCTATAGGAAGCAAAGTGGATGCCGCGTGGATGTATATTGGATGCAAAGCGTTCACTGCGCATGCGGGGAGTATGAATTGCGTCAGCTCCGCGGATATAAAAGGATGCAGCACGCATGCAGTCAGCATTCAGAGGAAAGACGTGCTGCCACATACATCTTGAAGGAACACCATGGTTCGTCAGTCAGGCAAGAAGAGGAAGCCTTGTACCAGCCCTGGCAAGAAGGACAGCACCAGCACCCGACCCCTTAGCACTGACTTTGAAGCTGCTGGTGCTGCTGGTGCTGCTGGTGCTGTTGGTGCTGCTGGTGCTGCTGGTGCTGCTGGTGCTGCTGGTGATGTTGGTGCTGCTGCTGCTGCTGCTGCTACTACTCTACTGCTGCTGCTGCTGCTGTGGTGGACCAGCCCCAAGGCCCTCAAAGCCCTGTTGCTGAAGGCCCTGCTGCTCAAGCCCCGAAAGCCCTGCTGCTCAAACCCCTGAAGACCATCCTGCTAAAGGCCCTGTCAGAGAGAGGAAGAGGCAAGGGAAGGAGAAGGGAGAGAGGAAACAGTACACCGTTTCCGAGGACCATGAGGATGAGGTGCTGGAATGGCTGAGGGAGAACGAGTACCTCTGGAGAAAGGGCGACAGACTCTATCGTGACACCAAGAAGAAGCAGGCAGCTTGGAGAGACAAGGCAGAGAGCCTGGGCTACACTGCAGATGTACTCCTGGGATGGTGGAAGCACATGCACACCTGGTATGGCAAGCTACACCTCAAAAAATCCGAGCAGGCCGCTGTCAAGCTCACTGACCGGGAGATGTACGTCATGGCCCAGTGCAGTTTCCTGGAGGGTGAGATCCACCACCGAGGAGCAGCCCCTCTGACACCGCTCTCCCTCAGACAGCCCATAGACAGCCAGTCCTCTTCCAGCCAGGAGACAGCTACACTGTCCTGGCAGGTGACTTCAGAGGACCCCACGGCAGAGACCCCCCCGACAGTTGCACTCCCCATGCTGGCAGACTTGGAGGATGCTGTGGAGGATGACGCCCTGCTGTCACAAATGGAGGAAGAAGCATAAGCCACCAGAGGCCAACCCACCCCCAGCTCCAGAGGATGCAGGCAGAGAGGCAGACTGGAGGTGCAGGACCACAGTGTGCTGTTGGAGATCAGGGACACAATGAAGACCAGCACAGAACTTCTCTCTCAGATGGGCCACTTGGACAGAGCATCCTCAGGCTGGAACACCTTTATCACCTACGTGAGCCAGACCCTGAGGGACCTGCCCGAGGCCCAGGACCAGGTGATGAAGGAGAAGATAACAGCACTGCTGCACAATCCTCAAGACCCAGCTGAAGCTGCTCCTACCCAGTCCAGGTCTGCTCCTCCACCCCAGGCAATGTCACAGCCCTTCCATGGCTTTCAACAGCCTCTCACCTACCAAGGCTACGACTACCAGGACTTCCCACAGCAAAAACAGACCTTCCCAGTCCAGGACCAGGTTCATCGCATGCGACAGATGCCACACCTCACCCAGCTGCAGACCAGACAGCCCCACTACACTCCTCCTTCCTCCACCCCACAGCCAAGCCCATCAACAGACAATCTGTCATCAGTCTTGTGCCTCACATCTCAGGTACTTGATGAAGGGCCTCTCAACCTCACGGAACTGAGTCAGCTCTCTGAGAGGAGGGAGAGAACACACCATCCCCTGTTGTACTCTCGGGGCCTAGCACCCCAATGCCACCTCAGACCAGAACTCAAGCCACAGCCACCTCCACAGTCCCTGCCTGCTTAATAGCTGAGACCATGGACATGTCTCAGAGTGACTGAGAATAGTGCCAGAGACTGAGTTGTTTACTTGTTCAGTTTATCTTTGCTTAAGACACTTTACTTGGTTCATTTTGCTTATTTAATAAAGTCATACAGTTTACTTAAGAAAGTTAATAAAGGTTATCTTTGCTTAAGACACTTGGTTCATTTTTTTACCTTAGTGAAGTGTTGGTGAAAACTTTGAAAAAATGGTTAAGCCTTTGCATGCTTGTGGGATAGATAAGGATAGTTGTGGGATAGATAAACCTCCAGTGCAAGCATAGTGGGACTGTATGGTCTACCATCCCAGCTGCCACACATATGGACCCTTTTTATCAATAACAATTTATTCATTGATCAACACATTTCAAAATAAACAAAGCTCTTTATTAATGCCCTATTCGTTGTAGGGCCACTCAACATACATGGCACAATCTCACCAGTGTTATGCGACAGCCTCAAGGAAGCATCCATTAATCATCTATCATCCTGTCTTGCCACTCCACTGCTCCAGCTGGGGAGTTGCACCAGTGTTTCAGGAGGCTGCGCTGCTTCTTCCCTTCACATGAAGCTCTGTTGGGGCCTTGTACATCCACAGTGTCTATCAGGTTTCGTCCTTGCCTCCATTCACCAGGCTCCATGTCCCCATTCCCTTGTTGACGGTCGACAAGCCTGTTCTGCAACACTGGGTAGCAGGTGCGCATGAGATTGTGCAGGATACAGCAAGCTTCCATGATGTTCCTCACAGTCTCTGGGTCATGCTGCATGGTGGTGAGAAGTATCTGGAACCTGTTGGCCAGGATGCCAAAGGTGTTCTCCACCACCCGTCTTGCCCTGGACAGCCTGTAGTTGAAGATCCTCTCTTCATGGGTGAGGTATCCTGAACTGTACGGCTTCATGAGGTAGGTTCTGAGGGAGAACGTGTCATCACCAATGATGAAGTAGGGCACATCTTGTGTGTCATTGGGTAGGGGGTCTGGATCTGGAAAACCCATGATGAGGTTGCGTTCCAGCCCCTCCTTGAGGTCACTGGCATTGTATACCTGGCCATCTGAAGCTGACCCGTTGCCTGAAGCATCGATGTAGATGAACTTGTAGTCAGCATTAACCATGGCAAACAGGATGATACTGAAGAAGCCCTTGTACTTGAAATAAGTGGACCCTGAGTTGGCTGGAGCTTTGCGGGCCACGTGCTTCCCATCTATGGCTCCAACAGTGTGGGAAAAGTTCCACCTCTGATACCACTGCTCTGCAACTTTCCTCCAGCCTTGTTCAGTGATGGGGCACTTGAGGAGCTCCTCCACGTATTCTTCGATGATGGCCTGCACCACTTCTCTGACCACTTTGCTGATGGTGTTGTGTGGCACCCTCCACGCATACTGCATGTTTTTGTATGTGGTTCCAGAGGCCAGGTGGCGCAGAGTCAGTGCCACCTTCAGTCCAGGGTCTAGGCTGGGACAGAAGTTGGTGCTCGGCTTGGTCAACCTGGGTCTCAGACACTCCACAATTTCGTCAAACATGGCTGGTGGCATCCTCATGAAGTGATGGAATGCACAAGTGTCTTCATTCCTCAGCTCCACCATCAACTGGTCATACAGTCCAAACTCCATTCTTCTCACGATCCATCCTCGGACCCACACAGCTCTTGGACGTCTCCTTCTTCTCCTTGTGTATAAAAGGTGAAACAGTCTGAGCATATGAAACATGTATGTCGTGAGTACACAACGGATGCTAGCGTTTTCCAATGGATGGCAAGCTTTTTTTAACGTTTTACATCCTCTTTGCATCCATTAGTGCAGTGGGGCAGAGGCTTTAGTGACTTTTCAATTGCTTGCAGAGGGAATTGGAATCTTTAAGACCCCCTTCCCCGCTGGGTCCACATCCTCTAAAGATTGTCTCAGGTGACTCCTAAGTATTCCCATTTGAAACCAGGAAACAGCAATCCCAAGAACCAGCTTTGGCACTGAAATCAGCAGATCATTGGTAAGAAGAAAAAAGAAACTCTTACCATGCAGCAGCCATCTTGATAGGAGGTGAACGGTTGTACAGTGTCTGAAACCTCTAGCTGGATTTCTCTCTTAAAAGCTTGAACAAACTATAATCATTGTCCCAAAAAAAATTGAGCTCTGAACAAAGCTATACAAATGTGAATAAATCTATACAAAAGGACTTTAATCTAATTCCAGGTCAAGGAGACAAGTCTCATGGCTGGAGAACCAGCAAAGTGGATTTCATCTGTTGTTCTGAAGTTTAAGTCTGTACATTTCTTCAACATCACGGAATGGAGAGAGACAAATTTCTTTCCTCTGTAAGGTCCCAGAAGTTTTCCTGAGCCACGGAGATGCCAAAGAGTGCAACTCGAGATGAGGCTTGCAAAAATATGAGCTTTTTTATTCTTTGGCCAAAGCAAAAAATCTGGGTGAATATTATGTTCAAAACATACAGACAAAATGCATGTAAGGAATAGCCACACCCTGCGAGAGTGGCTCAGATATATACATTTTACGCTGATAGAAACAAAGTTTATCCAATCAGAGACAAAGGTTTGTTATTAAGTGGGCAGTGTGTTGCTCATGCAATCCCCTTCCTTATCCATGGAATGTTCTTTGTCCGTGCTCTGTTCATACTTTGTTATTTTACACAGTATCCCTTGTCCTTGTGTGTTCATGCTGCTATGCAGCCCCTCCTCTTATCTATGGAGCAGGATGTTCCTGGGAATTGTTTCGAAGGATGTGTGTAGGTCTGAAGCAAATTGCAGAGGTGAGAAACAAGATAGAAAAGTGTTCCCTCCAGAAAAGAAGCGCGTGAGACCAGGTTCCAACTAACAACTCTTTATTCGGTTAACAGCAACAGTAACGGAACATTGGCTCAAGCCCTGGCAGCCCTTTATATAGAGGCTTGCCTGCCGGCTTGTAGCCAATGACATTAGTTTAATCTTGCCATCTTTGAGCAGGTTCTTGGATTGGTTCCTAATGAACCAATCCACTACTGGCCTTTTGGCCAATCATTTGGCCAATCATTTGGCCAATTGACTATTTGGAACTTTCCAAGTTAGACAGAACACCCCTCCCCCTTTAGTTCAGTCCTATATGAGTGACATAGTCACGCAGGTAGGTGGGGCTTTTTCTGGTCCTACTTGACCTGTGCGGCTCATTCTCGCCTAGGAGTTCGAGCAGTTCGGTTGGGATCGTTGTCTCTCAGCTTTTCTTCATGGAACCGCCTGGAAGGGTGAGTCAGCACTGCCGCTCCCGCCTGAGTTTCTCAGGCCGGTCGAAGTGGTTCTGTCACTCCCTCCCAGTTCAGCTGGGCTGGTTGAGCTGGCCTGGCTGGCACCTTCCAGGTTGGCTTCCCTTTTGCCAGGACTTCTTCCGATGGTCTCATCTAACCATAAGTGCTCTTTTTGGTTGGTTAGATTTTCTGGTTGTGATTTTAATGGTTCATTTTCACACCCTTTTTTATTTATTTGTATTCCACTGCCCTCCTTGGTTTTGTTTTTGTCTAAATTTATTATTTGAGGTTGCACGGTTGTTTTGCGCTCGATGTTGTGGGAATGAAGCTGGTCTATGTGCTACTTCCAATCTCTTCCATCGTCCACGGTTAGATGGTAGGACCGGAGGCCTGTTACTTGTGTGATTGTGGCTAGAAGCCAAAGAGGGTCCCCGATAAAATTCTTTGCATAGACCAGGTCGCCGATGTCGAAAGTGCGGTATCGGCTGGAAGAGTCGGGGGGTTTTCGCAAGTATAATTGGGGTGCAACCTATCTAAATGGGGTCTGAATTTTCTCCCCATTAATAATTCTGCCGGACTCTTGTTAGTTGTGCTACTGGGAGTGATGTGTTGTAATGTAAGTAAGCGGTTTAGTTTGTCTTGGACATCCCCATGGTCCATTTTCTCAAGGCCTTCTTTTGTGAACTGGACCATTCGTTCGGCCCTACCATTCGCCGCCAGGTGGGCCAGTGCAGTAAGTGCATGGCGTATACCCAAAGAGTATACCTTATAGTATACTAGTATAGTATAATATAACATATACCCTAAGTATTGTTCGAATTGTATTGCTGTTAGTTGTGGCCCATTGTCAAATACCAACAAATCAGGTAACCCATGAGTTGCAAACAATTTGTTTAGCTGTTTTATAACAGCGTCGGTTGTGGTGGAGGACGTTAAGATGACTTCAAGCCAATTCGAATATGCATCTACAACTATTAAAAATGTATTGCCACTAGTTGGTCCCGCAAAATCAATATGGATTCGAGACCAAGGGCCTCGTGGGGTCTCCCAGTCCCGTATGGGCACTTGTGGTGGTGTGGGTCTAGCTCTCTGACACTTGTGGCATGTTGCAACCCAGCATTCAATATCCTTGTCTAAGCCAGGCCACCAAACATAGCTCCTGGCCAGGCTTTTCATTTTAACTATGCCTGGGTGGCCCTCATGTAACATGCCTAACACCTCTTCTTGAAGTTTGGACGGAATGACCACCCGATCTCCCCACAACAAACACCCCTTTTGTATTGACAGTTCAGTTTGTCTAGTCCAAAAAGGTTTAAAGTTTTCAGTCTTTTGGCCTTCCAGCCAGCCTTTACCTACCCAAGTCAAAACGCGGGCAGTCAATGAGTCTTTTGCCGTGGCTCTGGCGACATCATCTGCAGTCAATGGAAGTTCAGGGCAGGTTTCTAGCTGTAAGGTGGTGGTGGCTGGAGCCGGGTCGTCCTCTAAGACTGGTAAAGGTGTTCAGCTTAATGCGTCTGCATGGGTGATTTGTTTCCCGGGTCAATGCAGCAATGTGTATGAATAGCGGCCAGGAATTCTGACCACCTAGTCATCCGTGGGGATAGAATGTTCGGTGTGGGTTTATTCCCAGCCAAAATCCCCAGTAATGGTTTATGGTTAGTAACAATGGAGAATGTCCCACCGTATAGGTATTCATGAAAGCGTTTTACTCCGGCGACGATTGGCAGGGCTTCTCTGTCTAGTTGACTATAGTTGCATTCCACTTTGGATAGTGTTTTCGAATAAAAAGCGATGGGTGCCTCTCTCCCATTAGGTAACTGGTGGCTCAGGATAGCACCGACTTCAAATGGTGAGGCATCACAGGTGACCATCAAGGGTAGAGTATTACTGAACCGAATAAGAGCGGTGCCTGAGGTTAACAAGTCTTTTATATTTTGAAAGGCTCTTTGTTCTTTGTGACCCCAAGTCCAAACAGTTTTTTTTATCTAGCAACCGGTGCAATGGTTCTCCTATCGTTGCTTTGTGGGGGAGGAATACATTATAAAAATTGATCAGACCTAAGAATGCCTGTAAGTCCATTTTATTTCTAGGTCTGGGTGTGTCTTTAATTGCTTTGACTTGTTTTTCTGTTGGCCAGCTTCGTTCCCACAACATCGAGCACAAAACAACCGTGCAACCTCAAATAATAAATGTAGACCTTGTTCGTCAATCAAATATCCTAAAAATTCAACGCGGTCAGTGGCCAGGTAGCATTTTTCTTTTTTAACTTTCAGGCTGGATTCTCTGAATTTCATTAGCACTTCCCTTAGTCTAGCTTCTAATTGGGTCGCGTTTTTTGCTGAAATTAGGACGTCATCAAAGTATGGAATGACCCCTTTTATTCCATTTAATAGGCGTTCCATGAGGCTTTGGAAGACATCTGGGGCAATGCTCACTCCGAATTGAAGTCTGTTACATTTGAATGCCCCTCTATGCATTACTATTGTTTGTGCCTCGGCCGTTATGGGGTCTCCTGGAAGTTGCTGATACGCCTGGGCCAAACTGAGTTTAGCAAAAAAATTTCCTCCCCCAAGTGAGTGCAGTAAGTGCTGCACGACTGGTACCGAGTATGTTCTTTGCTGTAGCGCATGGTTCAGGGTAGCCTTGTAATCTCCACAGATGCGCACAGACCCATCTGGTTTTACAGGTGTTACTATTGGAGTCTCCCACCTGGCATGGTCAATTGGTTCTATGACCCCTTGTGCAATCAATTTATTTAATTGCTCATCTATTTTGGGTTTTAATGCAAAAAGCACCCGTCTGGCTTTTAGTCTTCTCGGTGCTATTTGGGGATCTAGGCTAAAGGATATTGGGGTTCCCCGGTACCTGCCTAGAGTTCCATCAAAGACATCCTGGAATTCGTGTAGCAGGTTCTCTTCCCAATCGCTCGTGACTATTCAGCTCACTCCGGTCATCCCAATGCCCAATGGTGTGAACCATTCAATGCCCAGAAGGCTGGGACGGTCTCGGTCGATTATAGTCAATGGCAGGACTTCAGTATGTTGTTTGTAAGTTACTTTGAAGTGCCCCAGACCTACCACGGGAATCCTATTTCCCTGGTAATCTTTGAGAATTAATTTTTGTTTTTTGAGTTTGTTTTGTCTGATGTTTGGGATTAGACGTCTAATTGTGTTCCACGACACCATTGACAGAAAAGATCCTGAGTCGATCTCCATCTCACAAGGGCTTCCTTCAATGGACACTACAATTCTGACCTTTTTCCTGCTTTCCGTCTGTGCGCTTCCTATAGTGACAGTCTGATGTGTGTTTTCTCGGTTGCTGGTTCCCTTGCTGCGCTCCCATTTTCTGTCAGCTTGTCCCGAGTCAGTTCTTGGTAGGGAATTACCGCGTCTACTAGGGCTGCTGTTTCTTCAATTTTGGAAGACTCTTTCGATATATCCCCTCTTTTTGCAAGCCCAACAGATGGCATCAAGGGGTGGTTTCCACCGCAACCAGCGCATTCCTGCCAAATTTTCTTTCTTTCGTCCCTTTTTTGGTTTGCATAAAGGTGGTGGACCTCATCGTCATCTTTGTCAGTGTCTGATGATTTGTCTAGGTCTTTGTGGTGTGTGGTTGTGGGAGCTTGCTTCCTTCCTCCGCCGGAGTTTCTTTCCTTTGGAGAGGCTGTCATTTCAGCACTGGCGTTCATCATCTTCATTGTGGCCGCTGATTTCTTTGCAGCTTCCATGGCGGTTGCTTCCACGATTGCCTCTGCCACCGTTATGTTAGGTTTGTTTAAAAGTTTGCTTTGTAGGGTAGAGTCCTTAAGGCCTAACACGACACGATCTCACATTGCCTCGTCCATATTCTGGAATTCACAGGCTCCTCCAATATGGCAAAGAGCTGCCACGAAATCAGCAATGGTTTCGTCTTCCCTCTGGTCTCTCTTCTAGAATTTATGTCTGTTAAGCCTGGGTTCCCCAACCAGGGTTAGGGAGACAAGCTAAACA
>BLBF01000025.1:17934037-18014510 GCA_015471245.1 Laticauda colubrina
TATTATTTCACCTAAACCAGTTAGGGTAAACAATGTTATCCCTAACAATGTCTCTTGATGAGGTTCGAGACAACTGGCACGTAGTGAGCTTTCAACATTCGGTTAAGCTCAGACCAGGTCATTTGTTTCACATCTCTGGGCTTCGCCAATGCCTTTGTCATCTTAAATACGGCTGGCCCGCAATGTGTTAGCCCTCTTTCACTGATCGGAAATGTCTTCCATTTCATTGCTCTCCAGAAACATCAGGAAGCAATCAATATAAGACTCCCAATCTTCCTCATTGGGGTTAAATGGTGCGGGCGGCGCATTATTACCAGCCATCTCGTCTAGCGTGGTTTGTTCTCTCACCGTGTGCTCGGTCTCCGCTTCAGGATGATCCCACCTTCATCGCCAGTGTTCCATCCAGAAAAGAAGCGCATGAGACCAGGTTCCAACTAACAACTCTTTATTCGGTTAAAAGCAACAGTAACGGAACATTGGCTCAAGCCATGGCAGCCCTTTTTATAGAGGCTTGCCTGCCGGCTTGTAGCCAATGACATTAGTTTAATCTTGCCGCCTTTGAGCGGCTTCTTGGATTGGTTCCTAATGAACCAATCCACTAATGGCCTTTTGGCCAATCAGAATTGACTACTTGGAGCCTTCCGAGTTATACAGAACAAAAAGGATACAATTGTCTTGCAGAATGAATTCCTAACAAATGATTTCCATCCTTAGCAAAATAATACAAGCAACTTTTTTAACAGATGCAAAGAGCAAAGGTTAGATTGATTCATGTCAAAATGTCCTTTCACCTCTATGAAGATGTAGGGAGACTAGATGGATTTATTGCAGTTAACTGGAAGCTACTTTTGCTTGCACTTTGATTGAAAGATAGACCTATTCTGAAGACAGAATCTGCTATATTTAATTAAACAACAGAAAGAGATTATATTAAGAAATAAACATGGTTATTTGACCCAGGATGATCTATTTGGAACTTTTAGAATGATTTGGGATAGATAAGATGCCATGTGAAATTTTCTACAAGTGGATTACAGTAACAGCTTGCTAACAGTTTTGAAACCTTAATTTTGTTCTGTTTTACTATTATTGTCCTTCCTGTTAATATAACATAAAGAAAACAAATCAATACATTTCAAAGAGATTTAGTCAGGGGGTGGGATTCAACTCGTATTACTACCGGTTCAGTACTTATGCTTTTTTTTTTTTAGTTCTTTGTTTTAAATTGGTTTTGGGTGAAATAAAATTTATATTTTTTTAAAAAAAAACTGTTTTTTTACATCTTTTATATTTGATAATCCAACAATTGTGGAAATACCTTCAAAAGAAATATTATGCATTACAATGGGGATACTTTGCTGTTACAAATGGATTTTAAATTCGACTTCTTGTCTTAACATTCTCATTTCAGGTATTATTTTTTCTCATGGTGAGAACTGGAAAGTGATGCGACGATTCACATTATCCACATTACGGGACTATGGAATGGGCAAGAGGACTATTGAAGACAAAATCATTGAAGAGTGTAGTGTCTTGACAAAGACAATTAAGGCTAATGCAGGTGGGTTGTCATTTCCCCTTAATGCTTTACTGGATAGCTTTCAGGACAAATGAAGAGTGTGAAATCATAATACCTTAAGAGACAGAGCAACTAGAATGCTGCCAAGAAATCAGCAGGTAAAAGGCAGCTTCGAGCACAGTAGAAATGTGGATAGGGTAAGAGGCTCAGAAAAGGTCTTCCTTAGCTTTTGGGGCTGGAAAAGTGATGGATGGAGAGAAGCAGTTTCAGACTTACAAAATTCTGTTAGTGTAACTGTACAATAAACTAGAATTAGCTCATCTGATCATGTTTCCTGTCTGGTCTATCTAATAAGCTGACAGGATATCAAAATCCTTTCTGGTAATATTCATAGTGGGAATAGTTTCTTATTTCAAATTCTTGAATAGTTAGTTTTATACAATTGAACAATCTCTTACTGTTCCATCTGGAAATAAGGTGCGCAAGACCGGGTTCCAACAAACAACTCTTTATTCAAACAGTAAAGTGACTTGTAACGGAACATTTGCCCAAGCCGCAGCAGCCCTTCTTAGAGCAGCTTGCTTGCAGCTTGTGGCCAGTGGCAGTTTTTTAAGTGTTCCCGCCATCAGGCAGGCCAATCAGAATGATGCTTAAGTAACCAATGCGAGAATGGCCTTTTCGGCCAATCAGTTTAAGGTATTTGGAATCTACCAAGTTCTATACACAACACCCCTCCCCCCTTGGTTTCGTCCAATGTGCGTAACATAGTCACGCAGGTTGGTGGGCTTCTGCAGGTCCTACTTGACCTGCGCAGCTCAGTCTCAGCATGGTCCTCAAGCGGTTCGGACAGGATCACTTTCTCTCTGCGTCTTCTCCATGGAACCTCCTGGAAGGGTGAGTCAGCCTTGCCGCTCCCGCCTAAGTTTCTTGGGCTGGTTGAGGTGGCTCCACTGCTCCCTCCTGGTTTGTCCAGGCTGGTTGAGCTGGCCTGGCTGTCTCCTTCCAGGAAGGCCTCGCCTCGCTCTCCTGCTCCCGGACTTCTTCTCTGGACGTCATCTATGGGTAAGCACTCTTTTTGTTTCATTTGAGTTTCTAGTTCGGGTTTGTATAGTGATTGTTGTCTTGTTATTGGAGGTTCATCTCTCCCTTTTTTATTATTTTGTATTTCCCCCCCCTCGGTTGTTTTTGGGTTGTTTATTGGAGTTTTCGGCGGTAGTGTAGTGTTGCGTTCTAATGTGTGAGAGCGAAGGTGGTCAATGTGCCATTTCCATGTTCTGCCATCGTCTAGTGCAAGTCGGTATATCGGGGCCCTGTGATTTGGGTAACTGTGGCTGGAAGCCATTATGGGTCCCCAGTAAGATTTTTAGTATAGACTAAATTGCCAATTCCAAAAGAGTGATATCTACTGGAGGAATCAGGGGAGTTGTCCCAGGTATAGGTGGGGTGCAGTCTATCGAGGTAGGAATGCAATTTCCTACCCATGAGGAGTTCAGCTGGGCTTTTGTTAGTGGTTGTGCTAGGGGTGATATGTTGAATGGTTAATAATCTGTTAAGTTTATCTTGCACGTCCCCCATGTCCATTTTTTCTAGGGCCTCCTTATTGTAACAAACCATGCGTTCAGCTCGTCCATTTGAAGCCAGATGAGTCAGCGCTGTCAGGGCATGTTGGATGCCCTGTGTGGCCAAGTATTGCTCGAAAGCTAAAGCAGTAAACTGGGGCCCATTGTCCAAGACTATTACATCAGGCAGCCCATGCGTGGCGAAAAGTCTGTCTAACTGTTTCATGACTGCCTCTGTAGTAATGGACGCCATAAGGATAACCTCTAACGAGTTCGAGAAGGCATCCACGATTACAAAATAGGTGTTCCCTTTTGTTGGCCCAGCAAAGTCAATATGCAGTCTCGACCATGGGCCTCTGGGAGTTTCTCATTCCATGACTGGTGCCAGTGTGGGGGGTAGGCCTTGATTTTTGGCAGTCATGGCATGTTGCCACCCATCGTTCAATGTCCTTGTCCAGCCCTGGCCACCAGACATAACTCCTGGCCAGGGCTTTCATTTTGACTATGCCCAGGTGTCCCTCATGCAACATGCACAACACTTCTTCCTGTAACTTTTCTGGGATTACCACCCTGTCCCCCCACAGTATACAGCCTTTTTCAATAGACAGTTCAGTCTATCGGGTGCGAAAAGGTTTAAAAGTCTCGCCTCTGTTCTCATCCGGCCAGCCCTTACCTACCCAATGCAGGATTCGAGCTGTCAGCAGGTCTTTCACGGTAGCTTTAGCGATGTCTGCTACGGTTAGTGGCAGATTTGGCCAGGACTCAATTTTGAGAGTGGAGATGGTGGGAGCTGTGCTGTCTTCCATGTTGGGCAGCGGGGAATGGCTCAAGGCATCCGCGTGGGTGATGGTCTTTCCTGGGTGATGGATGAGTGTGTAGTTGTATGCAGTGAGGAATTCAGACCACTTCATCATTCTTGGTGATAGAATGTTCAGGGTTGGTTTGTTTCCTGCTAGAATCCCTGGCTGGGGTTTGTGGTCAGTGATAATCGAAAATGTCCTACCATATTGGTATTCATGGAATCTTTTGATGCCGGCTATGATTGTGAGGGCTTCTCGGTCGAATTGGCTGGAGTTCCTTTCCGATTTTGACAGCATTTTGGAATAGAAGGCGATTGGTGCCTCTCTTCTGTCTGGTAGTTTGTGGCTCAGGATGGCACCGATTCCAAAAGGTGATGCATCACAGGTGACCATCAAAGGCAGGGTGTTGCTGTACTGTATTAAAACGGTGTTAGAGGTTAATAAGTCATTGATGTTTTGGAACGCTGCTTGTTCCCGGTGGCCCCATTTCCATATAGTTTTTTGTCTAACAATCAATGTAAAGATTCTGCTACGGTTGCTTTTGGGGGCAGGAAGACATTGTAGAAATTAATGAGACCTAAGA
This sequence comes from Laticauda colubrina, assembly GCA_015471245.1. NCBI lineage: Eukaryota > Metazoa > Chordata > Lepidosauria > Squamata > Elapidae > Laticauda > Laticauda colubrina. The sequence continues at coordinate 17,938,499 of BLBF01000025.1, forward strand.
AAGCTTGTAAGTCAGTTTTGTTCTTAGGTCTGGGTCCATTTTTTATCGCCTTTATTTTCTTTTCAGTGGGGTATATCCCTTGCTCATCTATCAGGTAGCCTAAAAATTCGACCTGGTCGGTGGCTAGTTTACATTTTTCTCTCTTGACTTTTTCTCTCTTGCCCTGCTTCTCTGAATCTTCGCAAAACTTCTTTTAGTCTATGTTCTAATTGCATTTTTGTTTTGTTTGCATTTTTTGCTGATACTAATACATCATCAAAATAGGGGACGACTCCTTTGATTCCTTTTAGAAGGTGCTCCATGAGGCTTTGGAAAATGCTTGGGGCAACACTAACGCCAAATTGAAGTCGGTTACACTTGAATGCCCCTCTGTGCATGACTATAGTCTGTGCCTCTGCAGTTTTGGGGTCAACTGGTAGCTGTTGATATGCTTGTGCGAGATCAAGTTTCGCAAAAAAATTTCCTCCCCCTAGTGAGTGCAATAAGTGTTGCACTACCGGTACTGGGTATGCACTTTGTTGGAGCACATGATTTAGGGTTGCCTTATAGTCTCCACAGATGCATACTGACCCATCTGGTTTGACAGGAGTCACGATGGGAGTTTCCCACCTGGCATGGTCGATTGGCTCTAACACCCCTTGTGCGATGAGTTTGTTAAGCTGTTCGTCTATTTTTGGTTTTAAGGCAAAGGGAACGCATCTGGCTTTGAGCCTGATGGGAGTTATCTTAGGGTCTAGGCTGAATGTTATTGGGGTCCCCTTGTACTTGCCTAGGGTCCCATCGAATACATCCCGGAACTCTTGCAGCAGGCTCTCTTCCCAGTTGGCCGCAACGATGCTGTTGATCCCGGTCACTCCGATTCCCAGGGGCATGAACCATTAGATTCCCAGCAGGCTAGGGTGATCACGGTCGACGATTGTTAGAGGCAGTATTTCAGCATGGTTTTTAAATTCTACTAGGAAATGTCCAAGACCCACTACCGGGATTCAGTTTCCCTGGTAGTCCTTTAGTATCAATTTTTGTTATTCCAGTTCTTTTTGCTTGATGTCTGGTATCAGGCTTCTGATAGTGTTCCAAGATGCCATTGACAAGTATGATCCGGAGTCTACTTCCATCTCACAGGGCTTTCTTTTGATTTTTACATTTATCCAGATCTTTTTTGCGTTTGCTGCCCTGGCATTTCCGATGGTTATTGTTTGGTGTGTTTCTTCTCTGTTGCTCGTTTGCCGGTTCCTGCTCTCTTGGCTCCATCTGCTTCCAGCTTGTCTCTCTTCGTTTCTGGGGTGGTGGTGCTTCCGTGTCTTTTTGGACTATAGCTCTTTTTGTTCCGGCAGACCCTTGCGATGTGCCCCCATTTTTCACAAGCTCTGCAAATGGCATCTAGGAAGCTGCATTCTGAGCGCAGGTGATTTCCTCCACATCCAGCACACTGGAATTCTCGCCTGCTTCTTCTTTTTTCCTGCCATTTTCTTTCCGACTGAAGCCTATGTATATCTTCATTGTCATCATCAGTGTCACTCAGGGAGTTGAGTTTTTCATGGTGGGCAGTCTCTGTGGGCTGTTTCTTGCTTCCTTCCATCCTCTTTTCTATGGGTTGATTCGGTGGATCTGGAATTGAGTTCATCTGGCACATAGTGGCTGCAGATTTCTTGGCTGCAGATTTCTTGGCTGCTTCAGCGGTGGTGGCTTCTGCGATGGCCTCGGCCACTGTGATATTCAGTCTGTTTAGCAGCTTGCTTTGGAATGTAGATTCTTCAATCTGAGGACCACGCGGTCCCTCATGGCCTCGTCCATGTTCTGGAACTCACAGGCTCCTCCGATGTGTCTTAGGGCTGCTACGAAGTCTCCGATGCTTTCGTCTTCCCGTTGGTCTCATTTGTAAAACTCGTGCCTTTTGATCAGGTTGGAGACCACAGGCACATAATGGGCTCGAAGCATTCTGTTCAGTTCAGGCCATGCCATCTGCTTAACATCTCTCAGTTTAGCTAGCGCCTTGGTCATTTTAAAAACGGCTGGCCCACAGTGTGTGAAGAATACAGCCCTCTTCCTCTGGTCAGTTATCGCCTGTAGCTCATTGCTTTCTAAGAACATCAGAAAGCGATCAATGTACGACTCCCAATCTTCCTCGGCTGGGTTGAATGGTGCGGGCAGCACATTGTTACCGGCCATCTCTGTTGCTCGGTTCTGGTTGCCGCGTGCTTTGGTCTCACTCTTCTAGGACGATCCCATCCTCGTCACTAGTATTCCATCTGGAAATAAGGTGCACAAGACCGGGTTCCAACAAACAACTCTTTATTCAAACAGTAAAGTGACTTGTGATGGAACATTTGCACAAGCTGTGGCAGCCCTTCTTATGGTGGCTTATTCGCAGCTTGTGGCCAATGATGGTTGTTTAAGTGTTCCCGCCAACAGGCGGGCCAATCGGAATGGCGCTTAAGTAACCAATCCGAGAACGGCCTTTTCAGCCAATCAGTTTAAGGTATTTGGAGTCTACCAAGTTCTATACACAACACTTACAAATGAATATTTTAGGCTTACTAATTTGTATTGTAATGTCCTACAAGTTTTCCCAAGCCACTGAGATGCCAAAGAGAGTGAGACTCGAGACAAGGCTTGCAAAAAATGACAGCTTTTTATTTATGGCCAAAGCAAAAATACTGGGTGAAATTATTTCTAAACCACAGGCAAAAGCATGTAAGGAATAGCCACACCTCTGTGAGAGGGGCTCAGAGTATTATATACATTTTTCCGGTTAGAAACAAAATTTACCCAACCAGAGACAAGGGTTTATTACCAACGTGGGTCTTTATCTTCAAAGGTTTCATTGTTGAGGCCCCTGTTTCTGCCCTCCTTGTCTTTGGATCATCCTTATAGCCCTGTGTCGAAGGGGATTTTCCCCCTCCTTGGCCAATTTTTTTATTCAGCAGAATGCTTCCAGGTAACTCCCTACTCTGGTTTCTTTATCTATGGGCCTGATATTCCTGGATAACAATTTATGTTTTCAAGGATGTGCCTAGAGAGAAATAGAAGCAAGATAACAACTTTGCACTAACCTCAACCAGTATCAAAGTTACAATTTACTAAGCTAGAATTAGTTCCTAAGAATTAATTTCTGACATTATAAGCAGGAGCCAATAACAAAGATAAATTCATAACAAATGATTTATAGAAGTATACCATATCAGAAGCAAACAGCAAATATTGGTTTAATCCAGCAGTTCACAACCTGTGGGTTGTGACCCCTTTGGGGTTTGAATGACCCTTTCACAGGGGTCACCTAAGACCATCAGAAAACACATATTTTCTATGATCTTAGGAACCGAGACACCGCTCCTCTATCCATCAGCCTGGCATGTTCTTCTTCCATTATCCCCCACTGCTGGAAGGTGAGTGCCCACGCGCAACCATATGTAGGCACGCAACTTTCATGGTCGGCCGGGTGAAGCACTCCTGGGCAGCAGCCAGGCTCCCTTGGCCGGCTCTGTGCTCAGGCACCCCACCTCAGGCAGAGGCTCAGCCGTGGCTGGCGAGGATAAGCAAGCGGGGCCACTTGGACAAAGGACAGCTTGGTGCTGGGAAAGCTTTCCTGCCACTCAGTCCGGCCTCACACGTGTCTGGCCGGGCGTGGCCCACCTGCTTCCACCACAGTCGGAGAGCGCAGAGAGGCCAAGCCTGGAGGCTGCGGCTGCCTCCTGCCACCCAGATGCTCCTGCTTCACCTGTAATCAGGAGGAGAAGGAGGCAGTGCTGGGGGGGGTTGGCTGGGGGCACCATCAATCTGCCCTTCTGGCCCAGGTGAGGAAGGAGCCCAAGGAGGGAAGGGCATTCCCGCAGGAGAAAGACCAGCCCCGCTGCCCTTGTCTTGATGGTGACAGAGGGAGGCGGCCTGAGGCAAGCTGGCCAATGCTCCCAGCCTGGTAGGGGTAGGAAGAGCAGGGTTGTGGGACCACCGGGGCCAGGCATCCCCTTCCCAGCAACCGCTCCTCCAAGGCTCGCTGGTGGGGGCTCTGGGAAGGGCTGGACAGACAAGCGGCACCAGGGCAAAGTGCTCCATCTCCAGAGAGGCATCTGCTTGGGTGGAAAAGTTTCACCCAGGTGGGCAAAGGGGCACAGCGAGCCCCATGGGCAAAAGGGGTGCCAGGGATGGAGCGAGGTGGGTGGTTTCCTCTGTTTGGGCCCAGGCCAGCCACTCCTCCCAGCCAACCTCAGCAAAGGTGAGCGTAGGCAGCTCAGCATCCCTCCCCTACTGCAGCTCCCTCTCGAGTGTCTGCCCAGGAGGCTGGAGACAGCCCAAGAATTCCACTGCCCCTGCAGCCACTGCCTGGCCTTGGGGCCAAAAGGCTATTGGGTCCCCTGGAAGAGGCTGAAGAAACCTGGTTCACAGGGGCGTAATGGAGAAGGGAGGGAAACCTCATGGGAAGTGGTGACAAAGGCCAAAGAGTGGCGTGGAAGGGCTCACAGGGGATCTCCAGGTCTCCCCCAGGTTCTTTCCTTGCAACTCGAGCCAGAGTCTGGCTCCCCTGTGACCAAAGCCCCTTGGCCTATGCTGGGATTGCTCATGGGGAGGCCTGGGGCCTTTCTCCCACACAGAGGAGGGGGGAGTGGTACTGGCCTGGCCGAGCATTCTGGGGCTTCCCTCAGGCCACTCCCCATCCAACTCCAGCACCAAGGCTCTGCCGGGAAAGGGGGCTCCGACCCCAGGGCTCCCACCTCCCCTGCAGGCCGCAGTAGCAAAAATATAGTTTAGCAATGAAAATAATTGTATGACTGGGGGTCACCACAATATGAGGAACTGCATTAAAGGGTTGCATCATTAGGAAGGTTGAGAACCACTGGTTTAATCAATAACAAATATATAATAGCATAAGCAATTCATCATAAAAGCAAATAGTCAATATTACTTTGATCACTATACTTCTTCAGTATAATATAAGGGAGGATTAGAGTATGTCTAGAGTATATTAGAGTATATTAGAGTATATGTGGAGAATATAAGGGAGCTAGAGTATAATTATCCATATAAGGATAGAAGCTTGTTGTGAACTGGAGTTGTTGCTCCTTCCTACTTTAGGTCAATAATTATAATGTTTCAGTTTCTCAAAGAACATAAACACATCGTCTAGGTGCATGAAATGATATACTATACTTTATACTCTACCAGTTTCTCCAACAAAAGTACTGTTCATTAATTGTCACCATTGAATTCCTCTGTATATAATTTCAATTCAGTTATAAGTATCAAATTGAAATCGGGACACTTAATTATTGATTTGTTTATTTATTTATTTATTTACCAAACAGATTTATTTGACTGCCAAATGCACACACAGTGACTCTGGTAACGTACAACATCCCTCACTATTCATCATCATACCTAACTGGTACCCAATATAGAGAGAAAATCATTCCATATTTTCCAGAACCCCTTCCCCCTCCCAGTTTATAAAATATGTTGGATGAGTCTAGCACACAATATCAGGGCTGCAAAAATCAGCATAACCATGGGATAGCAGCAAAGAGATAACCATTGGCATATATGTTTGTTTAAACTTTTGCAACCCAAAATAGCAATATATTTATGTTCAATGATCTGAGAATTTTCAGATGAAATAAAATATTATCTCTGGGTACTGATTGTTTAAATGGTAAATCTGTTGTTAAAACGGGCATATCTGAAATTAAAATGTAATTATTACCAGAACATTCATTTTTATCACAAAATTCCCCCCGAACAATTTGTAGTTTTCAATGTTTCCATTTTTCCATATTAAAATTACTTTCTGAATTTCATTCCTGAAAATAATTATTTTAAAATAAGATACAACTCATATTTGTCTTAGTAATACCCAAATATTACTTAAAACCAGTTTTTCCCCTCAGTTTGATCTCATCTTCTGGTTTCATATTTTTTGTTACCATTTTAGTCTTCTGGCTATTAATCTTGAGACTTGCTAATAAACTAAAGTCCTTTAATTTTTCCATTCTCAAATCTGTCTTGTGGGATTTCTAGAATTAATGCCAAGTCATCCACATTCTTTTAAAATCTTCACTCCAATAATTATTTGTTCTTGTCTTTCTTCATTTAGGCTATAAATTCTCAATATGAAAAGTCTTAGCTACCTGTAGATTAACTTCCACCCCAACATTAGCCATCCAAGAGTGGCATGGATCTAATGAACAAGTGGCTGTACTAAAAGTCATGAAGACCCTGGCCACTTTGAATCTGAGGGATTCATCAGGCTCAAACGGTTAACAAAGACTACTATCTAGGCATCTTCACAATTTGTTGTAAGAGCAAATCTGAGCTATTTTATCAGTGACATACTCTGCAAATTCCTTTGCTCAGCCCTGAACAAAGACAACAGACTTTCCCCCACCCAACAAACCCTCTTATCCATGATTAAACTATATATGAGGGAGGCCTTATTATAGACTGACCAGACATTTAATAATAGCAGCCAAAGCCAAGGCCTCTGTAAGTCTGCTGCTCAAGAAATAGGGTTGAGTTTAGGGAGCTCCAACAAAAGTGGAGTTATAGTGGTATAAGACACTTGGATAGAATTTTCCAAAAACATCCTATATCCCCTCTCCCACCATACCTCCTCTGTAACCACTGAGATATACTAACCACCCGTAATCCCCCAGGTCCCAATATCCCCCAACCTAGTTCCCAAATAGGGGATCCCTGCCCAGAGTCACTCTGAAACAAGGTGGGCAGCAAATAAATGTAATAATAAAAATAAAATTCCCACATCTGTCAACCAAATATATGCAACTGAAGGGACAGGAGTGGGCATTTTAACACTCATTCTCAGTGCCCAGGAACACAAACACTACCCTTTATTTGTCAGCCACCCAGCCACTCCACCAAGATATTACATCTATATTACACAAAGATCCCATGGTCTTACCAGAACATTTTACAGAACAACTTACACAGGGAGAATCAATCTTTGCCCACAACGTAACCTGTAATCAGATGATAACATTCAGACAACAAAATCTGACAGAACCACAACATGGTCATCACACCATCCTTTCTGGTGTGATGAAGAATGATGAAGACAAGATGATTCTCATACAGTGATCCACAACAAGAACAAGTCCTCCACTGTTACTAATTCTTCCCAGTTCATTCACCCAATATCATCTTGCTCTGATTCCCCCAAAAAGAGAAGCAAAAGCTCTCCATTCAATAAGCTATAGGGAACCAGTCCTCAGCAAAATCTACTTAGGTGTCAAGCCACCACCATAATTAAGAAGCCAAATTTTGCTAGCTTGTGACTGTGCACCACTGCTGCCTAATACATAATCTCCCTCACCACCCCAGGAGAAACTCTCCCCCAACCTTTGACTATCAACACAGGTAAAACACTCCTGTTGTTTCTGCTTGCTGTCACAAAAAGAAAAAAGAAAACCCTCAGGACTGCCACCAAAAACCAGGTCTCTACTACCACTCATTCATTCATTCATTTATTTATTTATTTGATTTGTCAATCACTTACAAGATAATAGGTATAAGTATAAACATACAGTAGTTATGAATACATGAAATGGATACATGTAAGAAAAATAAAAAGAATCAATAGGACAGGGACAGTAGGCACGATGGTGCACTTATGCACGCCCCCTACAGACCTCTTAGGAAAGGGGTGAGGTCAATAGTAGACAGTCTAAGGTTAAAGTTTTTGGGGTTTGGGGAAGAAACCACAGTCAGTTAGAGTATTCCAGACATTTGTTTTGTTCTTCTAAGTTGACTTCTTCTTTATAGAACTCCTCCTCCTCTGGTTTATTGTGTTCTTGTGTATTAGCTGAGTCACTAATTTCTGTAATACATAATTACACATTTCAAGTTTAATTTTTATCATGTCTCTTGTATCTTGCATATCTGATTTTATGTCTTGTAAGTCCAGTCTTATATCAACAAGTAGCTCCTCCATTATATCATCTCCTTTTTTCTTTTTCTTTCCTCTTCCTTAATAATTGAAATCCTCTTCTTTGATAGATATATTCAATTCAGAGTCCAGTATCTTATTTCAGCCAATATATTTTGAGTTTATTTTCAACAATTCATACTCTTGAATCTTTTTTCCAAATCTTCTAATTAGCCTCCCAACTGTTTCCCAAATTACCGGGTGGTTCTATGACAATAATAAAGTTCCTTTTATTTTCTTTCAAGTTCCAAGATCCAAAGTATCAGAAAGATCAGACTCTTGTTTGAAAACAATTAAAGTATCCCTATACCATCAGGTGACGCTCTTGAGTCTTTTTCTTTTTAACTTTGTTGAATATGATGTTTTAAGTTCACAAATTTCAATCATTAGCTATTCTTTTCAACACACTCAATTCCAGCATTCTTCTTCTTCTCTCGTGTCGCTACACTTTTCCCAGGTTGGTGTAGCGTGGTAGAATGATTCGCAGGTAAACAGATACCTGACAGGGGCCGCGACGTGAACGCTCCTACTATGGCCCCCAATTCCAGCATTTAGTTATGCCCTTTAAGTGCGCACAATTCAATATCTGTCCAGTTTAATTTTAAAACCTTTGTTGTTTTAATGTATTTTCTTTTAAATTTCTCCTCCAGATTAATCAAATCCAAATTTAAAAACCCATTTTCTTTCTCACTTTCTCTGGTCACCTTTCTTTCACACACTTTCCTCCAAAATAGCCCTTTAATTTGATATGGGGGTACCTCAAAAACAATATCCTTTGCCTGGTTCACACTCTGCCTGCTACTGCTCTCTCCAGCACAAAACTTAGTTTCCCAGAGTGCTCTTTATCTTCATGGTGGCCATTTTAAGACCACTGATGCAGCTTGCCTTCGGGAGGGATTTTCCTGTCAGGGACAGGAGTTGCGGCTCTCCTCAACCCTCCAGGTGATTTCTCCCTTCTTCACCACCCCACCAGGATGGTTCCAGTCCCGATCGGGATGCTCCAGCAAGAGAGTTCAGGCAAAACCATGCACGATCGCAGATTCTGCACCAACACTGATGAGGAACAAACCAGAAGTCGAGTATTCCAGACACTGACCACTCTGTTGCTGACGTGGTATTTCCTGCAATCAAGTTTGGTGCAGTTAACCTTGAGTTTGTATTTATTGTATGCTCTTGTGTTGTTATGGTTGAAGCTGAAGTTGACAGGTAGGACATTGCAATTGTTCTATATGTAAAGTGGGTGACTCCAAATCTGCAAACCTGATTGGTCAAATAAACTAAGCATTGGATTGGTTCACTAGGAACCAATCCAAAGAGCTGCTAAAAGGCAGCAAATTTAAGCAACTGCCATTCGCTGCAAGCAGGCAAGCCAGCCTGTATAAAAGGCTGGCCTCAGCTTCAGCCAAGTGTTCCTATTTACTGACTAGTTAAAGAATAAAGTATTTGTTGTTGGAACCCGGTCTACCTCGTGTGTTTTCCGAACAAAACAGCAATGTATGATTTTATATAGTATACTGAGATCGGACTGAAGGCAGCGTAGTTCTAGATTTTCTAGGTCTAGAATTTCAAGTCTGGTGGCATAAGGTATTCTGCAAGGAGTAGAGGAGTGGAGAACTCTTCCTGTGAAATATTTTTTGACTTTCTCAACTGTGTTAATATCAGATACGTAATGTGGGTTCCAGACTGATGGTCTGTATTTAAGTAGTGGTCTAGCAAATGTTTTGTATGCTCTAGTTAGTAGTGTGATATTACCAGAGAAAAAGCTACATAGGATTAAGCTAACAACTCTTAATGCCTTTTTAGCTATGCAGTTACAGTGGGCTTTAGCACTTAGATCATTAGATCAGCTGCCAGCTGCATTGCACCAGTAAGCATAATCAAGCAAGCTTCCTCCAAAGGGTTCCTGGTGCAGCTCCCACCAGTGATGCCAATCAGCAGAAGCAAAGAACCAGTATATCTCTCTCTTGTCACTGCCAGTAGCCTGAAAGGAAGTCTGAGTCCTGAAGTCCAGCACATTGGACCAAGGTCTGACTCAGTAAACTGGTGCTTCACCAGAGTGTGCCAAACATAACCAGATAGGCTCCAGAGTCTCCACCAAAATACCATGCCTCTCATACCTACCTCCAACAATCCCACTTCATGTAACCCAACATTTTCCATCCAATATTCTACAATAATTCAAATTGAAATATTTTTGAAACTTGGCACCCATCTGCTGTTTAAAACTGTGATCATTTAATGAAAATATATCCAGAGTTTACCCTTAAGGACTTCCTCAGTTGCAAAGAAACCATGACTGATGTATGAACAATAAAAATACAGTTGTGCCTCTGTGACAATCAGTTTCCATTCAAGTAGTTGTTCACATTTTTAAATTCAAATACCTTCTATTTTATCAGCACTGACTGCAGTTTCTATGACATGCTACCTTTATGTAAGCTGATTTTGACTCTAAATTCATTAGCAATTGTGAGAAGTACATAAAAATGAATCAACAGACTTTTGATAATCTGATCCATAGGATGCTTTATTAGGAAAATATTGCAATATGGACCCCTTGACTCTAAAACCATGTTTAGGAGAGAAGGAGACACCCCCATTTAGTGAATACAGCTTATATAGATTTATCAAATCACATGGTTACATAGCACTTCCTGTTTCCCATATATGGACATTATACAATGTTTTCATCAGAAAGTTCCAACCTTCCATGGACAACTCCCAATATTCTCATTATACTCAGATTTCCTGTTATTCAAATTCCAGAAGATTATAAGAGAACATTAATATCCCTTAATGTGATTTATAATGTCAGAGCGCCCCAGAACATACCTCTAACTTATGCCAAGTACATAGTTTTGCAATCTTGTATTTTTTCTAGCAGAAAACACGTTACATAAATGTTCTGAGCTTTAAAAGTTCAGACTGTTGAACACAAAATGGCTTCAGTTCTGCTGTTTATATTTTCAGGTGTAATAACCAAATTTTCAGCATTCATTTCATTTTCAGAATTCTATTTTGATCTATTGTTTGTTGTCCAGGAAAGCCATTTGAAGTCCAAACAGTTATAACTGCTGCTGTTTCCAACATCATAGTTTCTATTCTACTTGGGAAGCGCTATGACTATGAAGATCCCACATTTCTACGACTTCTGAAAATAATCACTGAAAATATACATCTTTCAGGGACCCCAAATATATTGGTAATCTAATATTTCATTTGAAGAAAAAATGTGTGAAGTATCGGCAGATGTATGTCATTTTGCTTTATTGCTAAGCAAAGCATGTTGCTTGTCATAGCAAGATTGTGTTCAAATAATAAAATGAACATGACATCATGATTCAAATTTTATATAGTTGCATTGAAATATCTGATGTAAGTATGCAAGTCACTTTTTTCGGCTGTGACATCACTGACTATCTCTTCTTTCTATAAGCAAATGTCCATGTTACTTGTGAATGCACTCAAATTGTAGGGTTGGCAGCCTTCTATTGAAAATGCCATTTCAATCTCTTTCCCTCTCTCTCACATACAAACACACTTTACTCCACAATTCTAAAAGTACATAGTTTCCTTGATTTGAATTTGCATTCAATTTCTTAGATTGACCATTCTCATTGCTTTTTTGGGAATCAACAGGATGTGAGCATGAGGAACTCATTTAAGAATATATTGAAAAATGAACATTTCTTCTTCCAATAATCATATGGAGGTTTAGTTCATGAGATTTGGGCTTTTAGTGAATCTGAAATATTGACTGTGTACAGCTTCCTCAATTATCTGCTTTTGCTTATTATTGGAGTTTATTTTTGTTGACTTATGGAACATCATTTTCATTAAAATGCTTTAAGACAACTGTATTCAGATTATTCAATGTTCTTAATATATATATATATATATATATTTCTTCATCTTTCTTTCAGCTATATAACATATTTCCTATGTTGGGCTTCCTTTTGGGTGCACGTAAAAAAGTAATAAATAACAGAAAGGAGTTCCATGATTTCATACAGACTACCTTCATAGAATATCTCAAAAATCTTGATGAAAATGACCAGAGGAATTTTATTGATTCATTTCTTATTCGGCAAAGAGAGGTAATGGATTATTTTATATATGCCTTGAAGTACAAGTGTTTTTAAATATTTTTATGTGTGATTGGTGAAAATTCTTGCTTTAGAAATTTGTGTGTATGTCAACAGGAGGGGGGAGCAAATTTGTTGTCCTTTCTAATCATTCTTTGTTTCAGAGCCTGCAGTCATGTCAATTACAGCCAATTTACTGTGTTCTTGTCGTTATTGTAGTTGTTTGCATTAAAGAGACCATCTATATGATCAAACCTTTGGTGGGCCAGTTGATTTTTTTTTTTTTTTTTTGTATAACCACTTTATTTTATATAATCAGGTGCATCAGGGAGACAGCGGAGAGTGTGGGCTGGAGCAGGCCTGGAATAAATATTAAATCTTCAGACTGGGGAAGAGATAGTGGAGGATTGCAAATTGACTTTTGCAGGGGATGGAGGGCAGCTAATAGTTGGTGTCCCTTTTTTTCTGGCTATAGTCTGAAAACATTAAGATGTGATTTCAAAACATGAGACCTAAAGATCCTGCTCTTTCATATCAGATTGGATGTAGGAAAAACATCAATTATCTGGGACTTAACCACTGGCCTGGCATTTATTATGGAGGCCTGGCAGAGAGAACTGGAAATTGTTAATGAAATTAATAAAATCTTTAAGAATTTTATCTTACTGACTGGACATTTCATCTGAAAGAATGTTGTATTCAATTCTGGCACCTTATTTTCAAAAGGCTAATGATAAGCTAGAGAGAGTTCAAGGGCTAACAGCAATGATGATTCAGGAATGTGAGGACATGCCGTGTGAGAATAGGCTAAAGGAACTTGGGATGTTCAATTTGGAGAGAGAGAAATTTAATGAAGACATGATAGCTACATTCAGAGGTATTAGGAAGTTACCCAGAAGATAGATGGGAGCTATTTTTCAAATTTCAAAGTAGGACTAGAAATTTCAGGTATAAGTTGAAGCTATCTAAATATTGTTGAAATATAAGGAAAATATGGTAGGATCTGTACAATAATGGAATCATCTGTCTACTGTATGCAGCTTTGAGTTCTCTATCTTTGGAGGTTTTCTTAAAGACTGAAGTGATCTTTCACAGATGGGCTAATTGACATTCCATCAATGCTGCAAAGAGTTGGAGAAGATGGTTACTATGATCTCTTCTTATTCTATAATACTTTGATTCTATGATGATAATTTGCTTGATTTTGCATGTTTGCTGCTACCAAATATAGACAAGACAGAATAAGGTACAGCTTGTGTGCCTAACCCACTTGCTACATGAAGCATATATATAATCCTGAAGACTTGGAATTTAACCCAAAGATAGGGAAACTCCTGTTGTGCTTTGAAGAGAACAATGGTTTATTTTATGAAATACCTGAAAAATAGTAGTGTTCTTTGAAAATGTTGTCGAAGTCCAAGCTGATAAACAATAAATCTTTATGATGGCCATTAGATCAGAAAACACTGCATAGAAGCACATAGACCTAAAATTATCGATAAGAGTAAAAAGTAGGCATAAAATACAATACAATGACATAAAAATAACATTAACGTGATAAAATAAAAATAACAATGATCACCAAGTTCAATGCTAATCTTCAGTCGTTTAGCATTAGATCGTCCCATGCTATGGAGCATATCGGGCAGCAAGGGACTTCGAGTACTTTTGGTTTGGGATGAGTACATCAGTGTCTTCCCATATGTTGTTTAAAGTCTTTAAGCTGTCTATGAACGTTCTTCACCATATATTTTGAGGGCATTCTCATGATTGTTTGGCACCAAAGGGGATCCATCTCATTGCCCATCTTGGAAATCTAATTATTCTCCATAATGGAGTATATGATCTACTTGTTCAAGTTTTTGGGGTGCATTATGTTATGTACAGGTGAAACTCAAAAAATTAGAATATCGTGCAAAAGTTCATTTATTTCAGTAATGCAACTTAAAAGGTGAAGCTAATATATGAGATAGACTCATTACATGCAAAGCAAGATAGTTCAAGCCATGATTTGCCATAATTGAGATGATGATGGCTTACAGCTCATAAAAACCCCAAATCCACAATCTCAGAAAATTAGAATATTACATGCAATCAATAAAACAAGGATTGTACAGAGAACAATGTCGGACCTCTGAAAAGTATAGGCAGGCATATGTACTCAGTACTTGGTTGGGCCCCTTTTGCAGCAATTACTGCTTCAATGCGGCATGGCATGGAAGCTATCAGCCTGTGGCACTGCTGAGGTGTTATGGAAGACCAAGATGCTTCAAAAGTGGTCTTCAGCTCTTCTGCATTGTTCGGTCTCATATCTCTCAACTTTCACATGGCAATGCCCCATAGAGTCTCTATGGGGTTCAGGTCAGGTGAGTTTGCTGGCCAATCAAGCACAGTAATCCCATAGTCATTGAACCAGGTTTTGGTGCTTTTGGCAGTGCGGGCAGGTGCCAGATCCAGTTGGAAAATGAAGCTAGCATCCCCATAAAGCTCCTCTGTGGAAGGAAGCATGAAGTGCTCCAAAATCTCCTGGTAGATGGCTGTGTTGACCCTGGACTTAATGAAGCACAGTGGACCAACACCAGCAGATGACATGGCTTCCCAAATCAACACAGACTGTGGAAACTTCACACTAGACTTCAAGCATCTTGCAGTGTGTGCCTCTCCATTCTTCCTCCAGACTCTTGGTCCTTGGTTTCCAAATGAGATGCAAAAGTTGCTCTCATCATAAAAGAGGACTTTGGACCACTTAGCAACAGACCAGGTCAGTTTTTCTTTCGCTCAGGTAGACGCTTCTGACATTTGTTATTCAGGTGTGGATTGACAAGAGGAATATGACATTTGAAGCCCACGTCCAGGATCCATGTGTGTGTGGTGGCTCTTGATGCACTGACTCCAGCCTCAGTCCACTCCTTGTGAAAGTCCCCAATACTTTTGAATGGCCTTTTCCTGACTGCGGTCATCCCTGCTGCTTATGTACCTTTTTCTTCCACACTTTTCCCATCCACATAACTTTCTATTAATGTGCTTTGATACAGCACTTTGAGAACATCCAACTTCTTTTGCAATGACCTTTTGAGGCTTTCCCTCCTTATGGAGGGTGTCAGTGATGGTTATCTGCACAACTGTCAGGTCAGCCATCTTTCCCTTGATTGTGATTCCTACTGATCCAGACTGAGAGACCATTTAAAGGCTCAGGAACCCTTTGCAGGTATTATGGCTTAATTAGCTGATTAGAGTGGGACACTTTGAGCCTAGAATATTGAACATTTTCACAATATTTTAATTTTCTGAGATTGTAGATTTGGGGTTTTCATGAGCTGTAAGCCATAATCATCTCAATTATGACAAATCACAGCTTGAACTATCTTGCTTTGCATGTAATGAGTATCTCATATATTAGTTTCCCCTTTTAAGTTGAATTACTGAAATAAATGAACTTTTGCATGATATTCTAATTTTTCGAGTTTCACCTGTATTTTTCAGGAGAAACTCTTTTGGAATACTTCTTCATCAGTAACATGGTCAAAATAGTGAGTCTGTAGGGTTCAATGAAAGCATCATTGTTGGAAGACATCGAGTCTTTTGTTGACACTTGCTGATACCTTCCAGGTCTCACTGGCACAAAGAACTTCAGTCATATATAATCTACAGTCATAGGGGAAATAAATAGAACAAACAAAGACATAAAATTTTGTAACTGAAAAAATACATCAGAGTCCTGGTCAGATAGAAGTGACAGATAAGCATGATACTTTTTTTAGGTTTTTTTTTTTTTTTAGGATGGGATAGATGAATGTCTTCTGATATTCACTGGAAAAAGAGCAAGAAAGGAACATGTTGCTCCCCAGAGCTGTCCCCACATGGAAATATACACTGCTGAAGTGAGATGCTTGTAAAACGTTCCCACAGGACTGTGGAGGGAAGCAGTCCAACCTGACTGAGGTGAAGGATGAAGGAGAGAGGGGATGATAGCACATGCCCACAATCTATGAATTGTGGGGTTGGATACCAGACTTACATTGGTTTGGAAATCAGTACCCCAAGTACATTGCCCTGAATGATTAATGAAAAGAAAAACTTTGCATTTTCTGTGTCCTCTCTGTTCTATTGTCACTAATTGTCTCAGTCTTCATAAACGGCACATGTTTAAAACAAACACATCTTTTTCTATGCAAGTATTCAGCAAATAGATGGGTGGTTTCAAAATATGATACAAAAATAAGCTAAATTAAGTAATGGCAGTTGTCATTTTTTTTCAGAAATTACTTTCTTGTTCACACACATCCATTTTATGTTAGATGAGAGAATAACGTTTTCCCCCAGGATTACATTCACAATTTGCTGCAAAATCTTTAACCTTAATTTTAATCTTAAATTGGTTGACTTTCACTATCAGAAAATGAATTATGACTGCTTACAGAAAGTAAAAATGTTTCATAGTTCAATAATAAACAATGAGAGAACAAAGAAAAAATTGTAAAGAATTGTCAGATAAGTCAGAAATCAACTAGGCCATTAAAGTACACATAAAAAATAGAGGCATTTTAAAAGTGCAATTAAAATCAAGATATGATTAAAACAAATGAACAGCTGAAGGGCAAATACAGTTAAAAAAAACCCGACCTTCTAATTGCTCCTTACCAAGAATTGCAGTTTTCAAGATCTCTTTACTCCAATGGCTCATGATCATTCAAAAATCTTCTTAGATCCTTCCTAGCTGCTCACGTTTAATTCTAGGGGGCAGAGCCACCAAATAATCAACTATTTAGTGGCAGGCAGGACAGAAAAAATTGCCTGCCACTCTGCACACCATCTTGGGGAAAGTCCTTCTTGGGAAAAGTCTCTCAGCTGCCCATTCTCCTGATTGTGTTTTCCATCCTGGTTATAATTCTATGGTCTAACTCTTTTGGGAATGATGAACTTTTTTTCTTCCTTCTGTTCTTCCTTTTGCCAATTATATATTTTAGATCGATGACAGAGACTGTCAGAGAAAAGGGTGAAATAAAAACAAGAAAGAAAGAAATGTTAATATATAATAGGTTCAATGCACTATGTCAATGTTTTTCTCTGTATAGTCACCAATGTTCCTGATTAATATAGATGACTTTCCTCTGCATTTACTCCCTTTATTTTCTTTACTCCACTGTTTTGGGATGATAGCTTCAATAGTCCTTTATCATTTTGTAAAAGGTAAATGATGCTCCCAAATATGGACTCCACTAAAGTATGTAGTCCACTGATGAAGTGTCCTATTAATCTCTAGAATTTTGGTTGTATGCGTATGTTGTATTTCCTTGATAGTTGTCCTCTTTTTTTAAAATACACTTCAGGAAAATAAGAAGATGGCTAATGTATATTTCCATAATGAAAATCTTAAAGCTGTTTCGAGTAACTTATTTGGTGCTGGTACAGAAACAACTGGAAGCACTCTGCGCTGGGCCATACTCCTGATGATGAAGTACCCAGAAATCCAGAGTAAGCATGTTTCATTGTATTGGCTTCCAATCAAAAACAGAACAGTTATTAAAAAAAGACTTTTGGTAGATGAGAGTATTATTTCAACAAGGAAAATAGGAAGTAAGAATAAACTGTCCTTTCTGTTGATATTTTAAGGAGCTCATCAATGTAAGAATATGAAGAAAGAAGTACAAGATATTTCTGCATTGATGGTTCACATGTGTTTACTTGGTTGGTTGATTGGTTTGTCAACTGCTTACAAGATAATAGGCTTAAGTAAAAACATAGTTATGAACACATGGATAAATGTAAGAAAAATAAAACAAACAATAGGACAGGGATGGTAGGCACGTTGGTGCGCTTAAGCACGCCCCCTATAGACCTCATAGAAAAGGGGTGAGGTCAATAGTAGACAGTCTAAAGCCCATGTCACACTGAACCAACGGATGCAAAGAGGATGTAAAACAGACAAAAAAGCTTGCCATCCGTTGGAAAACGCGATGCATCCGTTGTGTACTCACTGTGTACGTCTTTCATACGCTCTATCCATCAAACATCCATCTACTGCTATTTCATCCGCTCAAAAAGTTTTGAGCTGCACAAAACTTTTTGAGCGGATGAACTTTCTGCTGCGTACGATCTACATCCGCGACACATACGGGCAACAAACGTTCAATGTCCGTTGTCATCCGTTACACGTCCAATGTATCCTCTCGGCATCCTCTGGCCATCCGTGCAACTCACATCCGCTGCAGCGGAAAGCAGAAAGAGGGAGGAAGCAAAAGGTAAGCGGAACGTCCACACAGCGTTACCAGCACGGACATAGAAAGGATGTAAGCAGATGCATCTCGTATATAAAGCATTAAAACGGACAAAATGTTCATATATGGGACGTATCTTGGATATTTAGGATGTCTGGAGGATGCCTAGAGTATGTGGAAGGACACCTAGCAGAAAACCGACATTTCCTATAAAAAGGGGGAGGAAATCACCTGGATCTCACTTTCAGTCCAGCAGCCCTGTTGTGCAGACTTCTTCAGCCTTGCCCTTGCTCTTCCACATCATCCATTGATCTCCACCATGGATCATCACACGCTCCTTTTGGTAGCCGCCATCATTCAACACTAGAACCAAAACCTGTTCAGACTGTTTCACCTTTTCTACGCAAGGAGAAGAAGGAGACATCCAAGAGCTGTGTGGGTCCGAAGATGGATCGGGAGAAGAGTGGAGTTTGGGCTCTATGACAAGCTGATGGTGGAGTTGAGGAATGAAGACCCTCGTGCATTCCAGCACTTCATGAGGATGCCACCAGCCATGATTGACAAAGTTGTGGAGCGTCTGAAACCCAGGTTGACCAAGGCAAACACCAACTTCCATCCCAGCCTGGACCCTGGACTGAAGGTGGCACTGACTCTGCGCCACCTGGCCTCTGGGACCACATACAGAAACATGCGTATGCCTGGAGGGTGCCACAAAATACCATCAGCATTGTGGTCAGAGAAGTGGTGTAGGCCATCATCGAAGAATATGTGGAGGAGTTCCTCCAGTGCCCCACCACTGAAGAAGGCTGGAAGAAAGTTGCAGAGCAGTGGTATCAGAGGTGGAACTTTCCCCACACCATAGATGGGAAGCACGTGGCCTGCAAAGCTCGAGCCAACTTGGGGTCCAATTATTTCAACTACAAGGGCTTCTTCAGCATCATCCTCTTTGCCATGGTTGATGCTGACTACAAGTTCATGTACATCAATGCTTCAGGCAATGGGTCAGCTTCAGATGCCCAGATATACAACGCCAGTGACCTCAAGGGTGGGCTGGAACGCAACCTCATCATGGGTTTCCCAGATCCAGAACCCCTACCCAATGACACATAAGATGTGCCCTACTTCATCGTGGATGATGACGCCTTCTCCCTCAGAACCTACCTCATGAAGCCCTACAGTTCCAGATACCTCACCCATGAAGAGAGGATCTTCAACTACAGGCTGTCCAGGGCAAGACGGGTGGTGGAGAACGCCTTTGGCATCCTGGCCAACAGGTTCCAGGTACTTCTCACCACCATGCAGCATCGCCCACAGACCATGAGGAGCATCATGGAAGCTTGCTGCATCCTGCACAATCTCATGCACACCCGCTACACAGTGTTGCAGAACAGGCTTGTGGACCGTCAACAAAGGAATGGGGACATGGAGCCTGGTGAATGGAGGCAAGGACGAAACCTGATAGACGCTATGGATGTGCAAGGCCCCAACAGAGCTTCACGTGGAGGGAAGAAGCAGCGCAACCTCCTGAAACACTGGTGCAACTCCCCAGCTGGAGCAGTGGAGTGGCAAGACAGGATGGTAAATGCTTAATGGATGCTTCCTTCAGCCTGTCTCATCACACTGATGACATTGTGCCATGTATGTTGAGTGGCCTTACAATGAATAGGGCATTAATAAAGAGTTTTGTTTATGTTGAAATGTGTTGATCAATGATTAAATTGTTATTGATAATAAAGGTCCATATGTGTGGCAGCTGGGAGGGTGGACCATACAGTCCCACTATGCTTGCACTGGAGGTTTATCTATCCCCCAACTATCCTTACCCATCCCACAACTATCCTTATCCCACAGCTATCCTTACCAATCCCACAGCTATCCTTACCCATCCCACAGCTATCCACCCCACAGCTATCCTTACCAATCCCACAAGCATGCAAAGGGTTAACCCTTTTTTCAAAGTTTTCCCCAACACTTTATTAAGTAAAAAAAAATGAACCAAGTGTGTGAAGCAAAGATAACCTTTATTAATAACAAACTGTATGACTTTATTAAAAAGCAAAATGACCCAAGTAAAGTGCCTTTAAGCAAAGATAAGGTGAGCAGGTAACAACTCAGTCTCTGGCACTCTTTTCAGTCACTCTGAGGCGTGCCCATGGTCTCAGATGTAAAGGGGCCAGGGACTGTGGAGGTGGCTGTTGCTCGAGTGCTGGTCTGAGGCGCCATTGGGGTGCCTGGCCCCGAGAGTACAACAGGAGATGGTGTGTGCCGGAAGCTCTCAGAGAGCTGACTCAGTCCCGTGAGGTTGAGAGGCACTTCCTCAAGGACCTGGGATGTGAGGCCCAAAACTGATGACAGATGTTCTGAGGAAGGGCTTGGCTGTGGGGTGGAGGAAGGAGTGTCGTGGGACTGTCTGATCTGCAGCTGGGTCAGCTGAGGCGTCTGTGGTGTCTGTGGCATCTGAGGAACCTGGGTGTGGACTGGGAAGGGCTGTTTCTGCTGTGGGAAGTCCTGGTAGTGGTAAGCTTGGTAGGCGAGGGGCTGCTGAAATTCGTGGAAGGGCTGTGACATCGGCTGGGGTGGAGGACCAGACCTGGAATGGGTAGCAGCAGGTTCAGCTGGGCCTGGAGGGTGGTGCAGAAGAGCTGTGATCCTCTCCTTCATCGTCTGGTACTGGGCCTCGGGCATGTCCATGAGGGGTCTGGCTCACGTACGTGATGAAGGGCTTGCAGTTGGAGGATGGTTTGTCAAAGTGGACCAGCTGGGAGAGGAGATCTGTGCTGGCTTTGATTGTGTCCCTGATCTCCAAGAGGACAGTGTGGCTCTGTCCCTCCGGTCTGCTTTCTGTGGAGGTGGAGCTGGGGGTGGGGGTGGGTTGGTCTCTGGTGGCTGCCTCATCTTGCTCCATCTGAGACAGGGGATCCTCCACTTCCTCCGGCACGGGGAGTACAGCTGTCGGGGGGGGTCTCAGTCGTAGGACCCTCCAAAGACACCTGCCTGGATACGGTAGCTGTCTCCTGGCTGGAAGAGAAGTGGCTCTCTGTGGGCTGTCTGAGGGCGAGGGTTGACAGAGGGGCTGCTCCTCGGTGGCGGATCTCACCCTCCAGGAAGCTGCACTTGGCCATGCCGTACATCTCCCGGTCAGTGAGCTTGACAGCGGCCTGCCCGGATCTCTTCAGGTGCAGCTTGCCATACCAGGTGTGCATATGTTTCCACCACCCCAGGAGGACATCTGAAGTGTAGCCCAGGCTCTCTGCCTTCTCTCTCCACGCTGCCTGCTTCCGCTTGGTGTTGCAATGGAGCCTGTGTCCCTTCCTCCTCAGGTACTCGTTCTCCCTCAGCCATTCCAGCACCTCCTCCTCATGGTCCTTGGAAATGGAGTACTGTTTCCTCTCCCCCTTCTCCTTGCCTTGCCTCTTCCTCCCTCTGGCAGGGGCTTCAGGGCCTTCAGCAGCAGGGCTTTGAGGGCCTTGGGGCTGGTCCACCGCAGCAGCAGCAGCAGGAGAAGCACCAGCAGGAGAAGCACCAGCAGCACCAGCAGCAGGAGAAGCAGCAGCAGGAGAAGCACCAGCAGGATAAGTACCAGCATTTCAAGTTGCCATTTGTTTGACCATTCTGATACATAGTCAAGGTTTTTTGAAGGGTAGTAGTATTGTCTGTGGTGTTGAATAGTTTTACATCGTCAGCGAAGAGAACGCAGTTGATCTTAACATAATCATGGAGGTCATTTCTTAGAGTATGAAGAGAGTTGGTCCCAGAACACTGCATTGGGAGACTCCACTGCTGACAGGTACAGAATTTGATAGGACGCTCCCAATTTTGTCCATTTGTTGTCTGTTTGACAGGAATGCTTCTATGCAGTTATGCAGGTGTCCAGAGACACCATAAGATTTTAGTTTTAGGAATAGTTTGTCATGTTCCACAGAATCAAAGGCTTTACAGAAGTCTATATAGATTGCATCTATTACTTTGCCCTGGTCGAGTTGTGTAGTCCATATGTTTTTGCAGTGTAAGAGTTGCAGATTACATAATAGTTTTTTTCTGAAGCCAAATTGTTTATTAGAGAGTAGGTTGTTTGTTTCTAAGTGGAGGATGATGGATTGGTTAATAATTGATTCCATGACAGGTGATGCAGCATAAACAGATTGGTCTGTAATTTTAAACTAGGCTAGGGTCTCCCTTTTTGAAGATAGGGATGACTGTGGCTTGTGACCATAGTTCTGGCAAGGAGCTGGTCCTGAAAGATTTTTTAAAGTTTCTGCTTAGAGGTTCTGCTATGGCAGTGGGTAACTTCTTTAAGAAGTAGGCACATATTCTGTCTGGCCCAATAGATAGAGATGGTTTTAGATTATGTAGTGCTTTTTCAACATTGTATTCTGTAAAATCGATATGTATTAGATCATTGTAGTTGTCTGTGGTTTGACTAGGAAATACTGGGCATGATCCATTGCTGTTTATAAATACTGAGCCAAAGAATGTGTTAAAGAGGTTGGCTTTAATGGTATCATCATCATTGCATTCTTTATCATTAGGTCCTTTCAGGGGTGAGGTGGACCTTGAGTCTTTTAGTTTGTTGTTTACAAAATTAGAAAGAATGGGTGGAATTGGTGCATCAAAGTTTTCCTTTTGTTTCATGTGATAATTGGTGCATTCAGTCTTTATCTGGTGGCATAAATTTTTGTATCGGCTTTTGAAGTTGGCAACGTGACCAGACTTGTTTTTCCGCCAAAGTTATCTCTTTTTGGATTGGAGTTTCCTTATTGTTATGGGTAATCTGTTTTTTTCTGGTTTTTGGAGTTGTTAGTGGTACATATAGTTTGATGACTCTTTCAACTTCAGGTAAAAATATGTTGTAATGATCTTCAACAGTACTGCATCCAGTGAATAGAAATATTATACTATTATATGATGAATAGAAATGTGTACTTCATTTTATGCTCTTATCACCCACTCTATTATTTCTTAGAAGAATAGCACATCACACTCTAATATGAGCCAAGACTGAACACACTGTTCTGTTAAGAAAGTTGTATTCCAATCATGATATGACTTTGACTCATCTCTATGTGCTCCACCCAACATTTCATTCCTTCTAGAGTTTGAAAATGTAAACTGATAGTCAGTTGATTGCTTATTTTTCCTCTGGATACAAATATTCATAAAAAAGGAAAAAGTTGGCAAAATTCTAACATAAAAGATCATAGCTTTGTGTTATTAGGCATGCACTACAAATATGTCTAGCTATTTAATAATTCTGAATCTACTTAAGTTAAAACTTTCAAACATTATCCTTACTATTTTTAAACATTGTCACTAACATTTTCTGTATCTATTTTCTTCAGAGATACATATTGTGTTTCTCTAATGTACAGATAGTCGTCAGCTTACAACCACAACTGAAACTGGCACTTCCCTTGCTAAGCGAGGCAGTTATTAACTGAGTCATACTCAATTTGTTTTAAAAAATTTTTTTTTGCAACAGTTAAGTGAATCACCACAGTTGTTAGTTAAATCATGTGCTCCTTAAGCAAATCCAGCTTCCCAAATTGACCCTGCTTGTCAGAAGCCAGCTGGGAAATTCACAAATTACCATTGCTTGACTACAGGGAGATGCAGCTATCCTAAAAACCTGCTGGTTGTCAAGTGATTGGATTTTGATCTCATAACCATAGGGGTGCTATAATGGTTGCAATTTCTTCAGTGCCATTGTAACTTCAAGCAGTTGCTAAATAAATGGTTGTAAGACAAAGATTATCTGTGCAACCAAGTCCTTCATGTTTTATCCTTCACAATTTGAACATTTTACATAAACTCTCATTTAAAACAAAATTCAAGCAATGAGTCATCTTTATACATAATCTATTCTCCCAGGTAAGGTCCAAGAAGAAATTGCAAAAGAAATTGGGGTTCGTCAGCCAAGGATAGAAGATCGATCCAAAATGCCTTATACCGATGCAGTAATTCATGAAATTCAAAGGTTTGCTGATATTGTTCCAACCAACTTGCCCCATGCAACCACCAAGGATATAACTTTCAAAGGCTTCTTCATTCCCAAGGTGATCAGTTTGAAATTACTGCATTGTACAGGTTCCAATATTTTTTAGTACTGCATAAATCATTTTTACACACTAAAATGGACTTTTAGGAGTTCAGTCAGAATAGAGCTGAAAGACTCCTTGGGGATTGTCTAGTCCAACCTCCTGCTCAACGAGAAACCTAAATCATTTCAGACAACTGACTGTCCAGTCTCGTCTTAAAAAACTCCAGTGATGAAGCACCCACAGCTTCTGAAGGCAAGCTGTTCCACTGGTTAATTATTCTCACTGTCAGGAAGTTTCTCCTTTGTTCTTGACTGCTTCTCTTCTTGATTAATTTCCATTCGTTGTTTTTTGTCCTGCCCTCTGGTGCATTGGAAAATAAGTTGACTCCCTTCTCTTTGTGGCAACTTCTCAAATACTGGAATACTGTTATCATGTCTCTCCCACCCAATAATTTTCTTTAGCTTAGCCAAACCCAAACTGCAGCCATTCCTCATATGTTTTGTCCAAGGGCCTTAAAGGCCCTGTCACACTGCCCAACGGATACAAAACGTGAGTAAAAAGGACACAACGGACGAGCAAAATGTTCCATACGTTGTTATCCGCTCTCAAAAGGGGCAAAAATTTGCATAACCAGAGCGGATAACACGGAAAGGAATGGACGCGGGGAGGACGCAGAGCAGATGGAAAGTGGATGCGGAACGGAAGCCCAGCGGATGGAAGCGGATGGGAGCGGATGGCACATCCGCTAGGCTTCCGGGGACCTTAGCAAAGCGGACGCGGAACGGATACAGCGGATGCACAGCGGATGAAGCGGATGCAGAGCGGAAGCCTAACGGATGCACAGCGGATGAATCGGATGCAGAGCGGAAGCCTAGCAGATGCACAACAGAAGCCGAATGGATGCCAAGCATTAATTGCGCGTGCGGGGAGGATGCATTGCGTAAGCCCCGCGGATATAAAGGGAAGCAGCTCCCAAGCAGGTCACCATTCGGAGGAAAGACCTGCTGCTGGATACATCGAGTCCTTGCCTGCCCTGCCTGCATGCCTGCCTGCAAGCCTTACTGCCAGCCTTCCTGCCAGCCTGCCTCCAAGCCTGCCTCCCAGCCTGCCTCCCAGCCTCCTGGCCAGCCTCCCTGCCAGCCTTGCTCTCTGCCTGCCTGCCAGCCTTGCTGCCAGCCTGCCTTCCAGCCTCCCTGGCAGCCAGTCTGCCTGCCAGCCTTGGTGCCTGCCTGCCTGCCTGTCTGCCTTCCTGCCAGCCTTCCTGCCAGCCTTGGTGCCTACCTGCCTGCCAGCCTTCGTGCCTACCTACCTGCCAGCCTTCCTGCCAGCCTTCCTGCCAGCCTTTCTGCCAGCCTTGGTGCCTGCCAGCCTCCCTGCCAGCCAGTAACCCCACAACCATGGGGAAGAAGCGAAAGCCTCAGCAACCTGCCGCCATCCCTGGCAAGAGGGACAGGGCCACCCTCCTGCCCCCTGTCCCTGACTCTGCTTCTGCTGGGGCTTTTGCTGCTCGGGCTCACTCTTCTGGTGCTGGAGCTTCTGCTGGCGCTGCTCCTGGCGGTGGTGCTTCTGCTTGTGCTTACTCTGCTGAAGATGCTCCTGGTCCTGCTCGTCTTGCTCGTGCTCCTGGACTTGCTCGTACTGCTCGTACTGCTCATGCTCCTGGTCTTGCTCGTCCTGCTCGTCCTGCTGGTCCTGCTCGTGCTCCTGGTCCTGCTCGTGCTCCTGGTCTTGCTGGCGCTGCCGGTGCTTACTCTGCTGCTGCTGATCCTGATCCTGCTGGTGCTGCTGCTGCTGCTGCTGCTGATCCTGCTGGTACTGCTGCTGCTGATCCTGCTGCTGCTGATCCTGCTGCTGCTGCTGCTGATCCTGCTACTGATCCTGCTGATGATGCTGATGATGATGCTGATGATGATGATTATGATCCTGCTGGTGATGATGATGATGATGATGATGATCCTGCTGGTGCTGCTGCTGCTGGTGGTGTGGAGGAGCAGCCCCTACTACCTGGGAACCCCTCTGATGAGGGCCCATCTGGTCCTGCCAAAGGGAGGAAGAGGCATATGCGACAATGGGAGAGGAGGCAATACTCAATTGAGGAGGAACATGAGGATGAGGTGCTGGAGTGGCTGAGAGAGAATGACTATCTGTGGTGGAAGGGACACGGGCTGTACAGGGACACCAAGCGGAAGCATGCTGCTTGGAGAGAGAAGTCGGAGAGTCTGGGCTACACATCAGATGTGCTCCTTGGCTGGTGGAAGCACATGCACACCTGGTATGGGAAGCTGCACCTGAAGAAATCTGGCCAGGCCACGGTTAAGCTGACGGACAGAGAGACCTACGTCATGGCCAGGTGCAGCTTCCTGGAGGGTGAGATCCACCACCGAGGAGCACCAGGAGCCCCTCTGTCTACCCTCTCTCTCCGGCAGCCTGCTGAGAGCCAGTCCTCTTCCAACCGAGAGTCAGTTTCTGTCTCCAGGCAGGTTTCTGTGGAGCATGCCACGGCAGAAAACCTGCGGACAGGTGTTGTAACCGTGGTGGAGCGCGTGGAGGACTCCCTGGTGTGGTGGGAGAAAGGAGACGGCACGTCCACCACAGCCATACCCACATCCACCCCCAGCTCCACCTCCACAGAAAGGCAGAGAGCCAGACAGCAAAAGGGGCAGAGCCACACTGTCCTGCTGGAGATCAGGTACACCATCCGGACCAGAATAGATCTCCTCTCTCAGCTGGTCCACACTGACTCCTCATCCTCCAACCGCAAGCCCTTCCTCACCTATGTCAACCAGACCCTCAGGGACATGGCGGAACCCCAGTACCAGGTGGTGAAGGACCAGATCACCGAGCTGCTTCACAACCCTCCAGATCCAGAGGAATCTGCTCCCACCCAGTCCAGGTCTGTTCCTCCACCCCAGGTGATGTCCCTCCCATTCCAAGGCTTCCCACAGGCCCTCACCTACCAGGGCTACGGCTACCAGGAGGTCCAGCAGCACAGGCAGCAACCCTTCCCAGTCCAGGCACAGAGTCATCGGGCAACACCATTTCCACCGGTTCCACTGATGCCACCGATGCCACCCACAACACTGATGCCACCGACGCCACCGATGCCACCAATCCCAGTCCTCACCCAGCTGCAGACCAGACAGCCCTACTACACTGCTCCTTCCTCCACCCCACAGCCAAGTCCGGCCTCAGTACATCTGTCGTCGGTACTGGGGCTGACACCCCATGGCATGGAGGAAGGAGCTCTCAACATCACGGCTCTGAGCCAGCTGTCCGAGAGCTTTCTCAACATACCATTACCTGTTGTCCTCTCGGGGCCAGGCACCCCAGTGGTGCTTCAGACCAGTACTCCAGCAGCACCCACCTCCACAGCACCTGAACCCTTCACCCCTGAGACTGGGCACACCTCCGAGTGACCAAGAGGAGTGCCAGAAACTGGCTGGCTGGCTACCTGTGGACTTTATTTGGACACTTGACTTGGGTCATTTTTCTTTTACAGCTTGTTGTTCAATAAAGTCTATCTTTGATTCACACACTTGCTTCATTTCTTTTTTTTAATAAAGTCTTGGTGGAAACTTTTAGAAATGGTTTAAGCCTTTGCATGCTTGTGGGATGGGTTAAGATAGCAGTGGGGTGAGCAGGGATACCTGTGGAATGAGCAGGGATACCTTTGGGATGGGTAATAGCTGTGGGATAGATAAACCTCCAGTGCAAGCATAGTGGGACTGTATGGTCCACCCTCCCAGGTGCCACACCTATGGCCCTTTATTATCAATAATAATGTAATAATCATCCACACATGTCAACACAAACACAACTCTTTATTAAATGCCCTGATCATTGTAGGGCCACTCAACATACATGGCGCAATCTCATCAGTGTGATGAGACAGGCTGAAGGAAGCATCCATTAAGCATCTATCATCCTGTCTTGCCACTCCACTGCTCCAGCTGGGGAGTTGCACCAGTGTTTCAGGAGGTTTCGCTGCTTCTTCCCTTCACGTGAGGCTCTGTTGGGGCCTTGTACATCCACAGTGTCTATCAGGTTTTGCCCTTGCCTCCATTCCCCAGGCTCCATGTCCCCATTGCCTTGTTGGAGGTCCACGAGCCTGTTCTGCAAGACTGGGTAGCGGATGCGCATGAGATTTTGTAGGATGCAGCAAGCTTCCATGATCCTCCTCACGGTCTCTGGACGATGCTGCATGGTGGTGAGAAGTACCTGGAACCTTTTGGCCAAGATGCCAAAGGCGTTCTCCACCACCCGCCTTGCCCTGGACAGCCTGTAGTTGAAGATCCTCTCTTCACGGGTGAGGAGTCTAGAGGTGTAGGGCTTCATGAGGTAGGTTGTGAGGGAGAAGGTGTCATCCCCCACGATGAAGTAGGGCACATCTTGCGTGTCGTTGGGCAGGGGGTCTGGATCTGGGAAGCCCACGATGAGGTTGTGTTCCAGCCCCTCCTTGAGGTCACTGGCGTTGTATACGTTGAACATGACCCGTTGCCTGAAGCATCGATGTACATGAACCTGTAGTCAGCATCGAACATGGCGAAGAGGACGATGCTGAAGAAGCCCTTGTAGTTGAAATAAGTGGACCCCGAGTTGGCTGGAGCTTTGCAGGCCACGTGCTTGCCATCTATGGCTCCAACGGTGTGTGGGAAGTTCCACCTCTGATACCACTGCTCTTCAACTTTCTTCCATCCTTCTTCAGTGGAGGGGCACTGGCGGAGCTCCTCCATGTATTTTTCGATGATGGCCTGTACCACTTCTCTGACCACAATGCTGATGGTGTTGTGTGGCACCCTCCAGCCGTACTGCATGCTCCTGGTAGGTGGTCCCTGAGGCCAGGTGGCGCAGAGTGAGTGCCACCTTGAACCCAGGTTCCAGGCTGGGCCGGAAGTTGGTGCTCTGCTTGGTCAACCTGGGTGTCAGCTGCTGCACAACTTCGTCAAACATGGCTGGAGGCATCCTCATGAAGTTCTGGACTGCACGAGTGTCTTCGTTCCTCAGCTCCACCATCAGCTTGTTGTACAGTCCGTACTCTGCTCTTCTGGCGATCCATCTTCGGACCCAGATGCTTCTTGGCTGCCTCTTTTTCTTCCCATAGTAGAGTTCACAGAGCCTGTAGATGGCTTCGCACTCTTGCAGAACGATGGTGGCTGCCAAAAGGACCGTGTTACGATCCACGGTTGACATGACTGGATGCTGTGGAAGAGCAAGAGTCAGATGAAGGCTGCAGAGGTCTGCACAGCTGACTGCTGATCTGAAAGTGAGATCCAGATGAGTTGCTCCCCCTTTTTATAGGCAGTATAGGTTTTCCCCTAGGTGTCCCTTTGTATCCTCTAGGCATCCTCTAGACATCCTTAATATCCGAGATAGGTCCCCTCTGCGAACTTTTTTTCCATTTTAAATGCTTTGTTTCCATGCTGCATCCGCTAGGCATCCGTTCTGCATCCGTTCTGCGTCCATTCCGCTTCCTCCCTGCGTCCGAGCGGATGCGAGTTGCGCAGATGCGCAGCGGATGCCTAGTGGATATAGCGGATGTGTAACGGATGCAGAACGGATGCCTTGCGGATGCCTAGCGGATGCAGAATTTACGCATTGGATACATTTTCCGCTCAAAAGTTTTGAGCAGTTCAAAACTTTCTGAGCAGATGAAACGTCAATTAACGGATGCTGGACGGATAGAGAGGAAGCAAAACGGAGGCGGTGAGTACAGAACGGATACATCGCGTTAACCAACGTCTGGCAAGCTTTTTTGTCCGTTTTACATCCTCTTTCCATCCGTTGGTGCAGTGTGACAGGGGCTTAATCATCTTATTTGCTCTTCTTTGCACTTTTTCCGAACTCTCAACATCTTTTTTGTAATGAAGTGACCAAAATTGGATGCAGTATTCCAGGTGTGGCCTTACTAAAGCTTTATAAAGTGGTACTAATTCTATGCTTATGTTTATACAGCCAAGGATTGTATTAGCTTTTTTGGCTGCTGCTGCACACTGGTGTCTTGTATTAAAATAATCATCCACTAGAACGCCAAGATCCCTCTCACAATTACTGTTTTTGAGCCAGGTTTAACCTAATCTGTACTTGTACCTTTGGAGTTTCCTGTCTAGGTGTAAAACTTTGCTTTTCTCCACATTAAATTTCATTTTGTTGGATAGGGATTTCATTTTGTTGGATAGATTCTAAGATAGAATCTTGTAGCACCCCACTGCTTATTTTCCTCCATGTAGATGTAGTTATTGAGTATTGAGCGCTGATAATCTATTTCCCTATTTTTCCTTACAATGTTTTTAAACCTTTGTGTTTCTTCCTGCCTAGTATTTATTCAAATTTCATATATTTCCAGTGCTGTTTTTAAAATTTAATGATTTCTATAACAATGTATTAAATAGGTACAGTTTTTTGATATAGATATCCCCTTTTGATGTTTAGGGTATGCAAATTGTTCCTTTGCTATCATCAGTGCTCCATGATGAATCTCAGTGGGAGAAACCCTATCAATTCTATCCTGAGCATTTTCTTGATTCTGAAGGAAAATTTGTAAAGAGGGATGCATTCATGCCTTTCTCTGCAGGTAATATTATCTATATATGTATGCATGCATAATGGGTAATGCTTTGTGTTTTGGAAAGTAAAGCTCACAAGACACAGCAGAACATTTGAAAAAGTGATAATAAAACCCATGATGTGCTAAACTTCCATTAAACAGAGTTTAGAATAAGACTGCCTGATGCTCCCAGAAACTTACTCTGCCAATGAGACTGCACTACTTAATGGCAACCATTTTCTAAAAACAGTTAAGCTTCTGAACATAAAACAACAGTTATTTGAGCGGTGGTGGGATTAATTTTTTTTTACTACCAGTTCTGTGGGCGTGGTTTGGTGGGCGTGGCAGGGGAAGGATACTGCAAAATCTCCATTATCTCCCCACCCCACATAACCTGCTTTCCAGCTCCGTTCTTCTGTGCAGGGCAACAAAAGAAGACCCAGCTGATCCACTGGGACTTGGGAAGCAGAGAAGAGATGGGAGCAGGGGCAGTCAGAGGTGGTATTTGCTGGTTCTGCGAACTATTCAAAATTTCCACTACTGGTTCTCCAGAACTGGTCCGAACCTGCTGAATATCACCTCTGTATTTGAGGGACTGTCTCATTCCATTGGAATTGGCCTGCCCCAACCATGCCAGCAGAAGAGCATGCTGCAGGTGCCATTGGCCAGAGTATTTCAGCTGGCAGGGAGAAGAGCCTTCTCTGCCATTGCATCTGCCCCTTGAAACATCTTACTACCCAGAGTGTGCTCAGATCCAATCCTCCTGACCTTCTGCAGGAGTTTAAAGACTTGGCTCTGTCACTTGGCTTCAGGCTCCAATGTGGGGATTTCATGCTGGAGAAGGCTAATAGGTTAATAATAGATTTCACCTCCTCCTCTTCTCATCCTATTCTCTCCCTCCTCATATTTGGAGGCTGAGGATTTGTATTTTATAATATGTTATTTGTATTATTTATCGGTGTTGTATAATTAATATTTAATATTGTAAACCACCCAGAGTTACCCCATGGCAATATAGAAAGGTAATAAATTTAATAAGAAATAAAAATAAATGAGAAATAACCAAGTGAAGGATTTGTGTGCACCTAGAAACAAATAAGGTGATTATTAGAAGCCAGCATAGATTTGTTAAAAACAGATTATGGCACACAAACATTATTGCCTTTTTTGATAAAAGTAACTAAATTAATGGACCAGTGAAATATTGTCAACATAACATACTTGGACTTCAGCCTGGATCCTTCTCTGACTGCTCAGCCGGCCTCTGCCCTTCTCCAGGCTCCTCCACCACCTCTGGAGCCATATTCCCACTCCCTGTTGGCTGTTCCTCCTCTTCCTCAGAGTCAGACTCCACCAGGGGCATGACACTACCCCCTCCCACAGGGCCCTCTCCCCAGGATCAGGCAGACGAGGACATTGAGGAAATCAAGCATGAAAGTCCTGGACCAAACAAGGAGTGTGAACATCAGTGGCATCGACCCAGGTGAAGTCCTCTGGTCCATAACCTTTCCATGCCAGCAAATACTGAAATTGGCCCCGCAACTAGCGTGAATCTTGGATGCTATCCACTTTGTACTCTCCCAGAGGGGCAACTGGGGCTGGCTGTGATGGAGCCAGTCTATGCGGACTGTCGGGCAAGGCAGGCACTAACAGGGAATGATGAAAAACAGGATGGATACGCATGGTCCATGGCAGGGAGAGACGACAGGATTAATCACTGCCTCAACCAGAAAAGGTCCCATTGAGCTTTTTTGATGGTCACGTCATTGGTAAATATCGAGTAGAGAGCCAAACCTGATTGCCAATCGCTAAAGATGGAACATCGCGATGATGTCGGTCTGCAAACCATTTATAGTCTTCCTTGGCTCTCTCTAGTTTATTATGAACCATATGGTGCACGGCTCTTAACTCTTGCAAAAATGTATCCACTGCCAGAACTGGGGAATCAGACGGGGCTAAAGGGAAAGGTTGTGGATGAAACCCATAGTTAGCAAAGAAAGGGGACACATGGGTGGATGCATATTGAGCATTGTTATAAGCGAACTCCGCCACCAGCAGCACCTCCACTCAATTGTCTTGTTGAGTATTGCTAAAAACAGCAGAGGTACTGCTCCAAAATAGCATTCACTCTCTCTGTCCCCCCATCAGTTTTGGGGTGATGAGATGAAAGACATGCCTGAACCTGCAGTTTCACGATCAGGGTCTGCCAGAAGTGTGCCATAAATTGTACCCCCCCTGATCTGATACTGTGCAGTCTGGTAACCCATGCAACTGGAAAACATGGGAGATAAACAATCGAGCTGTTATCTTAGCCAATGGAAGACCCACACAAGGAATAAAGTGGGCCATTTTAGTCAACATATCCACCACCACCAAAATGGTTGTGGAATCATTTGATGGTGGTAACTCAATGATGAAATCCAATGAAACTGCCCCCCACGGTCATTCTGGCGTGGGCAAGGGCTACAATAGACCAGGGGGTGCACCAGGAGCATACTTGGCTTGGCGACAGATCCCACAGGATGCAACATATCCTGACACATCATGTTTAAGTCTCGGCCATCAAAATGTCCTATAGGCAAGGTGCAATGTTTTGAACACCCCAAAGTGTCCTGCCGCCGGACTATCATGACATTGATGTAGGATAAGGCCATAAAGAGGAACTCCAGGCACATAAATGCGATCCCAGAACTATAACAGGTCTCCAATATATGCCCAAGGAGTCTCTTGTCTCCCATTCTCATCCAATTCTCAATGTCAAGCTGCTACAAATGGGTCCTGCCACTGCGCCTCCTGAATCCTCACTCGAAGGTCCACAGGTTCCTCGGTGGCTGCAAACCGCTCCAACGGAGTCACTGTCCAGGGCAAGATTTTATCCTCCCTTTGGGTATACTCAGGCTTCCGAGATAGGGTGTTGGCGCATTGATTCCCTCCACTGGGAACATAGGTCACCTGGAAATCAAATCGAGCAAAGAATAAGGACCATCTCACTTGATGCTGGTTCAATGTTCGAGCTGTACGTAGGAGTTCCAAATTGCGATGATCCATCTGAACCTCGATTTGGTGATGAGCCCCCTCCAGGTGGTGCCACGATGTCTCAAAAGTGACCTTAACCGTCAATAACTCCTTGTCTCAAATCATATAGTTGCACTCTGGAGCCGACAGCTTCTGGGAATAATAAGTGCATGGGAACAAGGTGCCTGTAGGAGCATAGGCCTGGAGGAGCACTGCACCAACAGCCACATCGGAAGCATCTGTTTCCACCACAAATGGCTGGCCTGGATCAGGGTGTTTGAGGATAGGCTCAGAAGCAACAACTCAAAAGCTACCTGCTCCTCAGCACCCCAATGGAACTTCTCCCCCTTCTTGAGCAGATTAGAAAGGGGAGAAGTCAAGGTAGCAAAGCGGGGAATAAATGTGTGGTAGTAGTTCACAAACCCCAACAGTTGTTGCACATTCTTAACCCGCTGTGGAGGTTCCCACTCCTGCAACGACTGAATTTTTTCTGGGTCCATTTCCACCCCAGCAGGTGAAATACAATGTCCCAAGAAGTCAATCATGATTTGTGCAAACTGACACTTCTCACGTTAAGCAAACAGGTGGTTATCACGCAAACGTTGCAACACTAGCCACACATGCTGCCAATGTTCCTGCAGGAAGTCTGAGTAAATCAAAATGTCATCTAAATAAAGGACCACGAATTGATCCAACAAATCACGGAAAACATCATGCATGAAATGCATGAACACAGCTGGGGCATTGGTTAATCCAAAAGATCACGGTATACTCAAAATGCCTGTACCTCATCCAAAAAGCTGTTTTCCACTTGTCCCCTGCACGAATGCGAACCAGATTGTAGGCCCCATGCAAATCCAACCTCGTAAAGATCTTAGCTTGATGAAGCTGCTCAATCAGTTCAGGGATGAGGGGAAGCGCGTACTGATTCCTCACTGTGATTGCATTCAACTTGTGGTAATCACAACACAAACATAGCTCCCCTGATTTCTTTTTCACAAGAAGCACTGATGCATCCAATGGGGAGGTAGAAGGCCAGATAAACCCTTTCTGGAGGTTCTTGTCAATAAAATCCCACAATGCGGCCAAATCCGGTTCCACCAGGGAATATATCCAACCCATTGGCAATTTGCATTGGGCAACAAGTAGATTGGACAGTCATATGCCTGATGCGGCAACTGATCCACCTCCTTCTCCCCAAAAACATGAACAAAGTCCACCAACTCCGCAGGTAGATCCAGGTCCACAAGCATAGCCACACTTCCTGCACAGGAGCACAAACAATGGTTGGCACACTTCCTCTCAAGGAACTGCACAGCTCCAGATGACCAGACAATATGTAGATCATGAGCCTGTCGCCACTCCAAACTCAGTACCACCGGAAAATGAGGCACTGCGGCAATGTAAAACACGGTTTCCTCCACACGCTGCCCAATACGCATGCAAAGGGGTTTGGTTGCAGCAATCACAGGTCCCAAATGAATTGGCCAACTATCAATCATCTCCACCACTACTGGTGGGGATACCTGTTGCTGAGGAATGAACCACTGCTTGTCAAAATGAGCATCCATTAAATTGGCTGTGGCCCCTGAGTCGACCAAAGCTGGGATCTCCATCACTCCCAGACGAGACACGAACACACTTGCTGGCAGCAAAAGATGCTTCACCAATAGCGACTCTGGTGGAGATGTCAAAGATGCCAAAGGTGGCAAGGGTGGCAAGGGTGGTGAAAATGGCTGGCCTATGGACTTTACATCCCGACCTGCAGACCCCCAGAGGCCGAGCGATGTTTGTTTCCCACAACTTCAGGTGTCGCTGCTGTGGATGTCTTAACAGGATATTTGGCCGCAAAATGGCTTCGATTGCCTCAGTAGAGGCATAAACCATCATGACAATCTCTATTCTTTTCTACTTCAGTCAGCGAGAGCGGCCAGCCCCCAGTTGCATGGGTTCCTCCAAAGGCACTTCCACCAAGGGCACCAACTTTCTGGAAACAGATACGGTCTCTGTCCATCATCACACCCGTTGCTGCTGAAGTCTAGCATTGATACAAAGAAACAAATGTGATGACCCATAATCTCTCAAAATAACCCAAAACATATATTAAAGTCCGGTAAAGCCTTCAACTTAGCTTCACTGTTTTATTAGGCACAGTTTAAAGTCATAAAAGTAAATAATGAGGCAAACAAAAAACCAAAACAAACCGCATTGATGAGAGTTCCGAAGCAACCCAAGATAACTAATTATAAACTCCAGGAAAATAACCAAGAAAAGTCCATGGGAAGAACACCAGCAAAGATAAGCCTCTTTCAAGGTGAACACTAATTGACTCCAGCAATTCTAACTACGTACTTGAAAACTTATATACATAGCTCCCACCTGCAAGCCATGAGGAGGATCATGGTAATCTCCTCTTGAGTAGACCTCTCTTTTCCCTGATCCTCTCCTCCCTGCTTGACCGAGGATGGATAGGGGATGGGCCTGGATCCTCCTCTGACTGCTCAGTCGGCCTCTGCCCTTCCCCAGCCTCCTCCACCACCTCTGGAGCCACACTCCCACTCCCTGTAGGCTGTTCCTCCTCTTCCTCAGTCAGACTCCATCAGGGGCATGACAATAACTGTCTTCCAGTACAAGAGGAGCTGTTACAAAGAGGGGATTGACTTATTCTCTAGGTTACTAGAGGGCTGGACAAGAAGCAATGGGTGGAAGCTTGTTAAAGGAAGATACAACCAAGAAGTAAGGTAGAATTTTCTGACTGTAAGAGAAAATAAGCAATAGAATAGCTTGCCTCCTAGGGTTGGAGGTGCTCTATTATTGGAGATTTCCAAAAGTAGTCTGTACAACCATTTGACTGAGACAGTATAAACAGAGGGTTGGACTAGAAGACCATCAAGATCACTTCCAGATCTATGATTCTGTGAAGGAGTCTATGAAGGATGTTATGGCAATCATATACTATAACTAACAAAGGCATTGTTTATGTCAGGGGTCCCTGCGAGGGTGGGGTACGAGGGGTTTACAACTGGACAGCAGAAGCAGTTGGCAAGCACACACAGGCGCATCCCTATTTAGGCAAGTAACGGGCTAGCGCATACTGCTTCTGCAAATGGACCTGCGTGCATGCTTGCCAGCTGCTCACATACAACCATCCCCTCTCCCCTGCACTGGTTCAAAGCCGGAAACACTGGGTAATTCCAGTTTATGTCATCACTAGATTGTCGTCACCATTCAAGGTTTTTCAATCATAATATATCTG
The DNA here is from genome assembly GCA_015471245.1 of Laticauda colubrina. Taxonomy (NCBI): domain Eukaryota; kingdom Metazoa; phylum Chordata; class Lepidosauria; order Squamata; family Elapidae; genus Laticauda; species Laticauda colubrina. The sequence continues at coordinate 17,975,588 of BLBF01000025.1, forward strand.
AAATCAATATTTATCAAAATGAGGATACTTACTAAGAACATGAAGGCATTCTTGGAAATTGTCTAACTCATTCTTTGGGAAAAGGATTCATAAATGGTAGAACATATTAATGCATATTTTCCCCCTAAAAACTGCAAGATTCATCACTGAGCTTTTGGATCAGGGGAATATTCTGAGAACTAAGAGTTTAAAGGAAGATTTAATAGATGTCATCTCCCTCACAAATTAACTTTCAATAAAAGAATACCTGTAATTGTAATTACAATCTCCACCTCGAGTGGGGTGCTCAGTCAACCTTCTTTTCAAGGCATCAGTATAGAATGGTACTTATGGAGCAGTGGTGGGATTCATTTTTTTTTTACTACCAGTTCTGTGGGCATGACTTGGTGGATGTTCAGGGGAAGGTTACTATAAAACTCAGTAAGAGGTGGTATTTGCCGGTTCTCCTCAACTACTCAAAATGTCTGCTACCGGCTCTCCAAAACTGGTCAGAACCTGCTGAATACCACCTTTGTTATGAAGGCTCATCCTTCTTTTAAGATTAGCATGCTTATGACACATGCCTTATTTTTATTTTATTGTTCTTATTTAAAACATGAATGTTTTGTCATAACTTTGTGTCTTACTCGTCTCTCCATGACAATCTGACACTAGAAAGCTATGTAAAATGGTTGAAGAAACCAATAAGCATACTTTCCTTTTTTTTTGCATATATGCTTTCTTCCAGGTAGGAGAATATGTGCAGGTGAGACCCTTGCCAAAATGGAGCTCTTCCTCTTCTTTACCAGCCTCCTGCAGAAATTTACCTTTCAACCACCCCCGGGAATATCTAAAAATGATCTGAATCTAATGCCTGCGCTTGGATTTACAACCCCTCCAATACCTTATAAGACCTGTGCCATTCCATGTTCATAAGACACAAGACCTTCATAACCATTATCAGTATTGGATAATATAATTCTGTATGGTTTGTCTTAAGAGGCTGTCTGAAACTATACTATAATGATTTGCATACACACAAAATCTAGATTCCGAGAGTGAAAAGGGTAGAGAAATCATGCTAAGTGCTTAGTACTCTTATTATTTTTTGTTTGTTTCTTTTTATCTTTTTTTCCCTCCTATTTAATTTTGTTAAGTTTTGCTTTTTGTTAAATTCATTTTAAGCAATACTGATTTTTCCACCATAATTATATATACTGTATAAATGCATTTATTTGTTACAAGTTATCAATGTTAACAAAAGCAACAATAATAATTGAAAAAGTCCATGTTCTAATCTAGACTTCTTAGTTTCTGTGGACATAGTATAGTTGGATTTCATTAAAAAAATTGACAAAGTAGACCACAACATACTACTCGGTCAGCTAGAAAAATGCAAGATAGATAGCATCACCACCAGATGGATTTGTAACTGGCTGACAAGCTACATTCAACGTGTGGTCCTTAATACAAGTACATTTACATGTAATTACATATAGTTACTTACAACTACTTACTGGAACTACATCTACATGAAGGAAAGTAAGCAGTGGGATTCCCCAAGGTTCTGTTTTAGGCCCAGTACTCTTCCATACCTTTGTAAGCGATTTAGATGAGAAGAACTCATCAAATTACAGATTACACCAAGATGGCAGGAAGAGCCAACAGCCCTGAAAATAGGCTCAAGATCCAGATAGATCTCGACAAACATGAACACTGGGCCCTATCTAACACAATGAAATGCAGTGCAAAGAAAAGGTTTTAAACTTAGGTAAGCAAAACCAAATGTACAGGTACAGATTAGGTGAAATTTCGCTCAATAGCAGTAACAGTGAGAGGGATCTTGGAGTCCTAGTGGACAACCATGTAAATATGAGCCAACAATGTTCTGCAAGCCACCAAAAAAGCCCAATGCAATCCCAGGCAGCAATAATAAAAGGATAGAATCAAGATCATATTAAGTATTAATACTGCTTGATAAGACCTTGGTCTGACCACACTTGGAATATTATATCCAGTTTTGATCACCACAATACAAAAAAGATGTTGAGAGTCTAGAAAGAGTGCAGAGAAGAACAATAGAGGATTATCTGCTATAGATTCCTGTTCTGATTTTTATAAGGAATAAAATATTCTAAAATATTAAAATAATTCGGTCTGCTCACTCCTTTGACCTATTCTCTGATGTGTTTCATCAGCAGTAGCAATATAGAAATGCACTACATGTATGCCAGAAAATTGTAATTTATATACAAAATAGAGTACCTTAATGTTAGGATATTAAAATCACATGTTGACACTGAACTTAGCTGAAGGAAAAAAAAGTGGTACCAATAGGAAACAACAACATTTAACATTACTGAGAATTCATTTTACAAAAAATAAAAAAGGTTTATTTAGAGATAATTATTGCTGGACATTCCTAGAAACAATGGCAGATATTTCAAGTGGGAAGATGTAACTGTCTCAGTTGGGATGAACATCTTGACAAGGCTAAAGATTTTGTTCAAATAGATTCCTCCAAAAACTGAAGAAAAATTTACTGGCAGAGATTAAGTTACTTGAAGAGATGAGCAACTGATTTCATATAATCTGATAAAAGACTGAGGACTAAAATTCAAAACTTTACAACACTTGAAATAATGTATTGGACAAGCAGCCAATTGTGTTACCAGGTTAGATGTTTAACTGGGATGAGATTGATTAAAACACTGAATTGTCAGACTGAATAAGAAAGGATTGAATACTCTTCCTTTAAAGGGTTTTTTTTAGTTAAATAAAAGAAAAAGAACATGTTTTGTGCCTTCAATAGTCACATATTGAAAGTATTGATGTCAATCTGTTAAATGCAAACATCTCTGTCAAAAATATATAGACTTAAATAGATTGTGGGGGAAATGAAGTAGCTGTATGAACTTTTACTGTGACTTCTAGAGAAAAAATCTCAGATGAGGATGGAAGATGCATGTTAAGCTTTTAGATTGAATCTAGAAAATCAGTTGTTTTGATTTATGTACAGAATGGCAAAATAAAGTTTTGTGAAATATTGTTATAGTTTTTATCTCTCAATTTTTCTTGAAAATGCAGAGGAAGTTACAATATCTTAATCATTTTAAGATATGATTTTAAGATAAGATATTTTAGATATGATTATGATTCTTTTTTTCCCATTATATGATTAAAATGATTTTATCCCAAAGAAAAAGATTTTATCCCCAAAAAACTTAAGCAAACTCCAAATGTCCTGTGGCACTCACTCTTATCATCATGAAGTGCTTTGAGAAATTGGTCTGCTGGCACATCATTTTTGGTCTTCCACATATATTTGATAAACACCAGTTTGCATGCAGAAGAAATAGATCTACAGAGCACACTATAGCCATCACTCTTCACACTGCTCTAACTCATCTAGAACAGTGGGGGGGGGGGGGGGGGGGGGGGGGCTATGTGAGGATGCTTTTTGTAGATTTTAACTGTTTTTAACACAAAACTTCTCCATAGACTTATGGGTCTTGGACTTTCTTATTCAATCTACCTTTGGATTATAGATTCCTGTCTGTCCGCTCTCAGAGGGTCAGATTAGATAATCATATCTCTTCAGTTCTTATTCTTAACACTGGTACACCACAAGGTTGTGTGTTGAGTCCCTTACTCTATATGTGCATGACTGCATTCTCATTCATGCTAGTAATATTATTACTAAATTTGCAGATGATACAACAGTGGTGGGATTCATCTCCAGGAGGGATGAGTCTGCCTATTGAGATGAGATGGACCGGTTGCTTTTGTAGTATGGAGATAATAACTTGGTCCTTAACACCAATTAGTCTAAGGATCTTATAGTGGACTATAGAAGGAATAGATCAGACATCCAGCCCTTGCTTATCAATGGAGACCAAATGGAGCAAGTGGCCAGTTTTAAGTTTCTGGGTAATAAAATAAGACCTTTTTATGGTAATAAAAGAAGACCTGACCTGGGTATATTGCAGCACTGGTCAAAAAGGCCCAGCAAAGATTATATTACCTGAGAATTCTCAGGAAACAACAAACTGAATGAAAAACTGCTGATGACCTTCTACCGCTGGACCATAGAGAGTATCTTAACTTACTGCACCTCTGTATGGTTTGCCAATTGCACAGTGGCAGATAGGAAAGCACTCCAGAGGGTTAACGTCATTGCCCAGAAGATCATTGGTTGCTCTCTCCCCTCTTTGGAAGAGCTTTATAGCTCCCGCTGCCTTAAGAAAGTTCAAAATATTCTCAAAGATCCATCTCATCCTGGGCACCCCTCCCTTTTTAAAACCTTTATTAATCATTAAAAAAAGAATAAATACAAAATACAATTCATTAAAACAAAACACTATAAACATTACATATCAATTTGATGGCGCTTATATATCAAATGTTGTTCCAATACATATTTCATATTTCTGGTTATTTCTCATACATTAACCTCTATAAACTATTCCTTATTTACTTGTTGATTTTTATCATTTATCCATTTGTACTAGTTTTCCCAGACTATATAACTTTGAGTCTTCCTTTTCTTTTAATTTTAGAGTAAGTTTATCCATTTCAGCGCAATCGTAGATTTTTTGGATTATTAAACTCTCTGTTGGCATGTGTTCTCCTTTCCAACACTGTGCAAGTGATAGTCTCGCTGCAGTTATTATATGCAAAATTAAATATTTTATCTCTTTTGTGAAGTCTCCCTTTATTACCCCCAGTAGAAAATTTTTTGCTTTGACTTCTATTTGAAATATCATATTTTTTTTAATCCATGTTTGTATTTTCATCCAATGTTTCTTAATTCTCAGACAGAGCCACCATTCATGGAAGAAGGTGCACTGTGGCTGCTTGAATTTCCAGCAGATTGGGCTTAAATTGGGATACATTTTGGCTAATCTTGAAGGAACCAGATACCACCGATAACACATTTTATACTGATTCTCTTTATATACTGCCAATTTCATAATCATATAATTATTTTTCCAAATTCTTTCCCAGTCTTCCAAATCAATGTTGTGTCCCACATTTCTTGCCCATGCTATCATCAGGTTGGGCACCCTTTTTTTGAACTATTATTACCTGGCAGACACTACAGGATAATAAAAACAAGGACAAATAGGCTGAAAAACAGCTTCTATCCTGGAGCAGTGACTATATTGAATTTTATTGTATAGTGCAATATTTATGCAGTATCAGGTTTTCAATTCAATTGTATAGAATGTGAAGGATGTGTGTTTGTTTTTATAGCTATAATGTACACTGAAGATGGCATTTAATTTCTTTGTACGAGGTGCAATGACGATAAAGTAAACTAAAAAGTTTCTGCATGTACTGTATGTCATGGCTATTTCTCTGGGGAGTGTTCTACACAGAAAATTCAATCCATAAAATTTATTTAAGGCTAAATACATGTCAATACTTTCCTGTTAACCAACCTTATAGATGTTGAAGTAGCAGAATGCTGCTAACGTGGATAATAACCCAATATTTGTAAGTCTTGTCTTCTGAAGGGATTCAGTTGGAAGAGTCACAGGCAGGGAAAGTGGTGTTGCCTAACATCCAGGAGGGGAAGTTACTGTTGGCCTCATAAGACCAAGTGGCAGACCAAGCATCCCCCCTCCCCCATTCAAGGACCAGTCAGGGAGAGGAGGGTTGAACAAAGGCATTCAGGAAGGTTATCAGCCAGAAAGAATTTCACTCATCAAAAAACATAATCAGGGTCACACTACCCTGATATAAGGGAAGCTGCATGCCTCACATATCCTTTGGAGATACTTCCCCACTGTGTTGTGTTCTAAAAGGAAATGGCTTGGATTGGATGTTTTATTATGATTACTATTTATTCTTAAACCTGATGATTAATAACTATGAATGTTCTTTGCCAAAATATATTGATGCTGATATAAATTTTAGCAATTAATCAGGTTATCCAGTTAACTGATATGCTCCTTGTTGGTTCTAAGGAGTCTATGAAAATCTATAAAAAGGACATTAACTTGGTGTTTGCATTTGTTTAAATATGCCGCAACAATTATTCAAAGAAAAATATTTGTTTGTAGGATGAATTTTTTTCTGTTTATCTCAAGCTTGAATAGATGGTTGAAATTGCTTATGACTGTGTAAAGGAAGAAAATGTAAAAATAGTTACATTAATGTATGTATTAAGATAGATTCCTAGGTTAACATATTTTAAGAATATATATATATATATATATATATATTAGCATTTAAATCTTTAAGAATATAATTATTCATTTGGGACAAAGTAACGTTGGGAAATTATAGTTTAAAATATTTTAAGAAAGCAATAAACCCACCTGTTTGCCATGTATGTTTTCTTCCAGGTCAGAGAGTATGTGTTAAGGAGAACCTTGTTGAAACGGAGCTCTTCCTCTTCTTTATCAGCCTCTTTCAGATTTACTTCTTGCCACGCCCAGAAACATCTAAAGATGATCTGGACCTCACCTCTGTTTTTGGACTCTCCCCCCCATACTTTACAAAACTTGTGTTATGTTAATCCAACAGAAAAGAATTGTAACAAGGCATTTCCTCAGCCTTTGAAATGGCTTTGTTTTGACAGAGGTAAAATCTGACAACATAATTCCATATTTATTTTTTATTTATTTATTTGTCTCCCATCTTTATCATTATAAACAACCCAATTTGGTGAACTTTTGCAATACATATTCCTCTTCCTATTTTCTCCACAATAACAATTGTGAGGTTTGGCCTGAGAGTTTGTGTCTGGCCCAAAATCACCCATGTGGTATTCATGGTTGAGGTGGGACTTGGACACATGGATCTCCTGCTTTCTAGCCTGGTACCTTGATCACTAAACTAAACTGGCTCTCTATATTATTTAGGTTGCATATATTGTTTAAAACCTAAATTGTGATGATCTACACAAAATCTTGCCAGACTAAGCACACTACTATCTTGTATACAATATACTCTGCAAAGCGAAGAATTATTTTATTAAATTACATAAAATAAATAATTATTAAATTCTTCTGGGAGCAGGGATCTATAATTAATTTCAGAAGGATTATTATATGGAGCAGTACTCATTGCCACTTGAGCATAACACTTTCATTTCCCAGCAAGGTTTCTCTAAGCCTATTGATCTTATTTTCTCTTTGCTTCCAGTACCACTAGATGTCAATTTTGGCATAGTGGCAGAATTTCAGAGGTATGTGTTTCTCTCCTTGACTTATTATAGGAAGAGGCAGTCAGAAGGACCTGTGGGAAGCTAGAAAGGACAGTCATGGAGACACACTGGAGAAAATATTCTCTGCTTCTCCTACCTTTGAGGCTGGCCAAGGAATAGTAATGAAGCACAAGAAGTGATCTTATCAAATCTCAGCCATTTTATCTCATTATAGCTTTGGCTGAATAGAAAAAATGTCAGGAAACAGAGGAAAAGGAAGAGGCACCTCCATGGTGCTAAGTCTGTGTGATGATTGGGATGTTGAAGTCAAGGGATAACAACACTGGGCATCTCCTCTCAGTTTATATTCCAGCAGCTGAAAGCAAGTAGGATTTTGGAAGGGCAGGTCTAAGGAAGAATGACCATTCCATCCTGTGATAACTGTCAGGACAATAGGATTAGGAATCATTTTAAGGTAAGGGTGGCCTACTATTGATGGGATATAAAACTGTAGAAATAAGCAAATCTCATTTTTAAATTATTTTGTTCCTTTATTTCTGTGTTAACAAAATACCAACAGGTGTAACTCAAAAAATTAGAATGTCATGCAAAAGTTCATTTATTTCAGTAATGCAATTTAAAAGGTGAAACTAATATATGAGATAGACTCATTACATGCAAAGCAAGATAGTTCAAGCCATGATTTGTCATAATTGAGATGATTATGGTTTACAGCTCATGAAAACCCCAAATCCACAATCTCAGAAAATTAGAATATCACATGCAATCAATAAAACAAGAATTGTACAGAGAACAATATCAGACCTCTGAAAAGTATAAGCATGCATATGTACTCAGTACTTGGTTTGGGCCCCTTTTGCAGCAAATGACTGCCTCAATGCAGCGTGGCATGGAAGCTATCAGCCTGTAGCACTGCTGAGGTGTTATGGAAGACCAGGATGCTTCAATAGTGGCCTTCAGCTCTTCTGCATTGTTCGGTCTCATTTCTCTCATCTTTCTCTTGGCAATGCCCCATAGAGTCTCTATGGGTTCAGGTCAGGCGAGTTTGCTGGCCAATCAAGCACAGTAATCTCACAGACATTGAACCAGGGTTTGGTGCTTTCAGCAGTGTGGGCAGGTGCCAAACTCTGCTGGAAAATGAAGCTAGCATCCCCATAAAGCTTGTCTGTGGAAGGAAGCATGAAGTGTTCCAAAATTATTACATTACATAAAACAAAACAACTGAATTGAAATAGCCACTAGCCACTGAATTCAACCCTACTCTATATGCAGGGACCAAATAAAAATAACTTCAACAAATGTCTACCTAGACTTTGCTTGAGATCATACAGTTGAAAGGAAGTCCACCATTTTCCTTGGGAAAAGCAGGCCTTTAAAAGATGATTAAGGGCCACAATGAGTGCAATCTTCCTTTTTTAGGAATTACAGTACAATAGAGATAACACATTCACTACTTTCTGCTTATTTCATTTCAATTGTTATATTTGGTATTATTGGTTTGATCTTCTCAGAGACTATCAGAACTTTTCATTTCCACTTTCAGTTCTACTTATTATTATAACTAAATCTGAAATGTCAATTAAAATTAATTATAGTTTAGAGGAAGGATAGGTAAAACACAGTCCCTAACTCATTGACTTTCTCACTTTTCTCGAAAATTTCCCCAATTGATTTTGCTGAGCCTCTTCCCTATAAGCTTTTTTTTACAGCTACATTCTAAATGAAGTGCTTGATGCCTACCCAGCAATCAGAGTTGCATTTAGACCCAAACAGTTGTCCACTCCTGATTTAGAGAAACAATCATTACTTAGAAATTGGTTGGTTCCTTGAAAACATTGTTAAGATAACCAATGACAACCACAGTTTTGACATAAAAGCAAATTAGAATAAAAATGAAAGCAAGAATAGCCAGGACATTGAATTTTGTAACTCTACATGTTAATATCCCACATTTTTGGAGTACGCCAACTCAGGAACATCTCTATAAATTTTAGATTAATGCCTCCAATGTTTATTGTGCATTTCAGGGTATTTAGGACTGATCCATTACAAGTACTGTTTTACCTCTTTTTGTCAGCAAGTAATCACAGCTTTAAATTCTGGCCATGAATCCACAATCACTTCCTTTTTGAATGGATTTCCCTTGTTTATTATATTCAACACTACTCCATAAACCTTCAGAAAAAAAGGTGAGCTTACAAAGTTTTATTAAACAAAAACACTTTTAAAATTTTGTTTCTTTAAGTTCTTGTATGTTCTCAAAGCTTTCACTAATTGGCATTATTTCCAACTTCAACATTTATTGACATCTTCATTCAGACTAACAGCATTTTCAGCTTTAGACACTGAAAGTATTAGAAACAACTATTAAATGTTACAAGACAAAGTCGAATGAATGGGAAAAGCAGTTAGATTTTCATTTTGTTTAAACAATGGAAATTGCTCTAACTCTGCTGTCAACAATTTTAATATATCTTAAATTACAGTTTATTCAACAAAAAAGAATTGATTACAATTTCCAGATTTTGATTGTACTTGTACAGAAAAGGAGCAAGTTAATTATCCTGCTGTATATAAAATCAGAGCAATATTTTATCCAAACATTGAAACTAAAATTTTGTGTTCTAGAAAACAATACTAACTTTACGATAGTTTAACATTTTTTGACATCCATATTCTTTTTAATTACGTACCTATTAAATGGAAACAGGCAGTTGACCAACAGAAATGGATTCTGTATTATCTGTGTATGGACTAGTCTTTCAAAATCAGGAAAATAAATTTACACTCTCCCTCTCCCCAAAATTATTCCCCCAAAAGCATCAGTGAAACCCCAATGCTATTTGCAACTTATAAATGAATTGCTTACAGACTTATTTAGGGATGTGTACAATGAGATATGGTCCTTTTACGAGAATTCTTATGTAAAACCTTCTATATAGACAGGTAGTCATCAACGTACAATGCAATTGGACTGGATTTCCACTTGTAAGTCATCACAATGCTAAGTTGAGGAACCTATGCAAACAGACCCAATTTTACAACATTTTTTACAGCATTCATTATACAAATCGTCACAGTCATTAAGTAAACCTGTGACTGGTAAGTGAATGTTGCTGTCGATGCTGCTGTTGAAAGTGCAAGTGTTTGTTTCAAGAAACCAACCAAAAATACTGGAAACTGGCAAAAAAAAAAAGCAAATAATGGTCTTATGGCCACAGGATGTTGCAACATGTTATGAAGGTAAGCTGGTTGCCAAGCACCCAAAATGCAGTCATGGGAGGATGTGGGAAAGATGGGATGTGGCACATTTTTTGACAACCAGAAGTTTTACAAGCAATAAGGCACTCATTTAGGGTCTGTCATAATTTCAAATGGTCATTAAGCAACTGGTCGCAAGTATGCAATTAAGCAACTGGTCGCAAGTACATACACCATGTACATGCATCAGAAGGCCTTGTGTATAGGTAGTCCTCATCAGTGGTGGTCTGCAACTGGTTTAACAACTGGTTCTGTGAGCACATGCTAATGCACACTTTGCACACGCACACAGCATTCAATAAAGAACAATTTGAACCTCTCCAGCTCACCTTCTAACCTTCCCTGGTAATTAGAATAGCTGGGGCACGGTAATCCACTGTGCCGTGCGAATCAGCTGAGCTGCAAAAGAAGGAAATGTAAGACAGGATTGGGCGGGGCAGGGCCAGCTGATTGTTGCAACTACCGGTTCACTGGAACCAGTCCAAACTGGCAGCAGCCCCCCACTGGTCCTTGCTTAATTAACATTTGTTTAGTGACCGCAGTTACAATAGTGCTGAACAATGATACTTAAACTTAGCCCTTGAAGTTATGGGCTGTCTCTATACTCTGCTGCCCCCCACTGGCCCTGCTGCCCCCCACTGGCCCTGCTGCCCTACAGTCCAACACCGCAACAGTTCCTGCTCCTGGCCTGTTTTGTTAGATGCTGCAGAGTTCTCGATTCCTATTTGAATTGTAGATGAAGCTGCTGGGTTAGGTCATCCATTGCAATGATATGTTATTACACCAGCTGCTTATCTTCATCCCTAGTGAATTAATTGACACTGTTGATGTCCTACCTATTTTGATTTCTAGCTGTTAAGAACTGATGGGGAACACCAGATATCAATTAAAGCCACTTCAGACCAGAGATAATATTCAGCAGGTTCTGACCACTTCTGGAGAATCGGTAGCAGAAATTTTGAGTAGTTCGGAGAACCGGCAAATGCCACCTCTGACTGGCCCCATCTCCATCTATTCTCTGCCTCCTGAGAATAATGGTTATTATGTATGCTGCCCAGAATCACTATGTTAGATGAGTGGTTATATACATGTGACAAATAAATAAAAATGGCTTGATTTGATCTTTTTTTCTTTTCATGTATTTTAATATCTTATCTTGAATTATCTACATTACCTTGAGGGATTCAGGAAAACACTTCTTTAACATTTGTTCTAGAATCTGTAGTTTTGTGGAACAGTTAAGCACCAACATCTTCACTTGCCCATTTAACAGCAACCTAGTACAAAAGGAGTTATCTGGAAACAAAGAGAACTTTGATGGATTGCACGAATGGCATTCCTACATTTTACTCAATGCTTTGTAAGATTAGCATTGCCTTAAATATTAAGATGAATTTTATCTCAAATTCTTTGTAAAGATGTCTTTACATTTACTAATATTCAATACCAACTGAAATTGTACTATAGACACATATTGTCTCATGGAGCTCAGTGGCCTCAAGAATAAACCATTCAAGGCTTTACGGTGGAACTCGACATATTACAGGTAGTCCTCAACATATGACAATACTGTCATATGTCCCATTCGTGTCAGGAGTCAAGGTTTGTGTTAAATGAAGCATATAATTAATAATCTCCCTGTCCCTGCTTTCTCTGATGTTCCTTAAATGATTGCATGGATCAAATTAGGTAGAACATGGGGTAACTTGGGGATGAAGAAAACTATGGAAGGTCTAGTACTGGCACAGGTGCATCTGGGAGTCCTCCCCCACCCTGCCCCTTTGATTCCCTAAAGACCTATGGGCCTTCTCCAGACACCACGTCATAATCCAAAACTTATCTTTTGAAGACATCCAGAAGGCCACATGGCACAATTGAGAAGAAATCCTGCTGGTTTTGCTTCCCTCCAGTCAGTGTAAATCAGGGGTGTCAAACTCAATTTCATCAGGGTTGTGGTGGACCTCAGGTGGCCAGATGGTGCCTTTGTAGGAGTGATCAGTTCAACGTCACTCAACGCTTTTCCTTCCTTCCATCCTTCCTTTTCCCTTCCCTCTTCCCTCTTCCCTCTTCTTTCTTCTTCCTTCCCCTTTCCTTTTTTCCTTCCTTGTTCTCTTCCCCTCTTTCCTTCTTTTTCTTTTTCTTTCCTCTTTCCTATCCCTTCTTGGGAGGCTCAAATGCAAAAGGGAAAACACTTCTCAATGCCTCCTTGCCTTGTGATCAAATGCCACTTTTGCTTTATGGCCACTTGAAAGACTGAAAACAAACCAGGCTGTTTATCTCATGCTTGCATTTAGTGGGGACATCAACAGACAACAGTTCAGAACTGTCAAAATGGTGGCTGTGATAGTTGAATCAGAATGTGCAACATCTTTGGCATTATGTGCAACATCTTTAGCATTTAGGAACTGAGCTAAGTTAGTTGCTTTCCTATTAATACATAATCCTTAAAAGGGTTGCCTTATAGGAACCCTGCATGGTTTAATTCAGAGATTCCCAACCTTTTTGGGATCTTTTTGGTTTCATGGAAGACAATTTTTCCATGGACCCGTGTGTTTGTGTGAGAGAGAGAGGACGGGGGGGAGAGGTGTACAGTTTGGGAAAGAGGTAGACACAGAAGTGGTAATTAAATAATGGGTGGGCTATACACTGAGTACACTGGAACAGCTGTCCTGCCCTACATAAGAGATACTACAGATAAAATCAGTAAGATACTACACAGGCATCACATCAGACTGCCTTCAAAACAGACAAAAAAATAGCAGCCATTCTTAAAAACCCCAAAGATAAAATTGACCTGGAAAACCAAGGCATATACGAAGTTCCCTGTGCATCATGCCCGGCCACATACATTGGACAGACCAATAGAAGAATAAGTACCCACCTGGATGAACACAAAAATGCAGTAAAAAAGCTGGAACACACCTCCTCACTAGTCCAACACATGAAAGCCACAGGTCACAATATCAACTTCAATGGCACTAAAACTCTAGCCACTATAGAAAACCCCAGCCACAGAATCATCAGAGAAGCCATAGGGATTGAAAAAAGAGCTGAAAGCATGAATAGAAGAGATGATTCCACCAGACTGTCAATCATTTGGAAACCTGCATTTGACCCACATACGAACTCAATACAGAAGCCTGATGATGGCAGATGAGATTCTGCTGAAACGTTGCTACAGCTTTAAAAGCACAACTTCAATGACGTGGGATAATACCCGAAGAAAGCTGAACTGCATTCATGTAAGTACCCACGAAAACTTTATGTATGTGTGTGTGTGTGTGTGTGTGTGTGTGTGTATCCTTCCATGAAGGATCACCAAGTGGGTAGAAAGTAGCTCCACTTGTGGAGGAGGGATTTGAAATACCAGCCAAATAATCCAAAGATATGTTCTGCATGTATTTTGTTACACATGTCCTCCTCTGCAATTATGCTTGCATTTATTGCAACAAAAAGATGTTTTGACATACTTTAAATTAGAATTGCTGTTATTCAATACAATCGAGTCATTCTCAGTTCATTATTGTGGAATTTTCTAAATTTGCACAATTGTGAAAAGTAGGTAGCTTCTCTGCCTTCAAAGCAATCAGCTTCTGATATTTGATACCCATTTTCTTTTATATGTTTGCCAGGGAAAGTTTCTGTATGCAACCCTATCTCTTCGCAATCTTATTTGCCTGACTGAATCTTTTGTGGATCATGGTTTACAGGAGTATCATCTACAAGTCCAACAGGAATGAGGATGTTTTTTTGCAGCTAGTGGTACTTTAATAGGAGTGTTTTGGAGGAAATGTGAGATAGGGGTGTCAATGAACGTAAATACATTAAGCATATCAAACTTAAATTTATTTTATCGCTTAAGCCATACTGCCTCCCCAATAGAAATTCATTGTGCCTCAGATTTCAGCAGAATGATCCTGAAGTGATGTATGGACCAAAGAAAAGAAACATGAGTCACATATATCTCCCTTGTAGGGTGGTTGAAAAGAGAAAAGAAACTTCAAATAAAAACTCATAAAACACCTGTAAAAATATATCCTACAGAAATAAAGGTTTCTAGAATAGTTTGTTCTGGAATATTGGATGACTGTTGTGGTCTATCTAAACTAAAGTAATTGCATATCTATAGAAAATGTTTTGTTAAAACGTTTATAAACTAAACTGAAATTTTAAAAAGCAGTACAAGTTTCCTTATTAGGCAGTAAACACTTTCTTTTTGATTATTTTAAGGCAATATTATTTTGTTTCTTGTTAGCAGCTGCTTCATCCAAATTGTCCTTGACAATTTACATAAGTCTACAAACTAGTGACTTAAATCTTTATCCCAGAGAGCTACAAAATCATTGCAGAATAGAAACACATCACACAGGCTGAAAAATTAAAATACAATATTCTAGAAAATGTAGATTTACAATACGATGTATTTACACATTTTAACTAAAATCTGTCTCTGAAACATGCCGCCTTAAGCTTCCGACGACCCTTATGTAGTAACCATACATACCTCTGGGAATCAGACTACTGTAAGTTTTCCTCATAGAAACATGTAAATAAATTACAGATATCTCACTGACAACACAATATTCTTTAGGGTTGAATCAAAAAAGCATGTTTATTTTTTAAATATACAACTCTTTCAAAAAATGAAAAAGGACATCTAGCCAAGGTGAGAACTACAGTAATTTGTTTTATTTTCCAAAAGTGAATATCCTTTGAAAATTAACAGAAAGGAACACAACCCTGAGAGAAAGAATTATCCCTTAAACTTGTACTTAAATCCAAGCAGAATCAGGTATTATTTTCTTTCAACTGTAATCTGAGTGAAGAATGATACCCTATAATTAAAATAGTTCAATTTTAGGCTTTTCCTACTTGTAAGTATTAATTTCAATATCCATGAGAACCAATTATACTTCAAAGTATAGCAGGCAATAGCAGGTCTATTGCTTGATTATATACAAGATTGGTCTTTTTAAATGTAGAAATAAAATTAACATTCGCATTAGAAGTGATTGGACATCTTAATGTTTAGTATTAACTAGGATACTTCAAGCAACCAATGATATTGCCTGATATCTAAAGGGAGAACAAAGACAATAAGCACAGTCAACTTTAAAGATTTTCTCCCACCATCTGGAAGGAGCAAATACTTACCCCCTTGGTGGCCAAGTGAGCAGCTTGTTCAGCAACAATTTAAGAGAATGACAATGATTAATCTTTCCTGAAACTAATGCTACCTTTCCCCCCAAGACCTACATCTAAAGACAAAATTGGAAGAAGCAACTGCTTTTTCCATTTAAGATCTAGAAATTGAAGTATTATAGGTTCTCAAACAGGAATCATGCTGATCGAGGTTAGTGTTTTGACACTCATTCTTCTCTCAGATACAATTCCAAGTGAAGAAAGACACCTCAACCTGCTGTATAATACTCTTTGCAGCAAAAGGAGCAAAGTGAAAGAAAGAAACCATATTTAAGAATCCTGGAGCATTAGCCTAAGTAAGCAGCTTATATTCTTTATCCACATCCACAAAAAATTGCAGATGACAAATATCTAGTTCCAAGAGGCAGGGAAAAAAATAAACTCCTACCCATTGATTTTTTTAGAGCTAGAAACTTGTTGCTCATTAGCTCTGAGTTTAACTGAATTGTGAGTCTCCAGTGAAAACTTGTTTATGCTTAAATCGGCTTGCCAATGAAGCAATTAAATGTTATCTGCATTTGTACATGTACAAATGCAAGCAGCAGGTCTGCTCGCATCTAAATTATGCCAGCATATTCAAAAAGCATATTCATAAACAACTCAAAACCAGGGGGAGTTTTCTGTTTGGTACTATATAGTAGTAAGTAGCCATATGTGGAATAATGGTCAAAAGACTTTTAAAAACTTATTTTGTCATGTGATCAGCATGAAGAGTTTTGCATCAAATCTTAATGGTAATTAGTCAAAAGAATGGGACTAGCTTGTTACTGAGAAGCCTATCTTTACCCCAATAAAATTGTAGATGATATTTTCTTAATTACATCCAAAATTTCCACAATGTCACTGAAGAATTGCAGAATGCAAATCACGTTAGGAAAACTTATTTCTTTCAAAGATTTCCTTGGAAGACGAAAGGAACTAAAGGCTACTTCACTGTTCTTCTGTGCATCGATGGTCTGCCATTTCATATAATTGTTCTAGAAATGCCATCATATTCTTCATCTCATCTGACTGCCTGATGATATTCATGTCATCAAGAAGAGCGTGTGGATTTCCAATCTTCAAAACCTCATTCTAAAAAATAGAAAGTGTAACAGTACAAAATGAAATTAAAATGAGTGGAATACTTTTTATTCAATGGCACATGTTCAAGACAAGTTAAGACTTCTTATTGTTGGGAAGTACTTGAAACATACTGCCACTATTTCTACTCACCTGAAGAGCAGGTAGTTTCAAATACTCCACTGGAAGAGCAGGAATACCTAGGTCATGCTTAACATCCCTATGAAATAACTGGAAAGAATGGAGAAAACAATTAATATAGAGATAGAACATCAAATGTCCCCATACAGATAGTCAATTGGGACTGGAAAAATTGTTAAATCAAGGTACCCACATGACTGGACCCAATTTTATAATCATGTTAATGGCAATCATTAAGTGAATCAGGTGGTTATCTGAATACATTCCTCCAAATGGGTGCTGTAAATTAGCAAAAAATACAGGCAGTCCTTAACTTACAACCACAACTGTGCCCCAAATTTCCATTGCTAACCAAGACAATTAAGTGAATTTTGCTCCATTTTATATTTTTTTGCCAGAGTTGTTAAGTGAATCATTGCAGTTAAGTTAGTAACATGGTTGTTTAGTGAATCTGGCTTCCCCATTGACTTCTGCTTGTCAGAAAGTAGTGATCACACGACCCCAGGATGTTGCAACCAACATAAATACATGTCAAATGTCCAAATTTAGATTATGTGACCAGGGGGATACAGCAATGGTTGTAAATGTGAAAAATGATTCTAAGTCATTCTTTACAGTGCCATTATAACTTTGAATTGTCACCAAATCTAAGTCGAGGATTACCTATATTGCAAATTGTGATCATGTGACTGTGGGATACTGTAATTAGTCATAAATGTGAACTGGTTGCCAAGCAGCAAATATGCAACATTTACAATGGCTGGAACAACTTGAAGAGCCATAAAGAACTATTCCAAGGCTGACGTAACATCAAACAGTCACGAAACAACTGCTTGTAAATTGAAGACTACCTGTATCTGCTTCCAGAAAAAAGAGACTGTTATTTTCAGTTCTCAGATTGCTTTGTCAAAGAAAAAGTAAGTCTTGTATAATTCTTATGGCCAGAAATAAATCCAGTATTGGCTCCCAAATACCTCATCTGCTTCTGCTTCTAATGGTGTCAGCTCACGTTTTAATGCTTTTATTTCCTTCAGAAGTATTTGCATTTTGTCATCCACTGTATGTAATGTTAACAAATCTTTGCTTATTTCTTTCTATGGTTAAAATGAAAAAAGATGACAACAGATGTATTTAAAATAAGGATATATTGCATTTGTGTTAGAAATAAGACAAATTTGATGTAAGTCATAAAGTTTATGTAACATATTTCTTCTTTCTCTCCTGGATAGTGCTGTCAAGAGAACTTTGAATTCCTAGACCAATATACATTACTTTAATGAAGGGCTTCTGGCAAGGGATGGGCTACACACAGTGGCGGGTTTCAAAATGGTGTACCACTGGTTCGGTGGGTGTGGCTCGTTGGGTGCACTTTGCGTGTACGCACACTTTGCACATGCTTTCCTACTCACCTCCTGAAATACTGCATGGTCCCTGTGTCTTCAACAGCTGACACGCGGCAATCTCCTGTGCCGCGCAAAGCAGCTGTACTTCAAAAGCAGGAAATAAAGGACAGTATGGCAGCCCGGCGGGCCCAACAGCAGATCGTTTGAGAGAACCGGTTCGGTCTCAGGTGATTTGTCGGCACTACTAGCTCGACAGAACTGATAGCATCTCACCTCTGGCTACACATCACAAGAACCAGGAAAAACATGTTTGGAAAACAACTGATTTGGCTTATCCAAAGGGTTTTAAGCTAAAATTGGAAGGGGAAGAAGATCAAGTTTTAGGACTTGATCCCAAGCATAAACCTCAAGACTTTCAATCAAGTGGTGAGAAGGGAAACTCAGATACAGGGGATGAAGGAAGGAAATGCAGAGTCAGTCAAAAAGGACTCAGATGCCTATATACAAATGTTCAAAGTATGAGGTATTAAACAAGGTGAACTTGAAGTCTTAGTACATGAGGCCAGATACGACATTGTTGCCATTACTGAAACTTTGGTAGGATGAAACCCATGACTTTAATGTACTATTAGAAGGATTTAAATTGTTCAAAAGAAACAGACCTGACAAAAGAAGAGGTAGGTTTATATTGTAACAAATAATTACACTTCCACAGAAATGAAAAAAAAAAAAAAACTTCTTGAATCAATTTGGGTTAACACCTTTGAGGAGCATCAGCCCACTGTTAGTCCCTACCAGAAGCTTGATTATCTGTGCAATACTTCTAAT
Source organism: Laticauda colubrina (assembly GCA_015471245.1). Classification (NCBI taxonomy): domain Eukaryota; kingdom Metazoa; phylum Chordata; class Lepidosauria; order Squamata; family Elapidae; genus Laticauda; species Laticauda colubrina. The sequence continues at coordinate 17,994,581 of BLBF01000025.1, forward strand.
TCAATTCAAACATTTCCTTTTAACAGCTGCTAATTTTTTGGAAAATACTATAAATCCAAAACAGAATCCAAATATTACATAACCCTAATAATTGTCAACATTGCTGCATCAGTTGGACCGAAATTGAATCCATCAAAGAAGCATAAATCAAAAATTCTAATTGATTTGCCCATTCAAAAGGGAAATTTGAATAAACCTAATTAATCCTTTGAATCAAACCACAACTAATAATATCTTAGCTAATCTGCATTATGTTCTGCAACAATAATGTAATGATTGCACCGTTTTTTAAAGTCCATAACTCTCCTTAAAAAAAAAAATAGATTAAAAAGGAAAGAACAGTAATGATGTGATTTTCCTTTTAAGTATCAGAGCATTTTCCAAGATGTATGAAAGATTAATAGATTTATTATGACATGTTACAGATGCTTGGATTAGTAATAATAACATATGAATGGAAATAATAAAATCAAGTAAGATCGTTCATTGATTTTGTAGCAACATTCTAACATAGCTAATGGAAAAATCTCATTCGTGGAACATTGTTTAGTATATCACATTAACTCAAAATCCATCCTCTCTTCCATATTTACCTCCAAATGCTTCAATCCTTCTTCCATTAAAATATACTTTTCATTTTCTTCTTTTAGAACCTTTTTTACATTGCTCAGATAATTCAGCTCATCCGCAGGAACTTCCAAAGTTTCAATACATTTCAGAAGCCTTCAATAAATTGTTAAACAACATTATAATTTTATGCTAATGCTATCATGATTATCTGTAATATATAAAATCATGCAATGAAAATATCAAACCAAATAGGAGATAATTTGATACCAGTTATTATGCTAAAATGGTTCTTTGTTGAAGATCAATGAAGTTCTTAAATTTGTAATATATTTGCTCCCCACCATTTCTGCACTGATCTTTTGCATCAACAACACAGTTTGCGTGAACACTTTTGTGGGCATTTGTAGCTTCCCTCAGGTCATGCAACTGCAATTTATTTTGGCCAAAGATGGTGTTTCCTTTCAGTTTCCAGCAAAAACCACCCATAGAAAACAATGAGCTTGCTTAACAAAGTCAATGGAGGAAGCTTCCCTGGATTTGTTTCATAACCATATGATTCACTTAGAAACTGCAGTGATTCAGTTACCTGTGGCAATTTTTTAAATAAAACCTGGCATGAGTCACTTAACAACCACCTTGCTTAGCAACAGAAATTCTGATCCTAAGTTGAGACTCCCTGTGTACCTATTTTCCTACACCTGCATAAAAGGGTGGAGGTACAGAAGAGAACAGCTGCATACTAGAATTTTCGACATTGTAATTTATACATTAACATACCAACTCAAATAAATATGCTACTTCTCTTTATCATTTCATCTTTTAATAAGTCGAATGTCTTTTATTAGATTCTAATAATTGAGCAATAATTCTGATTCTAGATTCTATTGGCAGAAATATTAAAATTCAGGAACCAATGCCATTCTGATGTTTTTTCTTATAAAAGTGGAAAAAATTAAGAAATGATTTCTAAAAAAAACCTGCTGTCAGTGACAAGCTAAACATGACCAAACATGTGGCATAGTTGCTCCCAAAATAACTAATACAGTTGCAGGGTACATTAGAAGCACTATATAAATAACAGGTGAAGTCCTAATTCACCTCTATTTTATGTGCAGTGCTTTCTTGAGCATATTTGGAATTCAGAGGTATCAGAAACACCATTTCAATTTGATTGCGACATTAATAGCTATTACTTGGCTATTAATGACGTAAGAAAAGAAACCCCTTTTCTATTTGTACTAATTTTTACTTGATGTACAGAGGTAGTCCTCATTTATTGACCACTTGTACAATGACTGTTTTAAATTGTGATGGCCCTGAACTTAGAACTTACTAGTTATACTTACAGCTAATCTGCAATGTTCCGGATGTCAGAGCTCCCATCTGGTCATGTGATTGAGATTCAGGCACTTGGGAACCAACTCACATTTATGATGTACAACCCATACCCCATGGTCACATTATGGAGATTTGCAATCCTTCCTGCTGGCTTCTCACAAGCAATGTCAATGAGGAAAATGGCAGGAAGGTCATAGGTTGCTCCATCTATTCTCCAACCCTCCTTGACTACTGCAACTTGCTCCCCAAACTTGCATGCTGTCTCTAGCCTTTTAAGCCCACCTCATTCATGCATGTTCTTATGCAGCCTCCCAGGACCTATCCCAAGCTCCTTATTTGGGATTCCATTTTCTGCTTAATGGAACATCTTGGGATTAAAATGACAACCATGACTGTCTGGATCATGCAATGTGGTCATTTGGCATGCTTTACAACCACATTGCTTAGTGAAGGCAATCCTAGCCCCCATTGCTATCATAATCTGAAGACTAGCTGTCTCTCATGTTCATGGCAGTATGCTTCAGTACCCCACTTCTGGCATAGAAAAAGAAAACCTAGTTGAGCTGCAGGATCCAGATTGTCAAGTTGCGGCTGGTTAGTGCAAAAACAGTGATCCTCAACTTAATAATGTAATAGAGCCTGCCAATTACATTCATAACCCAAGGATTTATTAATTGATGTTAAATGAACATGATCCCCCCTGCTTTCCCCAATGTATTAATCAAATGCATAGGTTTTTAAGTGCACATCAGGTATTTCAGAGTGGGGAAGACCATGGCGGGGGGGGGGGGGGGAATGATGGAGGAACCTAATGCTGGAACAGGCAATCTGCTTCCAACCACTCAAAGCCTCCCTCTATCCACTGAGATGCATTATGTTCTCTTGAGGTCCCCATAATTGCTTCCCCCTTCCTGCATCTTGACCCGCTTGGTCTGCAAAGGTTCTTACATCTAAGGAAAACAGCTTCACTAGCATCTGAGTAAAAGAGGCTGAGCTTGCAATTCAGTCCAAAGGAAACAAACTCTGCGTTGACTGATTATCGCCACTGCCTACATGCCCCAATCCCTGAAGCTGCTGATTCAAACCAGCCACCCAGTAGCAAGCAGAAGGCTGCTGTGGCACTGACAAGGGTGGGACCAAACGAGGTCAACAGGGATACTGGTCTTGTGGCAGACAAGCTAAAGGGTTTTTTTTTTATTCAGAAGCTGATGAAGCTGTTTTCCTTAGATCTTGCGTTCTTACAGCTTCACCAGTGCCTGAGTAAAATATGCCCACTTTTCTGCCACAGGGGTCAGCCTGTTCTGGGGTTCTGGAAATCTTTGAAAGGTAAATGAGAGATCAGGAACAGGGTGGGGAGGAGCAAGTGGAACTTTAGGGTGGGGGAGGGAGCTAGGAAAGCAGGCCCAGTGTCTGTGCAGACTTGGTGGGGGTGGGATGGGGGGGAATAGGCAGAGGGCATGTTGCAGTATCACTTCAGTCGTAAGGATGAACAGCTGCTGTGGTGCTGCAACACATGTAACTTTGGGACTGGGACTTAAGTACTTTTTTGGGCGGTGGGGGCTACTTTTGAACCAGTTCGCTAAATGAACTGTCGTAACTCAAGCAATACCTGTATCATACTGCTAAGTGCAGACAACTTATTTTAAAGCTTTTTTGAGGATAAAACTTACTGAATTCAAAAGCATTTATTATCCTAACATTGGATTAACATTGGCATGAATGTTGGGTTGTTATTGTTTAGGTTGTTTCTTTACCTTTCCTTGAGGATATTCAGGTGCTTTTCAGTTTCATTATAATCTTGTGTGGTTTCATAGAGAATAGCTCTGTAAAGAGAGATAACATATTAGCATTTTTCACCCATATGCACATTATAGTGCTTTCATGTCCTTGCCTAGAAAAAGTGTTAATAGCAGATATAAAATCATTTCCACCCCAAGATATCCTCAGTGTAAACAGGATTGATTTGTGTCTTGCTTTTGAACATTTCCTGTGTAATCATTAGCATTTATATAATGTGTTGATTTTATGTAACATCAGATGCATTTGTTTACAGGCAATTAAGTGCAACCAAAACCATTGTGCAAAAATTCAATACAATTAGCAATAAATACTAATTCCATTTCCTCCAGATGTATGTTTACATGCACTCTGTGCAACTGAAACTACTGTGCAAGTGAAGAAGTTGTTTGTTATTGCCAAAAATCCAGAAAATACCAGTGCTTTATTTCAGATGTGAAATTTGGGTGAAATCAGTGCAATTTGGGTGAAATCAGTGCAATCAAAATGATTGTGTAATTAAAGCAATCATTTAAATTTGCAAAAATCCAGCTAATAATCAAAATCAGTATCTTTTTTCATTCCCCAAATTCTTTTAATTAGAAATTATTATTAATAACTGAATTTATTAATTTAGGCAAAACATCCCAAAAGGGAGAAGATATTTGGAGAAAATAATGAGTACTTACATTATTGTCCAATGGATCTTAGATTCCAGACTCTTTCTAATGCTCTTTGGGAGTCGTTGGCATTTCACTTTTTTTTTTGAAATTTGAATTTTGTTGAATTTTGTTTTTGGAAATTCTGTTTCAATTGCAAAAAGTAAGAATGCTAAAAAAACTTCCATCTAAATCTGGTTAGACCGCTAGCTCTACAACACATACTTAGTGTTATACAATTCAAGTGAGATATCGGCAGTATCTTCTCATTAAAAGATTCCTCTTATAAACAACAGAGAAATTACAACAAATAAATTTAAACCAACGTCACAAAATCCTGGACTGGTTCTCAAAATATTAGGGTTTAATTTTTTCATATCAGCTTTATTGCAGTACAATTCTAGGGAAACAACCAACAAAAAGGTTAGAATGACATTAAACAAATTTTCCATGTGATTCTTAGTTAAGAGATTACATAGCTCCATTTGCCATCCAGTTTTAATTTTTCTGATTTAAAGTTCAATATTGTTTGTTTCGACATTTATACAAGCTTCTCAATATGCATCTCAAATAACGGACATAATTGACCCTTACAGGGTCAATTTTTACAGGGTCAAAACACAGTTAATATTTCATCTATTTCTTGTCTTTTTGTCTGCTAAATAAAATCCTAGAAATAATTATAACCTTATATGGTTCTTCTATACCCGTCAGCTGCAGTTATATGATGTCTATACCAGAAAATCTTGATATATTATTGTAGAAACCCTCCAGGAGATCAAGATATTATAAAATAAATAAATAAATGTAGATTTCATGTCATTGCTGAGTGATTCAATAACTATTTGTCATTTAAAACTAATTTAATAACAGGAGTAGCCACTGGACAACAGCACTGAAATAATTATTTTCTACATGAAGAATTACAATTATATGGATTTTTGCTTCAATAACAATAGCTTTATAAGCATATCAAGTGTATAGTTATATTTCTGATTCATTTCCTATAGGATGACAAAAGAAAAATCTTCAAAAATGTATGTATGATTAATAAAATATTTCTATAAAACTTTTGTGGATTACTAAGGAAAGGGAGCGCACAGGTCTTGGCTAGTTAGTGTTTGAAAGGTAAGTGATTTTTTTTTAAGTTTCCCATGAATAAAAATAACACAAAACTCTTTGGTTTTGCTAGTTTAACTTGCTCTGTGAAATATGTTTATCAAAATTAATATTATCTTCTATCATTTGGTTTTAAGTTTGAGACATATTTTAAATTTATTTTCAATTCATATAGTTATTTGATGCAAAGGACACTGAGATTTTAAATAATTTGAATGAGTATTTTCTTTTTATTGTCCAACGTATGTATACGTTGCATTCAAAGAGTATTCAGACCCCCTTCATTTTTGTCAATTTTGTTATGCTGCAGTCTGATTCTACAGTTGCTGAAATTCATTTTTTCCTAATTAATCTTCACTCAGTATCCCATAATGACAGAGTGAAAACAGAATTTTAGAAATGTCTGTAAATCAACATGACAAATATTTTCTTTTGTCGATCACTGCCCCAGCTTTGTCCCAAATTCTGTAGGACAAAGACAGTTAAGAGACAAGAATAATTCAAAACAACTGCACCATAAATACTAATATGTCTTACCTATTTTCAGGTTCTTATCAATAAGAAATGTAAAACAATACCTGCAAGAAACTGTATTTCCTCTTCCACTTTCATCTTCGGAATCACTAATATTTCTTACTGTAGAAAACATGATGTTTATATTTTAAAAATATGCAACAGATTTTTAAAAAATGTATGCTTTATACAGCTTGGCTTATCAACCTGCATGATAGCTTATGCTAACCTTTTTATGCATTTAAATATCTCCACTCACAATCTTACTCTTTACTTTTATCAATCCTATTATGTCACTGGAATCAAGTTCTACCAAATAGCAGGGCTTGCTTCTGTCTGAAGCTTTCTTCTGCCATTCTTTACAAATTTCCTTTATAAATAGGCATTTTATGTAGTATTTATGAAATGTTAGAATTTTTTATCTTATTTCTAAGGTAATTACTGCAATCATTCTCATACTGGGTCTAAAATGTTCTCTCCAATCATATCAAATATCATGTTTACCCACATAATTTGATTTCCTTATTGCATACTAATAAACAGCTTTAAAGAGAAAGATGATTCAAGTCATTGAATAGTCCTCTGACTATTAGTCCACTGTGGTCCCTGAATGCCATATAATTCACTGGAGTATACTTCTAACTAGATAAACTTAGAATTATGCAGTACTGTAAATTATTAGTGCTGTGCAAAGGATCTGAAGGGCACTTCTCAAATCATGCAGTACAAGAAAAGCATCCTCAATAAAGCTCTCTGAAAGATTTGATCCAGCTGTTTCCAGTCTTTTCCATAGCACTTATGTACATATGCTGAACCCAACAGAGGATAACTTTTTCAGCAAAGTAAAACTCTTCATTTGCAAGATCCGAGAAGGAACTATGCTGAAATGCATGTGCTTCAAATGACCAAGTGCCATGCTTCCTTTGTGACAATACACTGCAAATTCATTGTAAAGCCCCAATAATGATCAACAACATTTACTTTTTACATCAGGACATATTTCTATGATAGTTGCTGATACAGCTTAGCATCTTTTGAAACTGCTCAGCAACATACAATTTTTCTGGAAGACAACACAAATTCATTTTTTTTTTCTTCACATTTAGCTATAAAGGACTCATTAAGTGATAAGTTTACTCTAATTCATTGCAAAAGAACACATGGTAATATATAGCAACATGTCTTGCTATATTTTAGTTTACAGAGACCAGTAATCAGAACTGAAATCCCCATATAAAGTTCATATTCACGCAATGGCTTTTGCTTTTGTTTTACCTTCTATAGGAAGTTGGCACCCACCCCTCTCCTAGAAAATTGAAATGTCTTGGGAAATATTAAAAAGGCAGAATATTTCCTCTAAAAAGAGTATAAACTCAGAAACAGAAACTCACCTCAGAAGCAGAAACTGATCCCCACCTTTGTTAATGGGTGGGCCATTAAGGCCTGGGCCAGAATACTTTACATTACAAAGATCTCCAAGTAAAACTATCGCAATTTCCCAAAGCCCTTTCAGTGCATCATCCAGCAAGGCTCAACCAAGCCTGGAACTCAGGACAGCCTACAAGTTGCTCCTACATGGCCCCATGGGAGTCTGACAACCAATTAGAAACAAGCTTCAATTCAAATCCCAACAAGGGTTATAAAAACCAGGCACTCTCAGCACCTCAGTCCTTTTCTTGATCTCTTCCTTCACCTTGAAGCATGTGATCATCTTTCCTTTTTCACTCTGGAGCTCCAGACCATGTGGTCCTGTCCACCATTAAACCTTCCAAACAGCCTCCATGTTTCCAGTGTCTTTTTCCCCACTTGGAACTGAACCCAGAAGGATATTTCTTCCAACACTACATTATGTCCAATAAAGGATTTCAACAGCTCAGTAAACTATATAAAAATAGATTCTTACAAAAAGAGATACTTCATCTTATGACTGATTCTCAGCATTTGCTGTGTTTGCTTCACAATAGAATTGGTTTTAAAAGGGTGGGACAGAAAATTGGTGTCCACACCAAAAAAATATATAGATACAGCCCCTTTCTTTTCACCAACACTTCAAAAGTACCGAGCCTTTGATATAATAACTATTCAAGTAAGTTTATCGTAGAGCATCTATACCTCCTAGTGGCCAGTCTACTTCAATAGTATATATTTATAAACAATGCCTATCTAATATACACGCAGCTGTATCAGTAAAAAAAAAAAAAAAAAAAGAGTAGGCAGGTATGTATTCAGTCATATATAAAAAGGTGACATAAAAAGCTAATAATACAGATGATATTTGACCACAACTGAGCCTCAGATTTCTGTTGCTAAGTAAAACATTTGTTAAGTGAATTTCACCCCATTTTACGACCTTTCTTATCATAGTTATTAAGTGAATTACTGCAGTTTAATAACAGGATTATTAAATAATTCTGGTTTCCCCATGGACTCTGCTTGTCAGTTCACAGAAGCCTACTTATAACAATTTCCAGTGGAATCTCTGCTGTCCAAATACCCCCATAATTGAAGTGAGAATTTTGCATTTCATTTCCCAATGTCCCTGCTACTTTTAATGATATTAATGAGGTCACCAGTGAGGAGTAGGATTCTCCATGACTGCCATTTTAGGGGTCCAGAAACACAGCCCACTCGACAAAGCAAAGACACTGGAGTTTTGTGCAGCCTTGTAAACAATGGGTTAACTTTGGCAACATTCTGAAAGGGCTTGCTAATTGGCCCCCGATGGAGTTGCTGGAGGTGGCTAACAGCAATAGCACTTAGACTTATATACCACTTTACAGCCCTTTCTCAGCGGCTTACAGAGTCAGCCTATTGCCGCCAACAATCTGGGTCCTCATTCTACCGATCTCAGAAGGATGAGTCAACCTTGAGCGCGGTGAGCTTCAAACTGCCAGATCGCACGCAGTCTTCCTCACCGTCTTCGTCAATTTTATAGTTCATTTTAATGCCAATATTTGTCATTGTAATATGTTCATGCTTTGTTCTTGCTTTGACTTATTGTAAGTCGCCTCTTGGCAAGATGGCCGACACATATATTTTCGTAGCAAATATTCTGAAAAACCTATGCTTTATTCAGCCAAACATGGCGAAGCACACCTCCACTTAAACCTGTCCGGTTTCGCCGGCTGAAAACGCCACCGCGGCTATTTTGCCTCATGCCAGCACCGAGATTACAATGCCCCAACAACCCCATTCGCTTTTCAAACACCACACGGGAGTACCATCCATTGCAATTTATCCTTCAGCAGTAATCCGCAGCGGCTGAAAGCCTGGGCTCTTCTTCCTCCCGAACTCCGTACTGAAATTCCAGTTGCCACAGTACAAGCTACCCACCTATTCCAGAACTCACCGTTTTTATTTCTACGGTTACTCCCTCTCCAGATTGGCCGGTGGTGCAAATTCAAAAGTTGCTGGGGTTCTGAGTTTCCCCGCAGATGTTAGTGCGCAGGCGTTAAGGGAGGGCAATTGCGCTTGCGTATCTGGGTCGGCTTTCAACGTAACGGCGTCTGCGCAAAGAAGTCGAGCTTCCTCGCCAGTGAAAAGTGGTGGCGTCGTTGAAGTAGGTATCGTTTGGACAGCCGCAAGTGCTGGTTGATGTAGCTGAGGTGCGTTAGCCATCCTTTTTTTTTTTTTTTTTTTTTAACCTCACACACGGAGTCGCAAACCACTGTTAGGCCAATGTGAATTTTGCGGACTGCATGAACTCAGCTTGTACGATGATTCCTTTATTGTGTCACGGTGCCCGAGAAAATTAGGCTAATTGTAGAAATTATAGATACGTTTCTATGGGTCAGTGTGCCGTCTGAACACAGCTTGTGATTTTGTGTTGGTTCACTTTGACGTATCAATCGGTTCTCCTATCTCGGAGCTTACCTCCGCTCTTACCCGTCTTCCTCTTTTGCAAGGAAGTGTCTTGGGAGGGAGGGGGGTGAAGTATGAATGCAAGTCTCTTAAACGCCAAATCTCCTCACTTGCCTTGTAAAATTATAATTACCCTTTATACTCAAGATTCACACGTTTTACTTTTTTATGTTTGAACAAAAGTTTGATGCCTTTTTAAAAAAGTAACTGGTTTTTTTTTTTTAAAAAAATAATAACTTAGTATATTGGTATTGTTCTCACCCAGTGACCCTAAGGTCTATTCTTCCCTATGGCATTTTCACTGAGGTCACCTGTTAAGGTGAACAGAAAGCAGGCAGTGTTTTTCTTTCTTTATTCACTCCATATTCTGATAGGTGGAGATATCAAGTAGCTTGCCTAATAGCTCTAAACAATCCTGGTCTTCCTGGTCCTTTTGTGCTCCCAATCTGTTGAGATTATTTGTAGGTGTGCTATTACTGAATTGCACTTAGGTTCTGATTTGTCAACTTGAGAAAATAGTTAAAAGATAGTCTGTGCAAAACACATTTGAAAGTTGTTTTGAAATGAGAATCTCAGAAGTCTGTCCATCACAAGTTGTTCTTTTTCCCATTAACGAAAACAGATGCATCTAGTTTTACATGGAAGCATATAAAAGGAACATCTACCACTTTGGGTTTCTTAAAAATAACTAAATGCTTCATTAATTTTATCCAGCTCTTGGAACACAGGAACATCTTCACAACTGTTTTAGTAGAAAATGTTACGGGTCAAGAATGGACTTCAGCGTCATTGGCCCTTACATCGCAGGAGAGAAGCAAGTGTTCCTGCCGTCAGACCTAGTTGGCGTTTGCTGCATCAGCATGTACTCCATCCTGAATGGGCTGCGATGGCTAAAAAGCAGCTAAAGGGCAAAAGCCCTGAAGAGTTGATATGGCACACTCCAGAGGGAATTGCCATCAAACCACTGTATTCTCCAAGTGATACAGCAGGCTTTCCTGAAGAATTACCTGGAGTAAAGCCCTTCACTAGAGGTCCTTATCCTACCATGTATACATACAGGCCTTGGACCATCCGCCAATATGCTGGCTTCAGTACTGTGGAGGAAAGCAACAAGTTTTATAAAGATAACATCAAGGGTGAGACATCAAGGGTGTTCCTTAGGAAATGGGCATTAAAGACAATGTTGTAGTAAATTTTAAATATATTTTTGTACCTGTCAGTCTTGACTTCCGGATGAATACCTGCAGTTTCAGGGACCACTTTTTTAGAAGTAGGTTTCTCTTTCTATATTCTAGAGCTGAAAGTTGCTAGTCCAAAATCACCTATCTGTCTTCATGCCTAAGCAGGACTAAAACTCATGGTCTCCCAATTGCTAGCCAGGTGCTTAGCTCAAATTAGCTCTCAGTTGTAACTATATTTACTTATATTAATTTATTTATATGTATTTATATGTAATTAATATCAGAAATAAGTTGCTTAGGAATTAATAGCACCCTGTCAGGATGATCATATGCAGCATTCAGTTTACATTTTATGTTTTTGTAAGTATTTGCTCAGAAAAGATGTAATTTATTTCATTAGAAAGTCTGAGAAGTGTTGAATATTTTCTCTGCTCAATAATAAATCATTCAACTGCAGTTCCTGTAAATACATAATATGAAACCTATTTAAATATTTAGATGTATTTCATTAATAAAATTGCTTACAATAATAGAAATAGAACAGTTCTGCCACAACAAATAGCCCTCTATGCTCACTCAGAATAACTCAACACTGGAAGATTGGGGAACCTTCGATGAAAATAGAGGGGCTGCAGGATGAAAGAAAGCCTTGTGTAATTGGACACTTGCTTATGCAACACTGAATTATTTCCTAAGTTTTAATGTGAATCCTTTGGTCTGTATTGTTTTGAACAACTAATACCCCTTTTCAGTTGAATTCCATCAAACAAAGATGAAGATACAATTATATATGTCATATTTTATATTTATACTAAATTATTAATTTCATTTTCAAGCTGGTCAGCAGGGTTTATCCGTCGCATTTGATTTAGCAACTCATCGTGGTTATGACTCGGATAATCCTCGAGTTCGGGGTGATGTTGGAATGGCTGGAGTTGCCATTGACACAGTAGAAGATACTAAGATTCTTTTTGATGGAATTCCCTTGGAGAAAATGTCTGTTTCAATGACAATGAATGGGGCAGTAATTCCTATCCTAGCTACATTCATTGTTACTGGGGAAGAACAAGGAGTGCCTCAATCCAAGCTGACAGGAACAATACAAAATGATATACTGAAAGAATTCATGGTTCGAAATACGTACATTTTCCCACCAGAACCATCAATGCAAATAATTGCTGACATCTTCCAATATACATCAAAGGTATTGCTTAGTTTTTTTTTCTTTTAATTACCACGTGGTTATCATGTATAAGGATCAGTGTTTGTTACAAAAAAAAATATACATATTTTCTTACAGCACATGCCAAAATTTAATTCTATTTCTATCAGTGGATACCATATGCAAGAGGCTGGAGCTGATGCTATTTTGGAGTTAGCATATACAATAGCTGATGGTTTGGAGTACTGCAGAACTGGACTTAAAGCTGGTCTTACCATTGATGAATTTGCACCAAGGTATATTAATTTAGGTTGTTTTTTTGGTGGTGGGGGGAGGTGGCTTTTCTATCCTCAGTCTGTTCTGTTCTGTTCTATACTTCCTATCAGGATTCCCAGTGCATAAGTAACTCAATAAAATATAATTATTAACTTTATATATTTGTTTGGGGCTTAATTACATTTGTAGGTGAAAGTATTATATTACAATATACTACTAATGAAAATGTTCATAAAACCTCTGCTTTCACTGTGGACTACATATAGTTTCCATCCCTCTGAAAATATAGTATTTGTTGTTCTTATATAGAAATTACGTAGAAAAAAACAGTTTATAGGCCATGATTCCGTTATCTTTTTGTAAATTGCCTGTAGTTTTACTAGCCTAAAGAAAATGAAGATTTAAAAAAAATTACATTGAACTATGTTGTTTCTTTAATACACAAGTTTTATCTTACCATTTATTCCAGATATGATCTTAAGTTATTTTATTGCAGGCTTTCTTTCTTCTGGGGAATTGGTATGAACTTCTATATGGAAATAGCTAAATTAAGAGCTGGGAGACGGCTTTGGGCTCACTTAATAGAGAAAATGTTTCAGCCCAAGGACACCAAATCACTTCTCCTTCGAGCTCATTGTCAGACTTCAGGATGGTCACTAACTGAGCAGGTACAGATCAGAGTATCAGTTATGATGACATGCAAATTTTAAAGAAGTAAATATGGTATAGACTCAACATGTTGCTTTCCTGAAAGCACTTTTGTTTATAACTTAAGGTACATCCAATTCATACCCCCAAACCACCATTGCTGAATTTGGGGAAGATTCTGGGATCAGCTGAGGACAGGAGAAGGTGGGGAAGTTAGTTTCCTGGAATCTGCAGCATAATGGCTGGGATAAGAAAAAAATGAAAGCATTACACTCCACAAACATTTTAATTATTTCATCCATCATTAAAGATATGCCCAGATTTTCCTGCAGCCGAATATCTTGTGTTTGTGGACATGTTACATAGTAATACATATTTTTGATTAAAAATTTATAAATGAAGAAAGAGAACTTAGGCACTCAAGTGTTAGAACTGTTCAGAGAATAAAAAAGTGGTGTTTCACATTAGTGAGAGAAGCATCTGTCCTTAAAACCTTAAAGCAACTAGAGTCTTTGGGTCATTGATTTGAAGACTATCAGTTGCTTCTCTGCCAGTCTTAGCATTAGTATTGTTGTAAGCGGACAGATTCACAGACAATCAGAGACAATTTTGAAGCATCTCCTTCAGTTTCAGTTTCCAGAGGATGTGATGTCTTTAATACTCTAAGAAAGGATGCTTTCTTTATGCTAATATACTTTTTGAAGTGCTTTTGAAGTTATGTACAGATTTAGTAGATATGTTCTAAGACAGCCAAATGGCAATTTAGGTTGGAATTCCGGGGAGTGTTCTTGGCACATCTGAAGGACATCATGTTAAGAAAAGCTACTTGAAGATGTCTTATAGAAATAGTTTCCTTTATAATGTGTTTGATCTTCTGATTCCCCACCCTTCATTCCATCACTGGGAGCATCCCAACCAATGTAAATGACTCACTTTCATCTGGTTATGATAAGTTCAACCTGCAGAATAATATATCATTGTAGTATATTTTAAAATCCAATTTTGTTAAAATTTCCAGGATATAACTGGTGTCAAAGTCTTATTCAATAATATTACCCAGAACATTGCTGTGCTTAAAAGATAACATGTATTCCTCTGCATCAGTTTCATTTTTTTTAAAGTAAAGTTACGATTTTTGTAATAGGATCCTTACAATAATATTATCCGCACCACAATTGAAGCAATGGCAGCTGTGTTTGGTGGTACCCAGTCCTTGCATACAAATTCATTTGATGAAGCTTTAGGATTGCCAACTGTGAAAAGTGCACGAATTGCAAGGAATACACAGATAATAATACAAGAAGAATCTGGCATACCCAAAGTTGCTGATCCATGGGGTGGTTCATTTCTAATGGAATCTCTTACCAATGATGTTTATGAAGCCGCTTTAAAGGTCAGTTTGTTTATTATAGAGAATGGGTAACAAGAAGATGCTGATAATCTTTTATATGAGCTCAGAAACAATTACTAGCTCGCTTCTTTATATTGATATATTTCCTCTTTAACAGCTTTATAGATTCCTATTTACCCAACAAACCCCTACCCTAAATTTCTGATTAGCTAGCAATAAATTTTACTTTTTCACTGATGGGTCAGCAGATGGCTTTCACAGTTTTCTTGGAATCCACAGTTTTCTTGGAAATGTTTTCAGAAGTAGTTTACCATTTTCTTCCTGGAACTGAAAAGGACTGCAATTGGGCTCAAGTCACTCCAAGTGGCTTTAGGCCAAAGACAGTTTGTGGATTAAGAGAGAAACCAGTTAAGCCTAAATTAAGAACATAAACTTTATAATAAGAAATACTCAGTATGTTGAATTTGGGGGTTAGGTGTATGCCATTTGTAGAAGAACTTTCAAGTTCTTTCATTTTAAGTTGTAGTTAATTTTAAACTATATCATAGGATATCAATCCTTTTAAGAATTAGGAATTGTATTTTCTTATATTAACTACTTGTTTATAAAGAGGGTTCTTATTTATTCCTTTTGAGTAACTATTTTTTTCTTTCAAAGGGAGTCTAAATGTTTTATTAAATATTATATTAAACAATAAGCACACTTAACAACTTTTCTTTGTTAGCTCATCAATGAGATTGAGGAGATGGGTGGAATGGCCAAAGCTGTAGCTGAAGGAATACCAAAACTTCACATTGAAGAATGTGCTGCTCGAAGACAAGCCAGGATTGATTCTGGTAAGAAAACCAGAATTATTTATTCTTCAACTGTGTAAGCATTTAAAAGATCTCTTATCTCACTAAAGATAATATATGTGCATGAATTTGATTCCAACTTCTTGTATTAAAATTCTATAAAAGAATTTTAAAATTATTTTCCAAAATAAGTTTAAAACAGTGAAGAAGTTGAGGCTTTTTAGCAACATTGCCAATAAAAGAAGAGCATTAGAACATTGTATTGTTTGGCATGAAGACTGCTGTTAGTTATGCATGACCAATGAGACTATGTTTCTCAAGCAGTATTGCATAACTTTTAAAATAGAAGAAATAAAGACTGGTCTCTCCCACTCCCATCCTCAAATCTCTTGGACAGATCAAAGCCTTTAAGTTCACTTAAGTAATTATTTGGATTCTTTCCTGCTCAGCAGCTTATTAAGACAAATGCTATACCGTATTTTTCAGAATATAAGACACACTCCCCCCAAAAATAGTGGGTGGAAATGTTTGCATCTTATACATGAATACAGGCCTGGTTTTGGCCTCCGTGGATTCTATTTTTGCCCTCCCTGGCGAATAGAAATGCAACATATAGTTCCTTAAACTGATAATTTTGAGTCTACAATTAGTTACTTCCATAAGCACATATTAACCACACATTAATAAATGTGTGTATAAAATGTTTTAAAAAAACATTCTATTGCTTTCATTTTTAGATACAATTTTTAAAGTTTATATCATATAAAGAAATAGTGCAAAATAATGTTGCTTTAGTACATAAAAGAAAGAAATGATAATTCAATTTATAATATTGTGTATATATTTGAGAAAAAAAGTATTCTCTATACATTGATTTTAAACAGAGGAATTCTTACTTTCTCATATCAGAGACATTTTCTGTATTGAGCAAAACCATTACAGCTGATTTCTACATTTGCTAAACATCTATTCAACATAACAATTGGCATTTTTTTTTATAAAACCAGATTTTGCAAGATTGATGATGAAAGGTAATGTCATCTGCAGTTTATATGCTAGAGACAGTCAATACTTTTGCATCAGCTTTTAACTGGGAAACTAGTTCAAATACAACTAATCAAATCTCTTCCAGCCTTCAAAATCACATTTTTATGTGAGAACAGTTTCAGTGAGAAAAGCCAGAAAAACTTTATTTAAAAGGATCGTTATAAATTTTAATAGATTAATGCAAAAAGCTAAATATACATCTTATATGGGAGTTCATGTTTTAGAGGTTTAATAATTTATATGATTTCTTGGTATTCATTAAATTATTCTTTAAGATTTATAATTAATTTCCAAAGGAAATTTTATAAAATTGCAATAGAATGTCTCCTTAATTGCATACTCAGTATAATTTCAGTTTAACAAATCAAATTATTATGCATTGAAATATTAATGGAGCATAGTGAAGAGTCATGAATGGAGTTTGCTTTGGCTGCAAAAACCATTCTTAGGTGCTGCTGTTAGAGCAGGGGTCTCCAACCATGGCAACTTTTAAGACTTGTGGACTTCAACTCCTAGAAGGCTGAGAGAATCTGGGAGTTGAAGTCCACAAGTCTTAACATTGCTAAGGCTGGATAACTGAACTCATAATATGAACTTAGTGACTGATCAGTGCCTTATTTCTGATTAATCACTATAATGCAACCTTCAATTATCATTAAGTGTTACATGTTTTATATTTGAAGCATAGATGTCTGGTCATTTGTAATAAAGGGATATACTCAGAAAGTATTCAGACCCCCTTCACTTTTGTCAATTTTGTTATGCTGCAGCCTGATTCTACAGTTGTTGAAATTCACTTTTTTTCTCATTAATCTACACTCAGTACCCCATCATAATGACAAAGTAAAAACAGATTTTTAGAAATGTCTGTAAATTTACTAAAAAAAACCACCTGAAATTGGCATAAGTATTCAGACCTTTTGCAACAACACTTGAAATTTAGCTCAAGTGTCTCCCAATTCTCTTGATCGATGCTGACAAGTTTCTATACCTTGATTGGAGTCCAACTGTGGTAAATTAAATTGATTTGAGATGATTTGGAAAGGCACACACCTCTGTAAAAGGCCTCACACACTGTAGCAGACCAAAAGCCATGAGGTCAAAGGAATTGCCTGTAGAGCTCAGAGGCAGAATTATTGCAAGCACAGATCTGGGGAGGGCTACAATAAAATTTCTGCTGCACTGAAGGTTCCTAAGATTCCAGTGGCCTTCATAATTCTCAAATGGAAGAAATCTGGTCAAACAGAGCAATTGGGCCTTAGTAAGAGAGGTGATCAAGAATCCGATGGTCACTTTGACTGAGCTCCAGAGCTCCTGTGTGGTGATAGGACAGAGTTCCAGAAGGTCAACCATCACTGCAGCCCTCTACCCTTCTGGACTTTATAGCAGAATGGCTAGACAGAAGCCTCTCCTTAGTGCAAAACACATGAAAGCCTGCTTGAGTTTGGAAAAAAGCACCTGAATGACTCTCAGACTGCAAGGAAAAATATTTTATGGTTTAATGATGCCAAGATTGAACTGTTTGGCCTTAATTGTAAATGTTATGACTGGAAGAAACCAGGCACCGTTTGTCACCTGCCCAATGTCATCCCAAGAATGAAACGTGGTGGCATCATGTGAGGGTGTTTTTCAGCAGCAGGGACTGGGAGACTGGTCAGGGTTGAGGGGAAACTGAATGAAACAAAGTACAGGGATATCCTCAATGAAAACCTGTTCCGCATTGCTTAGGACCTTAGACTAGGCTGAAAGTTCACTTTCCAACCTGACAATGATCCTAGGCACACAGCCAAGATAACACAGGAATGGCATAAGGACAACTTTGTGAATGTCCTATAGTGGCCCAGTCAGAGCCCTGTTGAACCATATGGAATATCTCTGGAGGGACCTGAAAATAATTGCCCACTGGCAGTTGCCATCTGTCCTGAGCTTGAAGGGATTTGCAAGGAAGAATGGCAGAAAATCTTCCTTATCCAGGTGTGCAAAACTTGTCTTAACATACCCCAAAATACTTGAGGCTATTATTGCTGACAAAGGTGTTTCAACAATGTACCGAGTAAAGGGTCTGAATCAGAGGTATTCAGCAAGTTCTGACCAGTTCTGGAAAACTGGTAGCGGAAATTTTGAGTAATTCAGAGAACCGGCAAACACCACCTCTGACTGGCCCTGCCCCATCTATTCACTGCCTCCCGAGTCCCAGCTAATTGGCTGGGTCTTCTTTGGTTGCCCCACACAGGAAAACAGAGCTGGAAAGCAGGTTAGTGGGGGGTGGGGAGTGAATGGGGATTTTGTAGTATCCTTCCCCCAGAAGTGGGGAGGGAATAGAGATTTTACAGAATCCTTCCCCAGCCATTCCCACCAAGCCAGGCCACACCCATAGAACTGGTAGTAAAAAATTTTGAATACCTCCACTGGTCTGAATACTTATGCCAATGTAATATTTCAGATTTGTTTGTTTTTAATAAATGCAGAGAGATTTCTAAAATTCTGTTTCCAGTTTGTCATTATGGGATACTGAATGTAGATTAATGAGAAAATAGATGAATTTCAACAACTGAGAAATCAGGCTGTAGCATAACAAAATGGACAAAAGTGAAGGGGGCCTGAATACTTTCTGAATGCACTGTACATTGGAATACCTCAGCTTCTCTGTATGTGTATGTCTCTGTGTCTGTAAAATCTATTTTATGTTGAATATGTTTCAATTTGAACTGATTTCACTTTGTGAACTGATTTCAGCTGACTGAAAATACAGGATAACAAAAATGATTATTTAAATATTTGAAAAATAACAGGTTCAGAAGTAATTGTTGGAGTAAACAAATACCAGTTAGAAAAAGAAGAGACTGTTGAAGTTTTGGCAATTGATAATACATCGGTCCGTAACAAACAGATTGAGAAGCTGATAAAGGTAAATGCTATGCAGTTTTTTTTTTTTTAAAAAAGATGTTTTGTTTTTCATTTACTCAACAATAAGAGTTATGGTCAAATTGCTCAGCAACAGATGATTTTTTAAAAAAGAATGCTTCATATCCTTTTTTAGAGTGCTTTTTATGAGCTGTTCCTTATTTATGGCTGAGTTTTGTGTTGGAGGTTTCTAGTGCAATCTCTTAGCCCCAGCTATCCAGCTGTGATCTTTTCTGTAGAAGCTTCCAGATGACTGTAAATGTATGCAATTTAGAATTTTACAGTGCAGGTTTATAGAAAATACATGCAACAATCTGGTTCCTCTTCCCCATAGCTCCAAGAGTGCTTGTTTACACTTTTCTTTTTTCCTGAAAGGTGAAAGCTTGCAGAGATGAAGTAGCAGCCCAGAAGTGTCTTACTACTTTAACTGAATGTGCAGCTACAAGACAAGGTAACTTGCTGGCCCTGGCAGTAGAAGCTGCACGCACAAGGTAGGTGGAAAGGATTGTGCACATTTATCAAATAACTAAATGGACTTTAGAGCTACTCTTTTGATTCACCACTCAATCTGCAAAGCAACATTTGAGGCTCACCTAAGGTTTTCGTGGTATGAAGGAAAATGGAGATAAATTATCTTTAAAATACCTGTTTGTCCATTGCTTCCAAATAGATAGATAGATAGATAGATAGATAGATAGATAGATAGATAGATAGATAGATAGATAGATAGA
>BLBF01000025.1:18026186-18041921 GCA_015471245.1 Laticauda colubrina
GGAAGGAAGGAAGGAAGGAAGGAAGGAAGGAAGGAAGGAAGGAAGGAAGGAAGGAAGGAAGGAAAAAATTGGTTGAGCTAGACTTGAGGGAGTCTTTCTCTTATAAACACAGAATGGGCTAATAATAATAGCCTTAGGCTGGGTTGCCCCTAAATGTGCTTTTCTCCCTATGCGTATCCTGGTGTGCTCATTGTTTTCTGAGCATCTCCAGGAAATACAGTTTAGGGTTAGGATACTTAAAGCACTCTTTCGATAAAGAGTGAACTAACAGCATGACTAAGAATCCATGTTAGAGATTATATCACAGTGACAAAACATCATTTCTCTGGTTTTTTTTTTTATGTCTACTGATAGCTATCCTGTTTAAAACTGAGTCCTATTGGGGAGGAATGGGTCACAAGACCATCTATCATTATGAGGACTTGGACTGTAACTAGACAGATCCAGTTGAAATGGCAAAGTCTTATGAAATAAACTGGTGTGAGTTTGATTTTCTGACTCCCAAAGTCCCAAAATGAAAGAAATGAGTAGGATTCTCCAGTCATCAAATTAACAGTGTTGGCTTGGTCACCTTTTTGTTAGACCCAGCCAGTTTCACTCAGTGTTGACAGATAAGGAGAGATCATGTCCATCCTATACTTACAGAATGCTGCAGGGTTTGATGCTCCTTCCCCTTTTGTTTAACACTGCATAAAACTGTTAGGTGATTTCATCCACCAGTTCATGGTTACTTATACATCATGGCTATGAGGCGGCTTAATGATAGCGTCAAAATCTTGGAATCTCCAGTACTTATTCGAAGAGCAGGTGGCAGTTGTGACCCCAAAAAACTTTTTACACAGGTACATCTAGTGTGCTGGCTGCGCTTTTCTTGGACTGGGGAGCCTTCAGACAGTCATTCAAGCCCTGGTCACCTTATGATTGAATTTATAGAGAGAGCTGTATATAGAGCTGCCCTTGCAGACCATCCAGAAGCTAAGCTGGTCCAGAATGTCACATACAGGCACTATTGGTACAATATGCTCACACAATCTACTGCTTCATCAGTTGTTCTAGTTACCAGTCAGCTTCCAGGAGCACTTCAGGTTGCTAATTATTACATTTAAAGTTGTTCATGGCAGAGCATCTGGTTATGTAAGAGATTGCTTATCTTCATTTGTTTTGCCCATCCCAGTAAGACCAAGCAGGGTGACTCTGTTCTAATTACCATTCAAACAATGTCACCTTGTAGTATCTAGGAAGTGTATCAATTTTATTGCAATGCTGATCCTCTAGAATAGTATCCCTCCAGAGACACATTTCGGAAAACTGTTGAAAACATCGTTGTTCTTCTAGGTTGTGTGATAAAGTGGTTATTGAGTTCCCATTAGTTATGTTTGCTATGGTGGATGTATTGCTTTTTGCTTGGCCAGGATCTTTTCACTTACACTTAAATCTATTGGTCTATTTTTGTATATAAGCCATCCAAACTCATCAAGGAGTTGGGCAGCCTCAAAATTGGTTTGAATAAATAGATTATCCAATAGTGCTGGGTATACTTTAGATTATAGTTTACAGTAGCTTCCTTAATTCACATGTGTGATGTTATCAGTGGCCTTGCAATGCAGTTTTCTGAATATTGTCAAACTACTGGGCCTAACAAATCTGAAAAGAGAAGCTGAATGTAAACTATTCTAAAAAATGGTGTTTAAGCCTTAAATTTTTCAGTCTGAGATTTAGCCTCATTAATGTCGAAACAAATTATTATTTAATATGGAGTTAAATTTTTCCCTTGATTATAGAGCTATAATGGATATAAGTTAATAATTCTACCAAGCTGAATGAATTCAAAAGAGACATAAGTGATGTAGAATTTGTATTAATCTATAGGTTTTTTGTGCAACTTTTGAAATACTTTTCTAATCCTATGGTGGCTGTTTGTAAATGAATGAATGGTAACTTTGTATATTTGTTTTGCAGATGAACTTGAGATGCTCTCTGAAGCTAGAGCTCGTTTGGCTAACACTCAGGGAAAGAAAGCCAAAAGGAAAGCAAGAGAGAAGCAGTTGGAAGAAGCCAGGTAAGCCCACATCTCAAGTACTTTCATTGAATGCTGTTGCTTCCAATCAGATTTAAGATTAAATCATAAATCGTAACAAAGTTTTCATGCTTCAGTTTGGTATAGATAGCTTGGATTTTTCAGGATTTGTTTTGTATGCATAATTGTGATAAAACTAGAACTAATCACATATTTGAAATATTTGAAATATTGTATTTAAACCTAGACTTTTTAATAAGTCTTATTTCACACAGATTTTTTGTCTTTTAAAATTCAACAATTAAATGGAGATTTGGGTTTTTAAGATAATAAAGTATGGATATTTTGTTTCCTTCAACAAAAGAGGTCTATATGTTATACATAGCCTTTGATATTCACTTCAGACTTGATTTTACTCTTCAGGCGTCTTGCTGCTCTACAAAAAAGGAGGGAACTCCGAGCTGCAGGAATTGAGATCCAGAAAAAAAGAAAAAAGAAAAGAGGAGTAGATTATAATGCTGAAATCCCATTTGAGAAGAAACCTGCTCCTGGTTTCTATGATACATCAGAAGAAAACTATCAGGCACTGGATGCAGATTTTAGGAAACTAAGACAACAAGATTTGGATGGGGAATTGAGATCGTAAGTAGAATTTGGATTAAAATAGTACATGGAGCAAAATCTTGTAATACATCAAATTCTGTCTGAGGTCTCACAAAGCTTAAACATTGATGTTGTTCCAGTTGTAAATGTTTCTCTTCATACATAGCAAGAGCAGCCATTTATCTCCCGAGGGTTTTTAATTGTTTAGGAAAACATAAGGATTGCAGAAGGGTGGGAATACCTTTCTTTTTGCATAGAGATAGTGAATAAAATTTTTTCTCTATTTTAAATCTAGCCAGTTGCATTTACCAATCCCTATAATTTAAAAATAATAAAGCATTGGAATTTTTTTAGGATTAATCTTGTAAATATAGGATAACCATATTTTGTAGAGCTTCCTCAAAAGATATCTGAAAGGCTGCCATTTGTGCTCCCGCTTCATCTTATAATTTTAACCATCTTAATATTTATCAGTGCTAAATCTTCCTGAAAAAATGGCAACAGCATATTTCAGATGCATATTATAAATAAAATAATGTACAGGAAGTCAGTGCTTTCTGCTGTTGGGAGGCATTTGTGCATGCTCTATCCTGGGCTTCCAGGGCCCTAAGGTACCCCATGCTCCTTATTTTACTTCTGCCTTCCTGCTCTGGTGCTTAAAGCCTCCCTGCCAAAATCTAAGCACATTAAATCTCCACTTGTGCAATTCTTAGAAAAAGGGGTGTGCCTTTGGCCTGGATGGCAGGAAAGGCAGGGCAGGGTAGAGCAAGAAGGAGCCCAAGAGGAGAACAATAAAGTATGTTCTTTCCCCTTTCCTTTTCCTCCCCTTTGTTTGGTCTCCCTCTCACTTTATCCCACTTTTTTATTCTCTTCTCGCTCATTCTCAAACTCAGCTTCCTCTCTCTTTTATACACTGTTATACCATTTCTGTTTTCTCCCTTTTGTTTCTGCTTAGGCACTCAGCTTTGATTTGTCTTCCCTTCTCCCTCTTTTTCCACTCTCTCCCTTTCTCCCCTGACTTTGGAGAAGCACCAGCAGTGAGCAGCATGTCAAAGTTACAGTGGTAGTGAATGAGGGAGCCTTACAATCTTTCCTCAGAGTTCCAGTTGTTTTAGTCCAGGTGTTTGGCACTCATCTTGCAGTTACAATGTTGCAGTGAGCCACAGACATATGGTTGCATTTTCCAATATTTCCTACCTACTTTACATAAACAAAGTCAACAGGGAAGCCAGCAGAAAGTTGGAAGTTGCTCCTGCGTCCTCCCTCACTGCTTTTTGCCCACCTGCGCTTAGTAGTGCCTGCCCGTGGCACTTGCACACCCACGTCTGCCAATTTGCTTGCCTGAGACTCCCTATCTCTTTCCATTTGACCCGCATGGTCCTGAAATTAAAACAGCAATTGGGACAGATCCAGGATTGCTGTCGCAAGGATCTTGTGATATTGTTCTCATTACATTTTGATGAAAAGTAAAACATAATATATACTAATAACCAAGATTGTAAAAGGATTTGCAAACAACTGGATTCATTGAAATTTAAGATGATAGCTCCTATGAACAACAATCTTTCTATAATTTTTATCTCTTTCCTATCCAAGTCAGATAATCTTTGCAAAACCCTTGTATTTAACTTTTTTAAAAAACTTTATTAGGGAAAAAGAAGGAAGAGAGCGAAAAAAAGATAAGCAACAGCTGAAACGGAAAAAAGAATCTGATTTACCGTCAGCAATTCTTCAGACTAGTGGTGTTTCAGAATTTACTAAAAAAAGAAGTAAACTGGTGCTTCCAGCTCCTCAGGTACATTGCTTGTTATTATTGCTGGTGATTCTTCTGTTAGCGTGGAAAAGAAATGTTTTCCAAGTTTCTTTAATAATGGAAACAGAACACTCATCAGTAGAAGCACAAATTGTGTTTCATTTAGTGTTGGAGGCTGCAATAACAAATAGGTTGTTATGCAGTTCCTTATGTCAATGTATGCAAATCAATCTGTCTCTCTTTGTGTATCTCTGTGTGTAATCTTTGTGGTCAGAGATAGTGAGATAATGAAGGTAGAACTATAAAGGCAATGGTTTTATTATGATCTAGACAACCCATGTCCCCTTGGATAATCATTTCAGAAATATTTCCTTACCTAAACAAAGAAACAGAATGACCAAGTGCTAGTAAAAAAGAAGTGGGAGTAGGTGTGACTTCTAGCTTCCCACCAGCTTTCCCATTGACTTTCTTTGTGGGAATCTGGCAAGGGGCATTGGAAATCTCCCTTTCCCAGCAGGTAAAAAAAGTGACTGCTGCTGGGTGGAGAAAAGAGGGGTTATAAGATTGGCTGGGAAACTGTCATGGAGCATTGAAAATAAAGAAGCAGCACACAGTAGCACTGAAGAAGCCACAATTTCCCCAAATTTTATTCCCTCAGAAGTCATGGGTCCCAGATACCTCAAATGGGCTAACGTCCATAGGTTAGCCTGTTTGAAATATCTTGGTTCAAAAATTGTTGCCTTATAAGGTGTCATTCCTCCCAGTTAGAGAAATGACAAAAGTTTTAGTAATTTATGGATAAAAGATTGTGTATTAGAATAAATGTTACGAGATTGACAATGTGAGAATCTATATAACCTATGAGTAAGGATTATGAAAAGATAGCACAAAAGATCTGTAACCAACTGACACACTATATGTATATAACTGGAGGATGGTTTTGTGTTTTTTATGTTTTGTCTGTATATGTCTTAAAAATAAAAAAAAAATTATAAAAAAAGAATAAATGTTACTGTTTAATTTGTTGTTTTAAGTGTTATCTATCTTGGCCTTGTTCCCCATAGTTTTCCTCACTTCCAATTATCCTCTCCTTGTTAATGTCATGATTTACCTTCAAAGCATCATTATGGCTGTTCTCTTAAGAAATCAGGAAAAGTGACAGGAAGACAGGAGATGTGGTTTCGCTTCGCTAAGACCATTTTATCCTTCAGATCATTAGCAAATCTTTTCCCTTCATTTTCCTTATTGTCATGGGCTCATTTTATAGTTCCCTTTTTCACCTCATCAGAAGTTTTCCTGTTTTGAGAAATATTCTGCATATATTTATTGGCACTCAATATCATTGTCTCAGGTATTAGCCAGGGGTGGAATACGACAGGGTTAACTACCAGTTCGGGATTTACAAGCTTCCCTGCCCGCTGTGAGCCGCATGCCTGTTAATTGTCATTAGCACCCTGCGTGCTGGGAAGCAGCCTTTGAAACAGCCCTCTTTCTTGTTTTTTTAACTGCAGCTGTGCCTTGTTTGGCAGCTGAAGTTGAAAAATCAGGAAATAAAGATCAGGGAAGAGCCCGGGCAGGCGGGTTGGCAAAAACATCAGCAGACATAGAACCAGATCTATGTCTGCTGCTCTTCAGAGCTACCGGTTCTACAGAGGTGGACAGAGCCAGTAGAAACCCACCCCTGGTATTAAGATTGCTGAGGGAAGGTTACCATTTGGTGGGAGAAGGTATTCCTAACATTTTTAAATGAACAGTAGTTGCATTCATAGGTGATGAGGCAAAGTGGCAATGCATATGCAGGACTTTATATATTCTGCTTGTTAAGGAGCTTGGATGTTTACTATAAGTTTAAAATCCGTTAAATATATTTTGTGGTTTACAGTGTTGTCTTAAAGATGAGAAACTTTATTTTCATCAACTGATAACTGGAAGGACAAGTAGCTCTTCTGTATTAGCTATAATGAAAAAAGGAATTATCCATGACTAACCAGTTAAGGGTTTTGTTCTTTATTGCCTCTAGGTCAAGGGTGTCAAATTCAATTTCATTGAGGGCCTCATCAGGGCTGTGGTTTACCTTGGGTATAGCCAACTGAATGGGTGTAGCCAGCTTGACATTACTCCCCAAACTGCTGGCATGTTTCCTCTTAGCACTGGGTAGACTGGGCTGAAGCAACGGGGGCCGGCCCCTTACATTTTCCAGGATGGCCCCATGAGTAGGATCTGACCATAACGCGAGCCAAATTCAGCCCATGGGCCTTATGTTTGCACCCTTGCTCTAGGTGGGATATGTAGCACAAGCCCTGTCTTCTTTCATGACACCATTTTTTTTTCCTGAAGTTAAAAGTTGGGATTCTTACTAACTGTTGCCAATGTCTGTATATTACAAACCTGCAGTATTGTTTCTTATTTCATTTGCTCTTTTAAGATTTCAGATACAGAACTTGAGGAAGTAGTTAAAGTTGGTCAAGCAAGTGAGATTGCCCGTCAAACAGCAGAAGAATCTGGAATTACAAATTCTGCTTCCAGCACGCTCTTATCAGAATACAATGTAACCAACAACAGCATTGCCCTTCGAACACCTAAAACACCTGCAGCTCAGGACAGAATCCTACAGGTAATGCCAAAACAAACACTGATTCACTTGCAAATTGTCCTGCAACTTCCATTACTACGGTTCTTCCTGGCATAGAATAAAAACAGAGAAGGGCTAAATACCTTGCAGATAATTTTTTGCGTATTTATTTGGTTCCTATATATAAATAGATAATTATTGTGACTTCTTGGAAACAGTTTTGGTATGTCCTCCTTTTGAGGAGTGGGGACATTACAAACCTATTCAGAGTGTGAAGGGGGGGTAAATGCAGAAGCAGTTCAAATACAAGGGAAAAAAGAGACTTTTTGTAACCAAAGTGAACTGTAATTTAAAACATTCAGACAATGATTAAGACTGTAATTCCTTGTTCAGAGACATTAGGTATACGCTGGTAATTCTGTGTATCTGTGTATATGGTGATTCATAATTGTTTTACAATTGTTATTGTAATTGGTGATTTTGAATGTGTATTTTGTATGTCTTCCCTACAGGAAGCTCAGAATTTAATGGCACTTACAAATGTTGATACCCCCTTGAAAGGGGGTCTTAATACACCCTTACATGAAAGTGATTTCTCTGGAATAACACCTCAGAGACAAGTTGTTCAGACACCAAATACTGTGCTTTCAACTCCCTTCAGGTAAATTAGATTCTTGAGTTGTTGAGAAGGGCATTTTAGATTTTCCTGCAAAAAATGAGGGATATTTTCTGCTTGGATGGTTAGGTTGATTCCTAAGTCAATTCCCAGAAGCCTCTTAACAAATAGGGCTCTGTTACACAAAGGAAATTTGAATAGTTGTGGTTCAGTATATTGAACAACCTCACTGAAGCATCCTGCAATTAGGATGAAGTGGTACTTTTTGTATATAAAGTTGTACCCTTAAGGATCTTTACAAAGAAAATAAAGGTACAGTTATATAGGTATATGTGAAACATAAAAATATGTTTTAGGTAAGAACAGAAGAACCTTCCTGCAATGCTTCTTTAGAACGTTTTAAATTGGCTGCATTGTGATAAAACAAAATTTGAGATTGTGCTAATATTCTGAATTCTGCTCAAAACATGTTGAGGTTTGCATGCATAGATTTGATGGGACCCTGAAAAGAGTTCCTTGCTCCTTTGTGGGTTTGTTTGTTTTTTACCTCAAAGCTATGAGAGTGAGTAGTTCATAGATTTTTTTAATGTTTTCAAGAGTATTTTGAAATATCAAGAATTCTCCTTGGTTAATTTTTATGCTGGTTTTGAGTCCTAGTGACAATTTAAATGTAATGTATGTGTTAAAACAAGTTCGAAAAAGAACAGGAAGCCTCTTTATCTTCCAGTACAATTCCTGCTTTCTTATTATTATATACACAGCAATATGAAGTCACAGCTGCCAGTTCTTTCGGTGGTGTTGGCTTTCATACACATCAAGTAAGATGCCACGGTACTATCGGTATAGTACATGTATGAATTCAAGCAGGGTAGCCTTTTGTATTTGATAGATGGAAATTTTGTCAATGTACAGTGGTGTCCAAAATTTTTGGTATGGTGCCCAGTGTTCCAGAAACCATTTGGATCATGGCTGGTTTACTATTTTTACAATGCATTGTAATTATCATTAGACATTTTTGCTTGCTTTATAGCCAAAGAAAAAAAGTTTCTGCTTAGCTGTATAAAAGTAATACTTAGGAGCAAAAACAGACACTACTACATTCACAGGCACCAGTCTGTATAAACTAGCAAAATCTGCATTTAAATGCACTCTGAAAATCACTGGCAACCAAGTTGGAAAATATGCAGTATGCACGTACAGAAAGCCCCTCTAATGCAAAACAAAATTGAAGTATATTTTCAAATTCAATCTGAAAACTCAACATCAGCAAGTCAGAGAAATATGCAGCGTCCACAGAAATAATAAACTAAACAAGATTCAAGAGCCTATCTATGTTCAACTATTCAAGATAGAATTATTAGAAATCTATTTTTGAAAAGGCTGTATATTAGTTTCAAATCTTGAGTTTCAAGATTTGTTTAAAAATGAAGATTGTGATTCAGAGAAGTTGTTTCGTGAGAAATAACAGGCTCATTGATTGGTGAACAGGAGACTGTCTCTGATGTACCCAAGATAGAATTGCTGAATTTTTCCTTCCAAATCTTCTAGCTTACTTAAGTGTCTGTCCAATCTCATCTACTTTGTTCAGCAAACAAAATTCCTTTTTGCTACCTCTTTTCTATGCCCTTATAGTTTTTTTAGCTGCTGATTCAAAACTTAGAACACAATGATATTAGCAAGTGTTCTGATGAATATATTTTAGTGGTTTATACATTGCCTCAATTACTGATGCATTCTACCAATTTTCTGTTTTTCTAGGACTCCTACTCATGGAGCTGAAAGTCTGACTCCTCATAGTGGAATGACTCCCAAGCCAGTGATAGGAGTGACACCAGGCAGAACTCCATTGCGTGATAAACTAAATATTAATCCTGAGGAGGGGTTGGCAGATTACAGTGATCCATCCTATACAAAACATATGGTAGGTAAGAAAATATTTTAATATACATAACATGCAATATATTATTTATAATGTAATCATTAGATGAAGCTCACAAAAATGTAAATTCAATAGGATTTAGTTTGAAACTTCATAGCAAGACAGATGCAATGCATATCTTTTAAAACAGTAGTATTAACCACAAAATGTCAGTACATGACTGGATTCATCCATATTAGGAATTTTCAGGTCTTATCTTGTGGAGTTCAAAACTTCCCCTGGAAATTGAATTTATGGATTTTTGCACAATCCTAGAGTCAGAGGGAGCACTGGGAGATCACCAAGATGTTCCCTTCTCTATCTCTGATCACCATAGTTGCAATAAAAAAATGATGAATCATATCGTTTTTGTTGTGCTTAACTGAAAACACTGAAATTAGTTTTGGCTGAATTTTTGATGAGAGCTTCAGCTCTCTTTTCCTGTCTTCTGAAGGGGGCGTGCTCTGGGGGTGAGATTTTTCTGCGGTCCACCAAAATTTTCTCATGGCCCACAAGTGGGCCACGGCCCACTGGTTGGCGACCGCTGCTCTAGAGGAAGAATGGAACACACTTTGAGTTTTCCTCTTGTAATGCAGATCTTCTGTGGATTCATAGCTGGTTGGAAGCCTTTGTCCAACAATTCAGTTTTGCAAAGAGACTTCAATGCCTCATTTTTGCTTTACTATGCTGCAGAAATATTTATGACATACTGTATTTAAATGAATTTGTGGAAGGGATTCTTTACAGATCCTTGTAAGATAATTTGCAAATTACATTTTTGGTGGGATAATTTTATTGTCAGAAAATGAGAATAAAATTTGAAGTCCTCTTCAGAAGACAGGAAAAGAGAGCTGAAGCTCTCATCAAAAATTCAGCCAAAACTAATTTCAGTGTTTTCAGTTAAGCACAACAAAAACGATATGATTCATCATTTTTTTATTGCAACTATGGTGATCAGAGATAGAGAAGGGAACATCTTGGTGATCTCCCAGTGCTCCCTCTGACTCTAGGATTGATTGGGAAATGATTATCATTGGCTTTTACAAGCTGGGGTTATAATTCATAAGCATCTCTAGGAGGAAAAAGATGAAAAGAGGTTGCTAGGATCCTAGTAAGTTTGCAAGAAATTGTGATTGAAAAAGAATAAACATCTTATTTTAAACTTTGTAATACTAGCGCTTGATAAGAATGTTTACGTGCCACAGTTTTAACTGCTGGTTTGCCGCTTCTTTATTGTAAGGAACAACTGAGAATAAACTGAACAAACACAGCCAGTTTGGTCTAATGGTTAAAGCACCAAGCTGGAAAGTGGGAGACCCGGAGTTCAAGTCCCACATTAGCTATAAAAACCACCTGGATGACTTTGGGTGAGTTACTCTCAGCCCAATCCACCCTCACAGTGTGGTTGTTGTGGAGAAAACAAGGAAGAAGCAATATTGTATATATTTGCTGCCTTGAGTTACTTGTAAACATAAAGACAAAAAAAATGAAACAACAAAAAAAAATATTGTTGAAATGTGGTTTTTTAGGTTAGAAATGAATTATATTGTGAATTTTTCATAATTTTTATGAAAGCATTTTTTTTCTTGTATTGCCTTTATTCAATTCTTTTAACATTTTGTAGGAAAGAGAATCCCGTGAAAATTTGCGTCTCGGATTGATGGGTCTTCCTGCTCCAAAGAATGACTTTGAAATTGTTCTGCCAGAAAATGCAGAGAAGGAGCTTGAGGATCATAATGCAGATGATACATACATAGAAGATGCGGCTGATGCAGATGCTCGCAAACAGGTAAAATGTATAAAAGAGGAGTTGGCAGCAATTAATTTGTCATCATAGAACAAAAGGATGCTTATAATATATTTTCCCAAGTATTATGATTATTTAGATTATATGTCCTGCTTCTAAGGAATATTCTGTAACAGAGCTAACGATAAATAAATGCAAACTCTGTTAAAATTTTAAATTGCAAAAAATGCAATTAAAAATATTAGAGATCAGAGTATCAGAACACAAAAGATATCTTCCTGAGGCATGGAAATATAGGAATGGGATTCAGATAAGGCTCCTTCAGAAAACATTCAATAGGCAACATCCAGCAGACTTATGATTGTCTGTCAGAAGAACCTGCGGGTTGAGCTCATTACGTATAAATGGATTATTTGAGTTATCCTTGAATAATTTAAAATTAAGATAATTTTTAAATTAAGATTCTTGGCCTTGGTCTACATTCAGGCATCTCTGACGTTATTTGAAAGCTTATACCTAACTACATCTTAACCTTGCACACTGCATGAATTCCACCATTGTGGTTAGACTTTGACTCACTGTATTATGCAATCCCAATAAACTTTTGAGTAAATCATGGGTAAGTAACTGTGACTAAGGTAATGATCACTTCCTAAGCCAATAAATATTTAGGAGACAGTTATATAAACCACCTATATACTTCATTATCGGTGAAAAAACAACTGGTAAATTGCTGGTTCTCAGAAAAGCAGTTAAAAAAATGAGACAGTATTTGGAGATATATTCATTTTGGAATGGGAAATTGTTCAGTTACTGACTTTCTGCATCATACTTTTGAGATTAGGACAATACAGAGACCAATACTAACTATTGTGTATAAACACAGACAGTACGGGTGGTGGGGTGATTTCTCCTGCTGAGTCCTGTCAGTTGCAATTTGGATTTGGCAATGTAAATTTCCTATAATATGATAGTTTTTATTTGCTGGCTTAGAAACCAGGAGGCTGTGAGTTTAATCCTGCCTTAGCCATGAAAAACCAGCTGAGCCACTCTCTTAGCCCATCTCACCTCATAAGGTTGCTGTTGTGGGGAAAATAGAAGGAGGAAGAAATACTAGGATATTTGCTAATTTGCATTGTATTTGGAAAAAAAGGCAGGATATTTTTTAAAAAAAAAAGTTTGGGAAAAATTGTTCCACTTTATGGAAAAATGTTTTTGGATTGTGGAATGGGATTTCTTTTTAAAAAAAAATTATTTGCAGCACTACATTTCTCTCCTCTATATTTGGTTTAGGACACTGTTTTCTCTAACAGATTTTGTTGCCTTTTCACTGTGCTGTGTTGCTGAGAAGTCATGTAAAAACTCACCCTAATTGCTGAAATCTCTTTCCAGACCATTCGAGAAATGGAGCGTCTAAAGGCTTTAAAGCGAATGCACAAAGCTGTTCAAAAAGATCTACCAAGACCTTCTGAAGTAAGTTATTCCTAATTCTAATAAATATGGGCCTATTTCCATAAGAGAGTAAAAGAATATAGGAGTTAATTGTGAGGTCTGAGGTGGAGAAAGGGCCCTTTAGGATCATTCTTTCTTTTTAAAGTATTCCCTTTCAGAAAACCCATTGATGTAGTTTTGATTGATTACATTTTTTTTAAACAGTTAAGTATTTCTAATTTTTTGTAAGCTTAAAATGTGTTTATCTGTGCTCTAGTTGCAGAGTACATGAATCTAAAAACAGTAGAATTTAGATTATAAGAGGTTGCTCCTGAGTGACAGTGTGAATGATTTTTGTTGGTTTGTTTTAGGTAAATGAAACAATCCTGAGACCTTTAAACGTAGAGCCACCTCTAACTGATTTACAGAAGAGTGAAGAACTGATTAAGAAAGAGATGATCACTATGCTTCACTTTGATCTTGTGCATCATCCTTACGGGGAGGTCCCCGGCAGCAAGAAGATGAAAGTTCCAGGACTGGGAGCCAGTAGCACAGAACATATAGCATATCTTGAACACAATCCATATGAAAAGTTTTCAAAAGAAGAGCTCAAGAAGGTCACACAATATTTATTAGTATCATTTTGGTCCATGTTGTCTGCTTACAATAACTATTTCACACACACACAAAAGTACTTCAAAAAGCGTTCTTTCAAGTTGAGAACATTTATCAAGCAATGGTTGGGCAATTCTTTTGGTACCAGAGTGAGTTTAGGGCTGAATATGTGTATTTGTGTTTATAACTATAGCCTCACCAGCTGTGCTAGAAAAGATAATTTATTAATCTGTTGCTGCAACCAAGCAGTTGACTAGCGGGCTATCACTGTGCACTGTGGTATTAGATATGTGGGTTTTGTTTGAAGATTCTCCTGATATTTTGCTCTCTAGTATAGCAATGCACTAATGCAGCTACCAGGTACTAAAAATCTAGGATGGATAACCTATAGCTTGCAGGTTTCATCCATCCAAACATCTGATTCACAGGGCCTTGTGCAGAGGTTTGTCTCCTCACAAACCTTCCCTATGTATGCTTACACTTTCTCCCAATGTAGTTTTTCTTTCAGCTACCTCATACTTTGTCTAAATTGGCAGGTGGAATATCAAAGGATTCCACTTTTATATGGCCTTGTCTAAAATATGAGGACTTGAAGTTGTTCTGGTTGATAAAATCATGCCTGCACATGACCCAGCTGGAGTTCCCAGTTTTTTTCATCTCTCCTACACCTTATCCAAAGAGGGGTGGCATGAAGTAGTCAGAATTAGCAGAAACTACATTTCACGTCACCCCAACTGTTGTCCTCTCCTGTCCTGTTTTGCAGTTGCTCCTTCCCATTGTCCCTGGGACATGTATTGCACTAAAAGACTGGAACACAATTTTGGATTTTTAAGTTAGTCCTGTTCCACATTTCTGATGTAAAATATTTTTTCTGAGAATGTTTAGAACTTGTACTAAAGGTTCATTATATATCTAAGAAGTTGCTTGATTATTTGGATTTCTTAACGTTTTGAATGACTTTCTAACCAGTTTATTATCTATTAATACAACACATTTGATATGGCTCATAAATCGAGTCAACATATTTGTGAATCTCAAACACTTTCTATTTCATCTTCCAATTTCATTGTCTTGCAATTTTGGAAATCAAGAATAAGTTAAGTTTAAGGCTTTTAGATTTTTAGTTGGTGTTGGCATTGAGGGGAAAATAATAAAGGAAGGAAATTAAAGCTTATGTTTCAGTTTCTCAGATCATTTTTTCTGGTTATTTCCGATAAAGTCTTTCCCTAAAACATTTATTCTTTCAGGTTTTTATCGAAGCAGTATCCCAGTTAGACGTAATAGATCCAGCTATCGGTTGCATGATTTTGTAATCCCATAATGTGAATACAGTGGGGGCCACCTCTCATTGTTCTTTTTGTAGATTCAGGTAGATCCTGACACCTTGATAAAAGGCTTACACTCTGTTCATGTTGATCTATGATGCCAAAGTGTATGGAACTGTAAAAAATCAATATTCAGTAGTGAAAATGTATTCTAAAATTTTAAGGATAGGAAATATGAAAGAGAAGTAAGAATTTTTTTTATTTATTGACCATGTATTGGCCTGTATAAAATACAGATGATCCTTGACTTACAACAGTTCATTTTGTAACTGAAGTTACAACAGCAGTGAAAAATTTGACTTACCACCATTTTTTCACACTTATGACCATTGCAGCATCCCTATGGTCTTGTGATTTACTGTGATGCTTGACAACTGACTCACATTTATGACAATTGCAGTGTCCCAGAGTCATGTGATCCCCTTTTACAAACTTTGAACAAGCAACGTCAATGGGGAAACCTGATTCATTTAACAACTGTGTTACTAATTTAAAAACTCCAAGTGGTTCACTTAACAAATGAGAAACTTCATAAAACTGGCAAAAGTCACTTAATAAATTTCTCACTTTGCAACATAAATTTTGGGCTCAATTGTGGTCGTACATTGAGGACTACCTGTATGTTCTTCCTATAGCAAAAATGCCCCTATAAACTTTCATTGTATGTATATATTTAATTAGATTTAAATCCTACCGTTTCTTTCAGGAGGTCAAGATGATAGCCATAGCACTATCTCCTATTTTTTTTCTCCACAACCACCACTCTGAGAAAGTTGATCTCAGAGTAACTGGATCAAAGTCATAGTTGAAGTGCAGCAAAAAGTTTACTACAACTTTTTTATTCCAAATAGGCTGAAGACCTTCTGGCCCAAGAGATGGAAGTTGTGAAGCAAGGGATGAGCCATGGAGATCTTTCAAGTGAAGCTTATAATCAGGTGTGGGAAGAATGTTACAGCCAGGTACTGTTCCTTCCTGGGCAGAGTCGCTACACAAGAGCCAATTTGGCCAGTAAAAAGGATAGGATTGAATCACTTGAAAAGAGATTAGAGGTTAGTATAATTCTTTTTGTCCTGATTCTGTGGCAGTTTTTATTAGTTAGTTAGTTAGTTAGTTAGTTAGTTAGTTAGTTAGTTAGTTA
>BLBF01000025.1:18041931-18073619 GCA_015471245.1 Laticauda colubrina
TTAGTTAGTTAGTTAGTTAGTTAGTTAGTTAGTTAGTTAGTTAGTTAGTTAGTTAGTTAGTTAAATAAATAAATAAATAAATAAATAAATAAATATAATTAATTTAGATCCTGAATTAAGGCAATGGTAAACTTTTTATGCACTGTTGCGAAGAGGAAAAAATGGGAGTTCCTGGGGGGAGAGAGAATATAAAATTAAAAAGTAAAACTTACCTAGTGACGAACAACTAAATACTTTATAGTTTTAATCATAATCTTTCGGCTTATGTATTAGCCAGGGGAAAAATGAATAAAATGTGTTTGAAATTTTCTCCAATGGAATGAGAATTTATCACCACCTTTCTGCTCCTTGGATGACATTTCCGAATGCCATCACCAGGATTAGCTGTGCTAGAAATAGCTAGCATCATTGGTTTATGAGCTCAGAAAAAATATTTAGAATGTATAAAGGTGCTTCAAATTTACGTTGGATGTGGAAATGTGGAAAATATACACACTTTATCATGTCTGGTGGACTTGCAAAAAATATCACCTTTGTACTGACCAACTTCCTTTGCATTCCACAACCTTAAATCCTAGACATGATTATTGAATGGGATTCTATAAAGTTGGATACTTGAGGAAAAGAGACTGTGAAATACCATATTTTTTGGAGTATGAGACACCTAGTTTTGGGGAGGAAAATAAGGAAAATAAATCTCTGCCTCCCAGCAATTTGCCTCCTTGCAGCAAGCAGCCTGTTTCAGTTTCAGCACAGTCTGATTAGCACAAACAGCTGATTGTCAGTGGGATCAGCTTCCAACTATCAGCCTATTGCCACCTCCACAGGCCCCATTTTCAGCCTCCGCACATCCCATTTTCGGCCTCCACGTGGCCCATTTTTCACCTGTTCCGGGCGGCAGGGATCAGAATGGGTGGAAAATAGGTCACACAGAGGCCAAAAATGGGACACATGGAGGCGGCAATAGGTAATGGCAGTCCCTACAGCCTGAAACAGCTGATTGTCAGGAGGCTGATCCAACCGACAATTAGCTGCTTGTGCTAACCAGGCTGTGCCGAAACTGAAACAGGCTGTTTATTGTTTGCTGCAAGGAGGCAAATTGCTAGGAGGTAGAGGCCAAAGGGTGTGGGCCGGCAGGTGGGAGGGCCTTCGGCAACATTTGCTGTATAAGATGCACAGACATTTTCACCTACTTTTGGAGGTGGAAAAAGTATGTCTTATACTCCAAAAATATGGTGAATTAGCCTCTGAATAAGGGTTAAATCATCAATAATCTTAATAAGTTATGTTGAAACCAGAAACACTGTATTTTGCTAGTCTACCATAATAATGGATGTTTCTCTCAAGTTTCAAAGACATGATTTGCCATGCATGATACTTCAGGTCTTTCATAAAGTACTCAAGCTCCTGTGCTTATGATCTGGAATTGATATTGTGATGATAACAATACTAAAGTCTACCAATTTTGCAAGTCAACCATACTCAAGTCTACTAATTTTGCAAATTTCCAAAAGATTTGCAAATACATTGTAGTGCTATTGTATAATAGATTATCTGTGACTTTGTTTTATGTAGCTACACTTGTATAAAATTAGTATTTGTGTCATTTAAATGAACATGTGTGGATTTAATGATTTAGGGGTAACAAATATAAATTGTTTATTTATGAATATTGCATTTGAAGTGTATTCTATGTGAAAGATGTAGCTGAAATTAACACAAATGCCTGGTAAAGGTAAAAATAGTCTGTTTATTTTTCAAAGAACTTGCAGTATGTAGAACACACTTAATAGCCCAGCAGAGTGCACTATTGCTCTTCAGTGTCTTCCATTAAATGGTCATATAATATGGAAGAGGAACTGTTTTCTTAAATATTCCAACATAGTATTTTTCTCAAAAATGAAAATTATGTGGTGTCTTAAATATGAATATTAAATATTCACTCAGATTTTTTACCCTATAGATTAAGGCTCCCAATTTGTTGATATTTATGTGAACGAAAACTTCAAGTTCAGTAGGGGTTTATTTCTTAATACACAAACACATATTGCAATCAAAAACCATGCTACAAATGAAATATTTTATTTTTAAAAAACTATTGTCTTCATGTGTCTTCATGTGCATTGTTCGTTAGTCTTGTCTAGAATTTTGATAATGATCTTTAATCTTCCTTTGATTCTCCTCCATGCCCCTTAGGTATTTTGCTTTCAACAAATAATAGCACACAGACTGAATTATTTATTGTACCATTTTATTAAATTATACATAAATGTAAGGTGAATCCTCTGATTTTACATAAGGGTATGATTATGGGCTTCTTAAGGCCATATAGCTATACATTGAGATACATGAATCTGTTTCCTTCAAATTTAGAAAATATACTCACTTAGTTTTTTTGCTGAAATCTGCTAAAATCTATTTTGTAGGATGTCAGTGCATGGCTTCATGCTCTTATATATATAGGCAGATTGGGAAGGAACAAGCCAATTTTCTGTGATTGTCCTTTCTGTCTGCTGCAAAGGATAGAGAAAGAAGATGAATCCATTCTTCTGGCATATGCTGTTTGGTTACTACATTTACATGAAATAGTGGCAAAAAGAACCCCAATGCTGCGGATCAAGTTCCCCACCATTCTTTTAAGGCTGGAATTTCCCTACATTACCCAAAGTTATCTTCCTTTGAGCCATGTGTCCAATACAGATTTAAACTCCTAAAAAGATGTAGTACAATTTAGTGTCCTAATAAAGGAATCCTGATTGGTTAACTACAGAGAATATAGTGCTTTTTCTCCCTATCCCTGATCAGAATGCATACCCAAGTGCTGCACTCTCCCATAAATCAGTCTTTCCATTTAGTTCTTTACTTTTAGCATGTTTCATTCCCTTCAAGGACCTGTTGGATTTTTTTTTTTTTTTTTTGGGGGGGGGGGGGGTGGGTTTGGTTGTTTCATTTCAGTCTGCACTGTCTTGGCCAAAACCCATGTCAACTTCTTTTTTCAGCATGCATTATTTTTAAACTACATTTCATCTCTTTTCACTTACTACCTTTTTATTTCTATTTCATTGTTATTGTCAAGTAGGCCCTGATAGCAGGCAGTTCTGTCACATCTTGTGGCAGTAGTAAACAGTTGTGTGCTGATACTAATTTTCACATAAGTTTTTAAAAGTTGGGGACATATTTGTTTTTGGGATGTTCTGTAGCTCCCCTGAGTGAGTAGCATAAAATTCAGACTACAGAACAAAAAGAGCAGTAATTTAGTGCAAAACCTTGGTGTAAAATTTGAGAATATGTGATGGTGGTGGGGTTTTATTATCCATCATCAGCCACAAATTTGGAATGTCAAGATGCATCTCCAACTCAACCAGTTAAAGATTTTAAATAATATTAAGAAATAGAGAAAATCCATTTTTCTGAACGTTTTGAATTGGAAAATATTTCCATTACTCAAATTCAGATGGCTTTGTGAAATGTGTGCTTATGTTTAATAAACAGAGTAGGGTTGCTGAGCCTTAGTGGCACAGTGGTTAGAGTGCAATAATGCAAACTACTTCTGCTGACAGCCAGGTGCCTACAATTTGGCAGATCGAATCCCACCAGGCTCAAGGTTGACTCAGCCTTCCATCCTTCCGAGGTGGGTAAAATGAGTTCCCAGATTGTTAGGGCCAATATGCTGACTCTAAATCACCTAGAGAGGGCTGTAAAGCACTGTGAAGCGGTATATAATTCTAAGTGCAGTTGCTATAGTAACTTTGTATTCTATTTAGACTGACTTTTGAATATAGATACTGAACTATATGTATGAATATATCTGACATTGTGCTTCTCGATTCTATTCATTTCATTCTGTTTGCCTTTATTTTCACAATCCATTTATTTGTGATTCAGTATGAATTTTCATGTTTTCCATTTTTTTGTTTTATTATTGAACTTGGTACACTTAGATACCACATTTGTAACAGAGCGATTTACAATTTAAATTAGGGAGGTTTTTTTAATACAGCATGCTGGCTTTTACACACTAATATCAGTAATGTAATTTTTATTGCAGGAATCAGTAAAATTAATGTAAATGTAAAAATATTTGTTTGTATATGTAGAACTAGAGACAGACAGACAGATAGATAGAAATAGACTATGCAATCAAACTGCAGTCTTTCTACAGTTAAACACATAGCTTTATCCTTGTGGTTTATCCAAAATAACGTTGGCTGCTCCTGCTTGTTTCCTTTTCCTAATAGAAGCAATTAAATCTTCAGTTTTGCAAATGAATCAAGATTCTGATGCTGGTTTGTTTAGGGAGGATTCTGAAGGGGGAAAAACAAACTTTCTGTATCCTTTAGAATATGCTTGTTAGAGTTGCAGTAGGAATTGTCAAATATTTTCATTTGTTTAAAAAATGGTTTTTTAACATGGTACCTGCCATTTTGAATTTTCCATCAACTTTTGTGCTATGATATGATAAAGAGTGGAATTAACCAGTTATTTTAGGATAATTTCCTTTTTATTTTACAGCCAACATCCTTAAGTATTAACATTTATATACTAACGTTTATTTCACTCTGTAAAAGTTCATGATTTTAAAATTCCACAATTCATCTTGAAGTGATTCTTTAGGTCATGAGATGGATTTCAGAACCTTTATTTGGCTTTATGAAAATTGTTCAAAATTCATCCAGATAGAACCATAGGTACAGGCTATTTATAGAACACTGGATCCTATCAACTATACTGTAGTGTTGTGTTTGCTCCAGAATTTTCCCCAGAATGTGTATGAAAAAAGACAAATACATTAATTCCACAAGGATTAATTTTATGAGTTATCTTTAACGTTACTGATATCTTTAGCTTAACTGTCTTTAACTTTGCTACCATCCAGTATCTTTCATTTGTTCTTTTTTAAACTTGGACTTCCCTGTCTATTCTGTTCTCTTATTTCCATTCTACCAGAATCCCACATTTGCACTATTGAACAGTGTGGAAAGGTTGATTTGCAAAGATAAGTTACATATGTAGGCACTTAAAATTCTCCTATAAAAAATCTGTATGTACTATCTTAGGGAAGAAGATAAATGTAAGATATAACATCCCTTCTTTTACAGCTGAATGCTGTGTTTTGTGTGTATGTGTGTGTACGTGTGTGTGAGAAAGATATGTAATCATTAGATAATCATGCCACATTCTTGATTGGATTTGTCAACAGATTAACCGAGGTCATATGACTACTGAAGCTAAGAGAGCTGCCAAGATGGAAAAAAAGCTAAAGATACTGCTTGGTGGTTATCAGTCTCGAGCCATGGGACTCATAAAGCAATTAAATGACTTGTGGGATCAAATTGAACAAGCTCATCTTGAACTGTGCACATTTGAAGAATTAAAGAAGCATGAAGATGCAGCTATCCCAAGACGACTGGAGGTAAAATTGTGGAGTGTTAATCATTATATTTAGATTTCCTTTTAGATTTGCCTTTGCTATACAGTGCATATCATTTTATTCTTCCTACTTTTTTGAACATTTTATCAAGTATATTAGAAATTAGCTCTCTCTACATAATATTGCTGAACTCCAGATTTCTGTCACTTCTCATTGAAAATAAAGACTTGTCTGTGTGGCTTATTAGGAAGGTTTTACTGTAATCCTTTACTTTCATATTAAGGATAGCATCCTATTCCTTCCAGATTATTTCATGCTAACTTTATTACATTTGCTCTTACAGTGCCTAAAAGAAGATGTTCAACGGCAACAGGAAAGAGAAAAAGAACTTCAGCAAAGATTTGCAGAATTTGTGCTGGATAAGGAAACATTTCAGTCAAAATATTAAGCCTCCTATTTTCCTTTTACCATGATACCATTGTTTGTAACATTTTTTAGATGCAGCTGATAAATTATGATATGTGTCTCCCATCAAAATTAAGCACAAGCAAATGTGCTAGTAAATTTATATTGTACTTTAAGAAGATGCTTTGTACCTTTTCCTTCAGAAGAAAGAAGTAGAAATGCATATATCCTGATTTAACAAGCATAATTTGCATGCTGTAAAAATGCTCTACAGGGTAAACATTCCACACCAACCTTTTAATTCACCATACAATTATTTTGTTAAAGTTACTGTTTCCTTGTTGTTTTAGAATTTCACCTGAGATCAAGGAAAAGTATCTATTTAAAACAGTCTTTGTGCCACTAATTACTGTGAATCTGGAATGTAAAGCGGTGTATTAAAATGTATTTGTGTCTTAATGACTTGAAATTTGTTTGCAAATTATTTTTTAAAATTTCATTCTAAATTGAAACCAGGTAACAGCATTTATTATGATCATTCAAATAATATTCATATTATTATGGAATTTATGTTTTTTCATGTTTTATTTTGTGGCTATTTCATTTTGTGGCTGTTCATCATAAAATAAAAATTACAAGTTCATGAAACTTAATGTGTATGACATGAGGGTAGACTGAGAATATCTGGTGAAGATTACCACAGACTTCAAACATGGAACTTGAAAATATATGTTCACATAGTCTTGGTAGATAGACTCTGTTTTCCTGCCTCCTCCTTCCCCCCCCCCCCAAAAAAAAAAAAATATATCTGGGAGCTGCTGTTAATTCAGCAGAACTTTAGCTGTTGGAGCCTTTAGGGTCTATAATTGCCTGGAAGCAGCTTGTCTGCAGCTAGGAAACTACTGCAGCTAGAAGACCTCCACGGCATTTCATAAGTTGGCCTTGGGATGTACTCCCCTGGCATAACCCATTCTCACTTTAAGAAGAACCCAAGCTCAAGTTTTATAGTCCCTCATCCCCCCCTCCCCCGTCTGCTTCCACTACCACCCTGTGTCGTCACCCCCACTTCTTTTTTGTTGTTGTTAGTTGCAGTGTTGTGTCTGACCCATTGCAATCCCAGGAACAACATTCCTTCAGACCTTCCTGTCCTCTACCATATTCTGGAGTACATTTGAGCTCATGCCTACTGCTTCAGTGACTCCATCTAGCCACTTCATTCTCTGTCATCCCCTTCTTCTATTGCCCTCAATCGTTCCCAGCATTAAGCTCTTCTCCAATGAGTCCGTCCTTCTCATTAGGTGGCCAAAGTACTTGAGTTTCATCTTCCGGATCTGATCCCCCTTTCTTACTTGATGTCTTATCACCACCCCCTGCCAGCTTTTTCTATCCCAGTGCCTCATATTTTCCCCCATGCACTCCTTGTCATAAAGCTTGTAATAGTCCACTCCAAAGACTTAACACAAAGACTTAACAATAGTTACTTCTAATGCAAAACCCTCTTGTGTGAGATCCATTGTAAATGAAAGAATGTTGCATAAAAATCGAGTGATACTCAATTTTCATTTATTCCAAAGAGACTGAATGCAGGAAAATTCTTGAATAATTCTGCCAAAAAGCACTTGAGCTTCTAAATTCATGTTAAATTTCAGTAAAATTAAATTTAAGTGCCTGACATTTCTCTTTGCATTTTTAAAATAGCAAAGGAATAGAAATACAACCAAGAATGAAAGTGAAAATCATATTGGTAGTTTTGGATCCTGAAGAGAAAACTGTTAATCTCTCAAAACATTCCTGTTAGTGGTTCATCAAAGGAATTATTGGAATGAAAATGGTTTGGTTTGGTTTGGTTTGAACATAGAACACTTCTTTGTTGAGAGGAGATAGTATCTGATAACTAGTAATTAACTAGTAATTTTGCATCTAACCAACTTGGGGTTATCAGTGATGTAGAAGTATATAGACGTACTTTGCAGATGCAACTCTTTCTGATGAATTTTTGAACTAAAAATGCCTATAAAAATGAAAATGTAAACAAGTCCCTGAAACTAGGTATATTTAAGTAAAGGCACTAAGGAAGTTCTCATCAAAATGTCCCCTTCTAACTTTACAATTATAGAAACCTTCCCATTTATAGATCGATATTTTGATTAGTATCTTTGTGGTAAATACAGTGAGACCATCTTCAATCATAACTACATTGAATGTTAAGCCCATGTCACACTGGCCAACGGATGCAAAAAGGACACAGCGGACGAGCAAAATGTTCCATCTGTTGTTATCCGCTCAAAAGGGGCAAAAATTTGCATAACCAGAGCGGATAACACGGACGCGGGGAGGACGCAGGGCGGATGCAAAGCGGATGCGGAACAGAAGCCCAGCGGATGGGAACGGATGGCCATCCGCTAGGCTTCCGGGAGGCCTCAGCGAAGCGGACGCGGAACGGATACAGCAGATGCAGAGCGGACACCGAACGGATGAAGCGGATGCACAGCGGATGCAGAGCGGAAGCCTAGCGGATGCCTGGCGTTAACTGCGCATGCGGGGGGGATGCATTGCATCAGCCCCGCGGATATAACGGAAGCAGCTCGGACGCAGGATGCCATTCAGAGGAAAGACCTGCTGCCAGACACATCGACTGCCTTGCCTGCCCTGCCTGCATGTCTGCCTGCCAGCCTTGCTGCCAGCCTTG
The DNA here is from genome assembly GCA_015471245.1 of Laticauda colubrina. Taxonomy (NCBI): domain Eukaryota; kingdom Metazoa; phylum Chordata; class Lepidosauria; order Squamata; family Elapidae; genus Laticauda; species Laticauda colubrina. The sequence continues at coordinate 18,050,397 of BLBF01000025.1, forward strand.
CTAACCAGTCTTGCTGCCAGCCTTGCTGCCAGCCTTGCTGCCTGCCTTCCTGGCAGCCTTGGTTCATGTCTGCCTGCCAGCCTTTCTGGCAGCCTTGGTTCATGTCTGCCAGCCTTGGTGCCAGTCTCCCTGCCAGCCTTTCTGTCAGCCTTGGTTCCTGTCAGCCTCCCTGCCAGCCAGCAACCCCACAACCATGCGGAAGCACAGCAAGCCTCAGCCATCTGCTGCCAGCCCTGGCAAGAGGGACAGGGCTACCATCCCGCCCCCTGGCCCTCACTCTGGTTCTGCTGGGGCTTCTGCAGCACGGGCTCGCTCTTCTGGGGCTGGCGCTTCTGCTGCTTCTGCTTCTGGAGGAGCTGATGACAAGCACTCCAGCACCAGCCACCTCCACAGCACCTGAACCCTTCACCCCTGAGACTGAGCGACCAAGAGGAGTGCCAGAGACTCATTTTTGTCTTATAGCTTGTTGTTAGTAAAGTCTATTTTTGATTCACACACTTGCTTCATTTCTTTTTTTTTTTCATAAAGTCTTGCTGGAAACTTTTAGAAATGCTTGTGGGATGGGTAAGGATAGCTGTGGGATGGGCAGGGATACCTGTGGGATGGGCAGGGATACCTTTGGGATGGGTAAGAGCTGTGGGATAGATAAACCTCCAGTGCAAGCATAGTGGGACTGTATGGTCCACCCTCCCAGGTGCCACACCTACGGCCCTTTATTATCAATAATAATGTAATAATTATCCACACATGTCAACATAAACACAACTCTTTATTAAATGCCCTGTTCATTGTAGGACAACCAAACATACATGGCCCAATCTCATCTATGTGATGAGACAGGCTGAAGGAAGCATCCATTAAGCATCTACCATCCTGTCTTGCCACTCCACTGCTCCAGCTGGGGAGTTGCACCATTGTCTCAGGAGGTTGCGCTGCTTCTTCGCTTCATTTGGGGCTCTGTTGGGGCCTTGCACATCCTCAGTGTCAATCAGGTTTCGCCCTTGCCTCCATTCCCCAGGCTGCATGACCCCATTGGCTTGTTGGAGATCCACAAGCCTGTTCTGCAAGACTGGGTAGCGGGTGCGCATGAGATTGTGCAGGATGCAGCAAGCTTCCATGAATCTCCTCACGGTCTCTGGGCAATGCTGCATGGTGGTGAGAAGTACCTGGAACCTGTTGGCCAGGATGCCAAAGGCGTTCTCCACCACCCGCCTTGCCCTGGACAGCCTGTAGTTGAAGATGCTCTCTTCACGGGTGAGGAGTCTGAAGGTGTAGGGCTTCATGAGGTAGGTTGTGAGGGAGAAGTCATCATCCCCCACGATGAAGTAGGGCACATCTTGTGTGTCATTGGGCAGGGGTTCTGGATCTGGGAAGCCCACGATGAGGAAGCCCCTCCTTGAGGTGACTGGCATTGTATACCTGGGCATCCAAAGATGAGCCGTTGCCTGAAGCATCGATGTACATGAACTTGTAGTCAGCATCAACCATGGCAAAGAGGATGATGCTGAAGAAGACCTTGGAGTTGAAATAAATGGATCCCGACTTGGGTGGTGCTTTGCAGGCCACGTGCTTGTTGGGTGGCACCCTCCAGCCGTTCTGCATGCTCCTGTAGGAGGTCCCTGAGGCCAGATGGTGCAGAGTGAGTGCCACCTTGAGCCCAGGTTCCAGGCTGGGCCGGAAGCTGGTGTTTGCCTTGGTCAACCTGGGTGTCAGGCGCTGCACAACTTCATCAAACATGGCTGGAGGCATCCTCATGAAGTTCTGGAACGCCCGAGTGTCTTCGCTCCTGAGCTCCCCCATCAGCTTGTTGTACAGTCCATCCTCCGCTCTACTGGCGAACCATCTTCGGACCCAGACTCTTTTGGGGTGGCTCCTTTTCTTCTCGCAGTAGTGTTCACAGAGCCTGCAGATGGCTTCGCGCTGTTGCAGAACGATGGTGGCTGCCAAAAGGAGTTTGTTACAATCCACGGTGGACATGACTGGATGCTGTGGAAGAGGAAGAGGCAGATGAAGGCTGCAGAGGTCTGCACCACTGGGCTGCTGTTCTGAAAGTGCGATGCAGGTGAGTTGCTCCCCCTTTTTATAGGCAGTATAGGTTTTCCGCTAGGCATCCTCTAGGCATCCTCTAGGCATCCTGTAGACATCCTTAATATCCGAGATAGGTGCCCTCTGCGAACGTTTTTTCAGTTTTAAACGCTTTGTTTCTGTGCTGCATCCGCTAGGCATCCGTTCTGCATCCGTTCTGCGTCCGTTCCGCTTCCTCCCTACGTCTGTTTACCGCTGGAGCGGATGGAGTTGCGCGGATGCGGAACAGATGCCTAGCGGATATAGCGGATGCGTAACGGATGCGTAACGGATGCGTAGCGGATGCGTAGCGGATGCGTAGCGGATGCAGAACGGACGAACTGGATACATTTTCCATGCAAAAGTTTTAGGCAGCCCAGAACTTTTGGAGCGGATGAAATGTCCATAAACGGATGCTGGACGGATAGAGAGGAAGCAAAACGGAGGGAGTGAGTACAGAACGGATACATCGCATTAACCAACGGATGGCAAGCTTTTTTGTCCGTTTTATATCCTCTTTGCATCCGTTGGTTCAGTGTGACATGGGCTTTATTCTCCGCACACTAGAATTTTTAAAGAAAATTTTCTTAGTTACTTAAGAAAGCAATAATTTCATCTGAAAACTAGTATTTTTTCAAAAAAGCACTACAGAAAGAAATTGAACTTCTCTGCAATAAAGTAACATGAATTGAGGTAGGTGATCATACTTTAGTATTCTCAGAGATTCCCCTTATATTGTGGGCAAATGTTCAGCAATCAGGAGGAACAAATATTTGTACTGGGTTAAACAGCCATTTGAATGCAGATTTATGAATTCTAAAATCCAACAATTCTAGAGAGCAAAATTGAAGAAAGATACTTTTTATTGTTAAATCAACAGGTGAATTGAATTAGTCAGGTTATAATAAATGCCAGCAGTCTCTTCAATTACACAGGGAACAATAGTTGATAGAAAATCACCTGCATCTGATTAGTCCAGACTTTGAACACAAGATGCTTCCATCCTTTCTTCTCCCCTAACCATCTACCCTCTGATTTTTAGTCTATAGCTTTGCCAGACTTGAGCTCTGGGATCTATAAGTCAACAATTTCAGTGTCTATGTTTAGACAAGATTTCCTTCATTTAATCACTGGGGTATCTCCAGATTAGCACAAGGATAGTTGCATATTTAAATGAAAGGGTTTAAAATGAGATAAAGCATTTATTTAAATCCCAGTACCCATCACTAGCATTTACAACAACAAAGGTTAAATTTCTATTGATTCAGATTTTTAAATCCCTGTTATTTGTTTCAGGCAAATGTCTTGGGAGCATACAGAATATTTCTTCTACACTACATCTCTGTCTTTAATACTTCCTCTTTAGTCCATTTGGTACAAGTATAAAGTGCCATTACAATTATGTCAAAGTAAACAGAACTTTGTAAGCCAGGATTTAGTGCTCTGAAAAACTTGCCTTAAAGCTTCTGAAACATTTAACAGGAACACATGGGCTGGTGTAGTTGGGACACATCTAGGTAGCCCTCCTGAAAAATTAGTGCTTTGCAAAACTAAGTCTGATTTAAGGAATAAGTTAGTACTTGCTTTCCAATGCAGCTTCCAATTGGATGGGATGGCAAAGTAGCAAGTCCATGGGATGGGTGATGGTGTCTTTACAATCCTTTCAATTACCTAAAGCTGAGTTGGGATGAAGTTGCCAGGTGATGTTCCTTCCCACTTCAATTCAAAACAGGCACCTTCCTGTATGGAGCTTCTTTCAGGGTACTTTTAAATTATGGATTTAGCACTATTTCTGAAAGGTTCCTTTTGAAACCACTTGTACTGCAGAATAAGCCATCTTGTAAAACCCATCCCCTCTCCTGCTCTACCCTACACAAAGGAAAGTGATTGGTTGGTGTGATTGCCTCCATCTGGGGACCTTTGACGGGCAAACAAAGCCAGACAAATCAACCAGTGGCTTTTCTCAACTTTCCCCACATTAAATATCTTGAGAGGCAACCCCATTCCTTGGCTTCCAGCAGCTGAATTGGGATTAGCAAAGAGGGTAGGAGAAATTATATTGGCATTTTTTATTTTTTTTTGGTCAAGTCAAGAACAGGAAAAATGTACATGTGTCTGATTCCCATTTTCACAAGAGCCTGAAAACTATCTTCAGCCAGATCTTCAGACATTAGTATGTTACCACTGGGTTCATTTTTACTTTTTTTTTTTGGAATTGATATTTATTGGCCTGGCTTTTCTTGTTGTGCACCAGGGTCTGGCTTGCAAAATGGGGCAGTATACAATCCAAAAAGCAAAGAAATGAACAAATAAATAAGAACAAGGAGGACCCTTGAAACTTGCACAAGGAAGTTCCATTGTGAGAGATATGGGTGAATTAGTTCAAGATAATTTTGGGGGGAAATATGACACAGATCAGTCTGTCTCATTCTTATATTTTGGAGCCACTAAATCTCTTTACAGTTAAGATGTAATTGCATTGCCTAAACAATTTGTGGATAATCAGGATCCCACATCCCATTTGACTCAGAGGTGGTTCTGACCAGTTCTGGAGAACTGGTAGCAGAAATTTTGAGTAGTTCAGAGAACCAGCAAATACCACCTCTGACTTCCCCCGCCTCCATCTATTCTCTGCCTCCCAAGCCCCAGCTAATCAGCTGGGTCTTCTTTTGTTGCCCTGCACAGGAGAACGGAGCTGGAAAGCAGGTAAGTGGGATGGAGAAGGAATGGGGATTTTGCAGTATCCTTCCCCCAGGAATGGGGAGGGAATGGAGGTTTTACAGTATTCTTCTCCTGTCATGCCCACCAAGCCACGCCCACCAAGCCACACCATGCCCACCAAACTGGTAGTAAAAAAAATTAATCCCACCACTGATTTGACTCACTATATTTTTACAGTAAAACAATATTTCAGTTTTTTTATTTAACAGCATACACTGTCCACTATTAAAGGAAAACCTATTTACATAAAGGAAAGGCATAAAGCCTAAATACAAACTGACAATCAAACAGAATTAAAAGAATTAAAGTTTAAAAGTTATACATTCTGAGGAAATCAAATTATCTTTAGTCTAAGAAAAATGTGCACTTTCAATATAGAGAACTATCTGGGTAGCCAAGCACAGAGAAGAGGTGCAATGCATCTATTAAGAACATGATTGATCTCACTATTACAGCTAAAGGGCATTCTATCAATATGCTTTTTCTGGCTTCATCATATGGAGTTGTTTAGCATCACTAAAACACCCTATTATTTTGAGTGTTTATAGTACACACAATATATTTAGACAGAGTGGTTTCTGTTAATTATTAAACAATAATCAAGATACATTAACAAAATTATACAATAAAACAAAAGATATACAGCAATAGATGTCAACAGCTGGAAAGGGATTGGAGACTGTCACAAGGTGTTTGAAAGTCAGAAGTCTATTTAGGTACTTCTGTTTCTTTTCCATTTGGATTCAATCAGATTGGATTTATATTCACAGGGAAACTATTGCTCCTGGCAGAGCATAATAACAACATGTGGGATTTCACAATCATTGACTATTTCTTTTCTCTTACATGAATTCATTTTAAAAGGCAGTCTCTTACAGTACAAACACAACTTCTCAAAAGAAATCCTGCAGCTAAGCCTTTAAAATATATACAGTATATACAAGATGGAAATGAATATTTATTTATTTAACTCAACTATTTCAAACTTTATAATGTCAATGATGGGGTGACACTTTAATAGGTATCACACCTGGAATTTTATCCTTATTGGCTGTTCCCTAAAATTGAACCTAGGTTTGAGTTAACCATCACAAAACTAACATCTTAGCATATTCTGCTTCTGATCCCACAACACTTTGCAATGGGATCTTTTCCCGTTTTGTCCTCTTCTTTACCTGAGCAATTTTTAAACAGGTAAAAAAAAGGTTAAAACATAGGATTATGCACTTCATGGAAGAATTTTTTGATTAGGTTATGGTCTGAGGTGGACTACAGACAAAACCAGGGAGTTGCTGTTTTCAATTACATGTGATAACGAAGTCGTCAATGTAAGAACTTTTAATATTAATGGATCAGGTAGTAAAAGTAGTGTCACATACCCAGTGCTGATTGCACACATAAAAGAAACACGATAAACAAGGAGCTGGAAAACATATTATAATTAAACTATCTTCTCCTCTGCCACAGTGGCTATGTAGGTGAATGCTTATCTGGATGTTTCTAGAAATCTGGCAAGTGGTTTTGCACACCTGGTTTCAAGGTGGAAAATTTGAGATATAAATAGCATTGGGTTTGAGCAGGTCAAAGTTGTGGTGAGGGGGACACAAAGAAGTAGTAAAATGAAATCATAAACACTCAGGAGAGGAAGACAAATATATTTCTTAAGTTATCCCAAAGGAGACTGGAAAGGTAGGATAGTGTAATGGGGCTGTGAGAGCAAGGTTTGAGCCCACACTTAGTGATGAACACTCACTGCTAATACGATCTGCAGTCCATTATTCTGTATTTTGACCCAGTGGCCATATTTATTAATATTTCTTTTTGACATTCAGTACAATTTAGTTGACTATAGTTTATTGTGAATGTTGTAATGGTATGAAATGAAGCCTCCCCATGGTACCCCTTCACTGTTGGACTAAGCCCTGGAAAACGGAGTTGTATAAATATGGATACAGTTTCACAGGAGATCACAGGATACACATCAACAGCTCATCTGGACATTTTTCTACATTTCAGGAATATAACTCAGCTGAAACCTTTCATATGCTTTTTCCTTGTATACAGTTCTGAAATTGTGGTTTTGTGTCCATATTTGATCCTCTTCACCTTCAAAATACATCAGACAGTTGATATTCTGATATTAAGGTGTTGGAAGCAAATGCTTCAATAAGATAAATAATTGAGACTGTATTGAAATCCGGTATTTTAAAATTTTTCATCCAAGCTATAACAATAATCTTTAGGGAAAATAAAATCTAAAAAATTTCCAGTGTAGGATGGTCTTACTTAATGATGAATTGGCCAATACAATTCCCTCAGTAATATAGAACATAATGCCCAAAGGCTCAACTGAATTGTAGCCACTATGCAGTAGAGAAAGTTTAAGAAGGAAATATGTTTGCCAGCTCCTCTTTGGTTATCTCTTTTGTCTAATGAGTACAATCAGTGTTGGGTACATTGGCATTACTTCTATTACCTGACCCATTGCCAATCTTTGGTCCATTTATTCTACATTAAATATTCTTGTTTATATTATTGCCTTAGGCTTTTTTTTTTTTTGAGCAAGTGCTTTTGAAGTACTGAATGGTCATTACAAATAAAGTACTGCCTGTGTAGTGTTGGAGATAGGAAAGAAATGCCTCTATACAATCTTATGTCAATTATTTACTGAATGGAAATATAGACACAGCTATGGCACTATCTTTGGATGTTTTTAAAAGGAAACGCTACCTCAAAAGAACATGCATGGAACAGCAGGATGGGAGATATTTTGTTTTAACACTTCTATGTCCAAACCAACAAGTTGTCTTGTTGTATATCATCTAGTTGTGCATATAAATCAAGTTATACAAATTAAATACATTAACAATCTCTGAATGACAATGTATTGCATTCATTATCTGTATTGTTCCATAATATAGCCATTGAAAGCTAATTTCGAGACCATACAATCCAGCTCCCAACTGTGCTGAATTCATTTAAGGGATGGTGATCTAAGGGGTAGCCCAGTGGTGGGATTCAAATATTTTTACTACCAGTTCTGTGAGCATAGCTTGGTGGGCATGGCAGGGGAAGGATATTGTAAAATCTCCAGTCAGAAGTGGTATTTGCCGGTTTTCCGAACTGCTCAAAATTTCCGCTACCAGTTCTTCAGAACTGGTCAGAACCAATTGAATACCACCTCTAGTGTAGCCTGAGCTAATTTGGGTTGATTCTTAATTTTACTGAAGGACAGAGAGTTGCTTCTGATTTCAAAGACTACCAGCAGGAAAATAAATGCCTAAGGCAATGCATCTGGGAAAGTGGGTAGAGAAACCTATGCAGTGGAAGAGTTCAATCTTTATTCCCACTCATTCCCTTTATGGAAAAAAAAGAGCAAGTGCAAACTTTAAAGTTGTGAGGGGAATTATTTTACATTCAGCAGACACTTTTAAGGAATGAAACCTATAGAAATGAAATGGATTAAACTGTATTTCCTTTTAATGCAAAGAAATTAGTGACTAACAAAATTATTCTTGGGGTTTCATTATATTTGTTGATTTTAAAAATAAACATTTTTAATATACAAAATGCCAGTTATGTAAAGCATACAATAGTCCCAGAAGCTGTCATTTTGATTGATGGTGTGGATTCCCTCTTCATCACAGCCATGTTAATGATTGCACTGGCTCCTTAGGTTTTTTCTTAAAGTATCCCTACAAGTAATAAAAGTAGTAGAAAACATGTCCAGATAAAACCTTTTGTCAGCAGAAGCAGTAAAAAAAACATGAATGGAAAAGAGCCAGCAAACACAGCCATCAGAACCTGATATTTCTAGTTTAAATTGTCTTTCTCATTTTAAACAGTCTACTATTTTTTGGAAACTTTCTAAGCTATACATCCACTGCTCTTCCAGAGCCTACATAATCCCTGAATGGTGCTTGTGATGCCTCTGTTGAAGCCAGGGGCCTAATCTCTCCTACAACCCATAACAAAATGGCTCTGGAGGGGAGCACTAAGTTACTTGAGCAGAGGCACTCTCTGCTAGTAGATTAAAATGACCAATAGGAGCTTGACTGATGTCATTTCTTGACCATCTCTTTGTCAACATTGTTAATGAGGTATTGTAGAATGTTTGTACACTAAGACTTCTAGGAGAAATGGAAACACATTATGACATTAGGACAAGTAAAAATGAACATATGGTGCCTCTGCAATAGGTAAGGGATGAGGCAAAGACGTGTCCTATAAAAATGGTTAGTGGGATGTTTTTGAAATACCTGGATGAACCTCTAGTTTTGATCCTTTTCGGAGAACAATAATCATCTTGAGGAAAAAATGAACAGCAAGTAAAACATCATCATGATAGTATGGCAATGATGGAGATAACTGCACAATTCTTAAACATACATAACCATAGACATATAATAAGCTTAACATAACCCACAACGATAGCCTCTTCCCAAACTCTACACTGTAATATCCATACATTGTATAAATTCATGGTGATCCATGATGCGTATTGCAAATAATATTTGGGTTTATTTGTATTGTTGACTTTCCAAAAAAATTAAGTCTCCAGGCAATTTGTTGGATCAATAAGTCTAGACCAAATTTAAATGAGACATTTTGACTTTGCAGCAATATTATTTTGCAAGGCAAGCATCTCTGCTTTGACAGCAGTTTTAGTACCCAATTCTGAAGTTTTAGATTACAACTGGCAGATGATAGATATAGACAAATCAAAGGAATAACATACCCTTTTTATATTTGGCAAATTGGTTAGAGATTATTTTGTTCTGTATAAAAGTATAGCCTAACTTTTATGCCACTGCCAGCTAAAACAAAACATTGCTTACTTTTAGAAAGTGACAAAATTAAACTTGAACAGTACTCTAAGAGTAGTGCATTCGCAGATTAAATCACAACTGACTGCATAAAGAAAAACCCTATTTTGTTCTATACATACTCATTTTTTCTTCTCTTCAAGATGGTTTTTCTCAGTGTGTGTGCATGTTAGGAAAAATCCTGTGACTAACATACACTCTGTAAATCCATGTGGAAAGTATTGAAGTGTGGAGTTTTGCTTTGTACCTGCAATAATCACCACATGGATTCCCAGTCTCTTGGGAACACTTAATGTAATTCTTTGATTCATAGCTGTTCTTTGCTGTTTGCTTAAACATCTCCAACCTGATCCACTTCAGAAGTACTGAGAAGTCAGTTTCCAGCTGGTTGATTGCTGAAGTCCTAACAAACCTTCAGGGAACCAGTTTGGGAAATGCTCGTGAATTAGTTCCACTAAAGATGAAAGTTTATGAATTTTATAAGGATTGAATGATCATCTGCTTATGTGACTTAAGAAGGAGGGAGGAAATCTATGACATCCTAGTAAATATACTAGGTGCTGCAAGAATAAATCTGGCAGCCAAGCTGAAATGGGCTACAACCTTGAACATTTATGACTTTCTTACTAGGTTTTGACAAATGACAGAAATGACTGGTATTTTCGATTGCAAAGAGTGCCAATCTGTGGATAATTTTAGAGAATGATGCACTGGTCATCTGTAAATATATGTATTACTATTACTACTACTGCTGCTACTACTACTACTACTACTACTACTATTATTGTTATTATTATTATTATTATTATTATTATTATTATTATTATTATTATTATTATTATTATAATATTTGATTCACAGTCTGGGACTGGTAAACATTTAACAGTTCAAGTCCTAACCAAGGACCTAAGAGCTGTTACAATAATGTCTGGACAATTTTTTTTGCAAAGTGAGGATATTAAGGTCCAATACATTCAAAATTTCCTTTTCCCTTTGAGTATTGCTCCAAGGGATCCTGTTACCATTGGTCTGTTCCTTCACAATTGCTCAACATCAATTTACAGACCACGATATTTCATTATTTTTTCTAGCTGTTTCTTTTTAATTCGTGCATCACCTGGTATTGCAATATCAATGAACCAGCCTTTTTTTTTTTTCCATAATAGAGATGTCAGGCGTGTTGGGGGGCAGATGTCTGTCTATTTGAATATGAAGATCCCACAGGATCTGTTCATTTTCAAGAACTTTGTCAGCTTGGCATTCCCAGTAATTTTTTGCTGCATTTGAAGTCAAAATTTAGCAAAACTTCCAAGGTATGATTTAGGCAACTCGATCATGATTTTGTAGATAATCAGCCTGTGAAATTTTGCGGCAGTCACTGATAAAATGATGATGATGATGATTTGCAGGTCTTATTTTCAATATTCTAAGTTTTTGTTATTGTAACAAACCCCTCCCCTTATAAAGGGAAATTTCAGTCTGATCCTCCCATTTTTCCAATGTATTTCACAAAAAAATATTGCATAGGAAATATGGAGTAAGAGCATACTAGCAGTCTAGAACAACCTAGACTGGTTGTTCAAGGAACAGTTCAGCCAGGGGTGGGATTCTATCAGTTCGCACCTATTCAGTAGAACTGATTGTTAACATTCTAAGCAGTTCGGAGAACCGGTTGTTAGAAAAAATTACTGGCTTAATCCTGTCAGGAAGGCAGGAAGGAAACATTCTACTGTTGCTTACAGAAACTGCCTCTCCGTTAATCCTTATTATATTTTTGGCAGGATTAGACTTCCTGTCTCTGGAACTTCTCTGGAGTTTTTTTCTCCTCCTTTGCTGGTACTTTGCTTGTGTGGAGTGACCATTCAAAGTTACAATGGCACTGAAAAAAGTGACTTATGAACATTTTTCACACTTATGACTGTTGCAGCATCCCCACAGTCATGAGAGGCCAGGCGAGGAGATGCGTGCCTCGATTTGAGTGATATTGAGTTGGCCACGCCCCGCCAATAACATGACCATCAAGCCATGCCCACCATCTAAGCTTGTTAAAAAATTTGAATCCCACCCCTGAGTTCAGCTAAAAGCATTCTAAGATAGATCATATACACTTATAGTTTATTAACTTCTACAACTCTGTCTATCCAACCAATTTGACCTGACATCTATGTACTATGTTTGTATATAAATATAGTTAGCAGGTAAAGTCAATAACAAAGTTAAACTTCAAAGCCCTCTATTAACAATCTATTGTTGTATTTCATTCACAGAAAGTCCATAACAGCTTCTACTCTACCATATTAAACCACCACAATCTCTGCCTCTGGTATGTCCAGGGTCAAATATACTTATTTGATTGTTAATAATAAGATGTTCCTTTAACTGGAATCTTTCCCAAGAATTGGATTTCATTTTCCCAACATAAAAGTTTTTGTTATAGATATCATAGAAGCACTTGTTTTTTAAAAAACCTCCTACTGATTGAAACACATCTTTTAACATTTGTTTTCCAGTTAAATATGTTTATTCCCCAATCCCCATCATTTTTCTTAAGAAAAGTCCAGTTCATCACTCATCAGTTCTGTCAACCCTAAGTCTTTAGAATCCATGTCCATGTCTCACAAGCCTGCAGTTTCCTTCTCCTTCAAATCTGCCATCAACAGATTAGATCCCAATCCATCCAATTTTAAGTCCGGTTTAACTGCTATTACTTGTATCTAGGTATTATCTTTAGATTGATTTAAAATCATTGTTATTTTATCACAATTTTATTTAAGTTTTCAATTTGAACTTATAGGTTGAAAATCATTTTCCCCTGAAAGGCTTCCCAAAGGGCTTTATCCTCAAGTAGATGCATTATTTGCACTTTTATATACTCCAAGACTCTCCTACAACTGAGCTTTTATAACTAAGCATAAACAATTCCTCTCAAGGATAGGAGAATTAGATGTAGCATAACAAAATGACCTCAAAGAAGGTTGAGATAATATTTCCCACAATAGAAATGAATAGAAATAAATGAAATTCCTATCAAAGGTTAAAAAAATTAGACTAGAGCTTTTAAAAATTAATAGAATGTAAAATCCTTGTGGAGAAATCCAGTGAAATGTAATTCAATTCAGATCATTTTCACTACTCAGGAAATCACCAATGACCTCCATACAGAGAAAGCAAAAATGATTCTTAGCAGCAAAATATAGCAGTAAAAATGCCAAAAATTCATGTTAAAATCCAGTAAGGGGTTAGAATAAATCAGCATTCAACCAGTTGATTAACATTTAAAGATAAGAATCAAAATGAAAAAGAAAAATTCAAAATGTATAGTTAAAACCAAGGCATGCTTAAAACAAACAGTTAAAAGAAAAAGTTAGAGAACCAACCTTCTAACCATTCCTACCAAAAATTGCAACTGTTGAGATTCCACTTCCCAAATAGGTCTACAATCATCCAAGGGCCCATCTTGAGCCATTCAAAATTGCTCCCATGCCATCAAAGAACCAGCTTTGGCAACAAAATCAGCTTTAGTCCACAGGAAAAAAAAGATCATCCTGCACAGCATACCATTTTCAGAGGACCCAAAATTAATTTTAAAAACTTATTGTAAAAGTTTTAAAATTCTAATTTTATCTTAATTTATCTAAAATATCTAATTTTATTTAGTCCATTTATAACTTTCCAAGATGAGAATTGTAGTTACTTTTTTGCTGTTAAGTTACTTAAGTTTATTGTTAAAATTTTCTTTCATTTGGAATTATGTGAATCTGCTGACCTATGAACACTGATGTTTTCACTGTTGTCATTCCAAAGGTCTCCAATACCTTACAAGTAGTTAATGAGCAGTCAGAAGTAGTTATTTTCTAAATGTAATTCTTCTTCTTCCATGTCTTGATCAAACTTTAAAATGCCAGAATGAAGCCACCTTCTTGACTCTATTCTTGGCTTTGGTGATTGACCAAAAATAAGTCATTATCGGTATATGTTTTTGGTAGTTATTGTCAGCTTTGGAAGCTATATTAGCACCAGAAGCTTCCATGATGCCACATTCTTGAGCCTGGGAAGATGGGAGGGGGGAATTGGATGGAGCATATGTAGTAGACATAATAGCATTCTTCTTTAGAGTCAAGGTCATGTTGTTCCTGCACCTGGCTGAGGAGGAGTAGAGGGGATGTCTCAAGTTGGCATGGATGGTGATTGGAGCATGTGATGGCATGACAGGGGCAAGGAGCGGATTTGTAATATTTTCCTTATTGGAGGGAGGGAAACCCGGAACTTTCAGATTTGGGATTTCCCAGATGTGCCAGTTTACTACTCTAATAAAAGGGAACTTTGAGAATATGTCTGGTTCGGAGTTACATACCAGCAGATGGAATGGACTCTGTATCTCTCCACATTCACATAGTGTGTTGTCACTAAGAGCCTCCAATTGAGCATATTGGTTTTACATTTAGACACTTCAATTCTCTACCTATTTAAATGTGATTAAAAAGTGAGGATTGCAAACTTAAGTGTTCCACTTCATTTATGAGCAAGATGGCTAATCCCATCATAGTTTAGTCCTCAAATTTGCAGAAAACTGGTGTCCTGAAGTCTCCTTGCAGGAAGCAGCTGTCCAGAATATACAATACATTGGGTGATCTTTCATCCTCTCCTTATATGGAGAGATTCCTAGGAACTGGTCTAATTACATTTGCCATAGTTTTCAATTTGCTATGTATCCTCTGGAAATCACTGAGTTTACATATTCTTAAACAATATGATTAATTTGGTTTTCATTTAGTGAGATATATGAATGAAAATTTGCAAAATATGATTTATGAATTAGTGTAATTGTGAATTTGGATAATTGTGGTTTATCTACAAGTTATAAACATACTATAGTTTAGCACAATTTGTAATCACTCTCTATTATTTTCTTTTTAAAAAAAATTGCAAGAAAGCCAAATATTAGTTTTTCTTTGAAAATATTTGCCAAATGTAAAAAAAAATTAAACAAAATTGGGCTAGATATGTACATGCTTAGTTTTTTTAATTTTATTTTTAGATATGGCTGTTCACTTTAGTTGACTTCATATCATTTTGTAGCCTCCATATGACTGAACATTTGTTTTATTGCATCTTACAGTTTATGATGAGGAAATTATGCTAAATTACCCAGAGGAATGGTTGTGATTAAACTATTTGTTGTTGTTTCCTAAACTAAATTAACTTATTCCCTTAAAGAACCATACCTGGAATGTAGATATAATGTTCTCATATATTTCTCAAATGATTGGAATCTGAGGAAGGGCCAGCTGTATTCTCCCTCCCTCCCTCCCTCCCTCCCTCCCTCTCCCCCCCTTCTCTTTCTCCATCTTTAGTTTGTTGGATAAAATTTTGGGCTGCCTTGCAAATCTAAGCTTATGATTTGGATCACTTAAGTAGATCTGGTTTTGTTCCTGATAAACTGGCAGAAGCATTAAAACTCCTTTCTTTGCAATGCTGAGTTTGTATGAAGCGTCAGATATTCTCAAATGAAGTCCACTTCACATACAAAAAACTCAGCAACACACATACACCCATCCCACCCACAAGGTTCTCCCAAACTTTTAATTATTTGGAACTTTGGAGACACAAATGTGACTGAATCCTTAAAATACAAGATTTCCCCTTCGATAAATTGCTTTCATATTATTTTCTAGACAGACTGTTACATCATACAAGTCTTTAGAAACAGTCATATCTTACCCTAATTTGTAAAATAAAGAAAATACGGTCAGGATTTCTTAAGTTGTAGCAAGACAATAATAAAAACATAGCATGCTTAATTTTATTCTTACAACTCTATGGGGCTCAACATGTCCATAATTGTTATTGTATGAGGAGACCTCATGAGGAGTCTAAGTAGTCAAATAGTAGAAGGAGTCTGATAACATCTTTTCAGAGAAACATGTTTTATCAAAAAACATTTTACTTATCAGATTCCTTCTGCTTTTTCACATAATTGCCAAGTTATTCTTAAATGCTGAAGTCTGAATCCATTCCTTTAGAATGGCATCTTAATAGATGGTATATAGAAGCAATCTTTTCAATAAACTAGGAAGACAGAATTTTAATAGTGTGAATCCTGTTTGCTGCTTGCCTTTTCTATATAATTACCTTGTCACAAAGTTTTGTTTGGAATCACTGCTTATATTCTGAGGGATGCTCAACTTAAACTGAATTAGAACTAGTTATATATACAGTGAACCTACTGAAAACAGTGGGATTTAAATTAAGCATGACTAACTTGACACAAATCCCAAAGATTTCAGTGGGCCTACTGACTGCAATTACATCCAGTTTAAAGGGTTTTTTAAAACATACTCCATAAATGCCTATACAGTTTTAATGATCAGTTCTGAAAATCGGTCCTAAACCCCCTCTTAAATATTTCCCTAAACTAGAGCAGATGATGATTCCAACTGGGACTACACACTGACCTATTCTGATATGCTTTCTCCTTTTGCTGATTGAAATTATGGTCTGAAAGGAGTTTTGTGCACGTGCGTTCAGCAAAATATTTGACAAAGTGTCCCATGACATTCTGAATAGCCAATTAATTAAATATAAACTAACTAGTACAATCTTTTTTTTTTTTAAAGGGCTGGTTCAAAAATTGTACTCATAAGAGTGCTAATGAATGATTCCTCATTAAATACAATAAGGTATAATGTGAGTTGCCACAAAGATCTACCTTGGGCGTTGTAGACTTCAGACAGATTTGGATGAAGTTATAGACAGAATGTTTATCAAATATGCAGTGACACAGAATAGGGTGGAGTACCTTCCAAGAAATAAATAACATTCAAAACAATCTTGATACTTTGTAGCAATTGGCTGAAAATAACATAATGAAATTTAAGAGACAAATGCAAAATTCTCTATTTAGAAAACCGAAATCAAATGCACATGTATAGGATTGGGGATACTTAGCTTGGTAACAGTATTTATGGAAAAAAATCTTGGCACAACAGTTGGTAACTAATTTAATATGAGTCAGCAGTATGCTGTGGCAGCAAAAACTAGTAAATGCAATTTTAGGCTGCATGCATCACAGACGTATGGTTTCCAAATCTCAGGCAGTAATTGTTCCACTTTATTCTGCATTTGTTAGATCCCAGTTAGCATCACTATGTTTAAAAAGATTTCAAACAAGAACCATTTCAGAGGAGTGCAACAAGGATGACTAGAGCACCAGAAATGTAATTTTAAGAAGAGAAATATACATAGAAGAGAATGCACAGAAGGAAAATCGTCAAGACTGTTCTCAATCTCAGCAGGCAGGACACAAAATAATGAAATTCAGTTATTGGAAAGCAGATTCTGATTTGCTGATCAAAACTGCTTTGTAATAGTAGAACAATTGAGTGATGGAAGAAGTATCTGGGTGTGTTCAAAGAGGTTTTGCAGTCGTCTCTCTGGGATTTTTGCACTGAGGATGGGGTCAGTTTAAAGGAGCTTTTTAACGCTAGGATTTTTAATGCTAGGATTCTTTTTAATGCTAGGATTCTTAGATTAAATGTAAAAGTAATATCCCATTCACTATGCTTTCTTTCATAACACTCAATACACAAAAATGGCATAGTTAGCTGGCAAAGACACAACAAACAGGATAGTGATGGAGAAAGACATTTAAACAGTGATGAGTTCAAATAATTTGCTGCCTGAGTTCAATGTTCTCTTTCTTGTTGGATGCTTTTGGATTTTACACAGTTATTGCAAAGATAAAAATGAGAATCCCTTTATGTCTTAGAAGAGAGGCAAGATATAAATATAATAGATAAAGATGAATAGATGATCTGGTAAAACCACAATTGTATGTCTTTGCATGACTTGCTGGGATTGTAGGATATGATTCCCAGATCAACCAAACCTTGGGAAATTTTAAGGCATGTTTTATTTATTAATTAAATTATTCAATTTATGTAGCCAACCTCTTAAAGGTGGATGGCAGAGCAACATACAATTAAAATAACAACAACACATATAAGAGCTGTAATGGTGCATTGATTAAAATTTAGTATTGCAGACTAAACTCTGTCAACTGCCAGCAGTTCAATCCTGATTGGCTCAAGATTGACTCAGTCTTCCATCCTTCCAAAGTCAGTAAAATGAGGACCCAGATTGTTGGGGCAATATGCTTACTCTGTAAATTGCTTAGAGAGGGCTGTAAAGCACTATAAAGTGGTATATGAGTTTAGCTGCTATTGCTATTGCTACCCACAAATCCAAACCCAATCATAAAACATAATAAAGTATAAAATACATCTTGAAAAAAGGAATTTAATGATCAGAAGAATAACAATCAGAAATGTTTACAAATGATCCTGATTTTTATGGAAAAAGTCCTCTTTTGACTTGGAAGTTTTTTGTAACTATAGTCCAAATTCCAGTCTTTCCCAATGAACTTAAGTATGATATCATTCTTAGCTACTGGTCATATCTGCCAAAAAGCTTTCAGAGAATTTCCTCACCATATTACAAATTTTATGAGTTATATGAAAAACTGGGAAATGATTCAACTAGCAGCTTTGGGTTAATTTGTAGATCTAAATAATGACTTTTTTATTTCATGTATTATTGTAATATTGGACTGTCTTGCTACAAGAATGCTTCCTGGTATAAAATAACAAATATTTGCAAACAAGCCAGCCAATAATGAGGCAGTAGAAAAAGTACCCATGCCCTTCCCTACTGCATACAAAGAGGTAGGCACATATTGGATGTAATGGCAGTGCAAAAACCAAAGGTCCCCAGCCTGTGCTCTATGCCCAAATAAGCCTATGCCAAGAAGTTCTGATTAAATTTAGATTAGAAATTCATGTATTGAAACAGATATGAGTTGATCTGAGCTTGGGATCTGATGGCCAAATCACTTTATTGTGAATTACTTCAAGACTGAATCTGCAAAAGATGTGTCCATAGGCTACAATGGGGGATGTGATGAATACCCAAGAATAGGGGTGTCAAACTCAAGGCCCACTGGCTAGATCTGGCCTGGAGATGTTTAGATCTGGCCCTCAGGGCCGGCCTGAAAACAGCAAAGGACTGACCCATGGTACTTTTGCCAGCGAGAATGGAGCTCGGGGACTGTGTGCCGCTCCTCTGCATCCCATTTTTGGCTGCAACAGCCTCCTGCAGTCCTCTGCCAGCTCCATTTTCACTGGCAGAGGGCTGTCAAAACAAACTAAAAACAAAACAAAAGGAGAAATGTTTCCCCTTTTGCATTCCCCTTTTGCAAGAAGGGAGAGGAGAGGAGAAAGGGAAAGAGGAAAGAAAAAGAAGGAAAGATGGGAAGAGAGCAAGGAAGGAAAAACAATGAAAGAGAAGAAGAAAGCAGAAAGGAGAATGAAGAGGGAAGGGAAAAGAAGAAAAGGAAAAAATGAAGGAAGGAGATTATAATGAGAGTGAGGGACTTTCTCAGAAAATTCCTGCCCTAGCATTTGGCTATCACAGGTGAGTCCCATGTTAAGCCCTCCATGGCCATGCCCATCCAGCACATCCACCATGGCTATGCCCACCTCCAGCCCTCCAAGGTCAAACACAGCCCTAATGTGGCCCTCAATGAAATTTGATCCAACAACAAACATTAATAACAGAACATTATGTTTGATAGAACATAAATAACAGAGAACCTATAGGAAGCAAGAAATAACTGCCACATAATATAATTTAGGAAATATTTAACTCATGGTCAAATGTATTAAAGGAAGGTTTAATTAGTTTTAGCACAGATATTATTGTGATCTTTATCTGTATGGTTTTTTGTCTTTTGAGTTTGTATATTTGTATATTTTAATTTTTTGTATTCAATAAAGTTTGTTTTAAAATTAAAAAAAAAAAGAAATTTGACATCCCTGCCCTAGAAGACTGCCTGAAAGGGCTTCACATTTGAGTAGAATGTGATGAAATACTTTGCATACTTTGCAAAAAACAACAACAACAACCCGTAAAAAATGTTCTAGCCCAATTGGGATTTTGCCCAGATTTCAAAAAGAATTACATTAATTAAACTCAAACAAAATTCCACAGTGGATCACATGATCTGGGATGGGGCTGTTCCAGGGTTGGGTTTCTACTGGTTCTGTCCACCTCTGTAGAACCGGTATCTCTGAAGAGCAGCAGACATAAAACCAGTTCTATGTCTGCTGATATCTTTGCCCACCTACCCGCCCGATCCAAGAAGGTGAAGCTAAAGCACTTTTCCTACCTGCTTTCAGGTGGGATATATGTAGAAATAATATACTGCCTGATAGAGCTAGGGTAATCTTCTTCAATGTGACAGTTCCTGGGAAGTGATTATCAAATTTCCTAAAAAAGAAAAAGGAAGAATTTCCCCCAGTAGCTGAACATCCAGTCATGTTAGTCAAATGTCCCAGAGGAGCCCCCCAATTGTTTGAAAAGTCAATTATTAATAATCTTGAAATGCTGATTCTGCCAGAAGGTTACACTAAGTACATCAACTTAAAACCTTGATAATCTGTTGGAATCAGCCAAAATGCAAGGCTGGAATGAAGGGGTACAAATATTTTTTTATTTCTGCTGACATAGTCCTTGTAGAAGTTTTAGAGGACATCGTCCTCTTAACAACTGTGTTGTTCATAACAATCAAACAGATTTTTAAGCAATCTCTGCCAAATTTTACTATTAGACTTCCAGACTCTTTTATTTTTTCTGCAATCTTCATTCTCTCAAACTTCCATTCTTTCTGAACCCAATCTCTTAACATGTTCACATTATCATAGTTACAAGGAGTTGGTGAGTTTATATGCTTATTTATAATATTATTCAAGAAGCCACATGGAATAATATATAAATTTTAATTGCAAAATTCAAACCACATATCTTTCGATTACTCTCCAGTCTGATGTATTCAAACTTCATCTGCATTACTATTTTAATGTTCTAAGAAGCTTTCTTCTGTTGGGTTTTGAAAGTAGCTGGGGTAACTTTTGGTGTACAGAACTAGTTTTTTGTTTGCCTGACTACCCTCTCTCATTTACTCTCACCTTTACTCTCATATTCACATGCATATAATAATATCTTCAAGATAAATGTAATTAGTAATCTAATAACCCAGATTCTAAATAGATTAGTTTGGTAGAAATACCAGCATGTCTATCCCACCAGGTGATTGGAGAATATATGCTATATATTCAACTTAATAATTTTCAATTAAAGGTCACCTCAAATTTTCTCCACCACATATTATAAATTAAATAGTTCAGAATTGATTTGTACATTGATACCGGATATAATTATTATGAGCTCGAGGCTGTCCTCCTACTAGTACACATAAAATATAAACAGAATGATGCCCATCCTTGCTGTTGTTGAAATGGAGGCATCTTGAATTTAAGAATTTGAGGAAAATGCACAATTATCTCAGAATGAAAATTGACAAAAAATATGGTTCTTCAAATAGACAAAAACATGGGCACTAATTTCTATAATGTCTAACTAAATTCAGAAGATAATTGATTATTGGACTTCAACTCACTTGGTGTAGTCATACCAAACTTATAACAATACTTGCTGTTTAGGTTGATTACTTTCCTCAATGACTGATGTTGACTGATGTGCTTGCACCTTTGTGATAGTAGCTTTCTCACTAAATCTATCTTCAGTGATGTGGTTCAAAATTCAGTAAGTGCCATGATCACTAAAATTCTGTTCTTTTTCCTTCCCATGAATAGTCTATTACCACAATAAGAACTATGTTCCTAAAAGCTACTGGTATGGCTTAGATCTGTCCGAGAAAATGTGACTATTTTATTATTGCAAGCTGTTTAAAATCTCCAGCAACTTAACATTGTCATCTGAATCCATTCTTTTATCATCAGCTAGCCTATCCAATGTTTTACAAAACAAAAGGAAAGGTCAGCTAAGAAGGTCTATAAAAATAAAAATCTAAAGTACATCAAATATTGGGAGACAGTGGCTGAAATGAAAAGCATGGTCTGTAAAGGGCAGCCATGAAATAGCACCAAAAACTTCAGATCCCTAAGAATACTGGACACTATCATTGCTGTAATGCAAGATCTAGGTGAGAAAGTCAATCAGTTTGAAAAAAATATAAACTTAAATACTTGCTACTCTTGAATGTCCATTGTTTTCAAGGAACCTGAGGTTGGATTGAGTATAAGGGCTGCTTCTGCCATTACGATAGTTGAGCAATTTGTCTCAAATTGTAATTGTGTAGGTTTGTGGAAGCAGTAATATGAGTAGCTATCTGAATGTCTTCAACTAATGCAACATAGCATCAGATATTCTGAGCAGTCTGTCCTGAACATGTTAGCCGGATGCTTTCAGGTGAAAATTCATCCTCAGTGTTGATACTAACTGAATCAGCTTCTGTAGGTGGAGGAACCATCTTGTGCTACTTAGACAATATTTGTGAATATTTCCATTTTTCAAGATAACTCAACTCATATCTGCTTCCCTTAATTTAATTGGAGGTATAGAGATTGCAGCCATACCTACCTCACCCACTCTTTCCTTTCAGGCAACTCTGCAAGGTAAGTGCAAGGTAAATGCAAGGTAAGTGCCAGGCTCATCCTATGAAACATTCTTGCCAAATATTTGCTGCCGTGCAGAAGATGGCATTTTGCAGATAAATCTGACAAGCATGGTTCTTTTGGAAATAAAAAAAGCCTGAAAGTGAAATCAGCCTCTATTCTGATTATTTCATATGCAAACCTGAAACAGATATTCACAGATCATTCTCTGACACTTAGGAAGTAATGGTAAAATCTTGGATGTCTGCTGTTTGGGCACATTTTTCTCAGATGGAATGGAGGATTCTGTAAGTGATTAGCAGTTTCCAGTTCCCAACATGTGTATCCACAGCTCACCAACCAGGAAACTGATCAGAATGCACTGGCCACTTAAGCATTTCTACTTGCATTTTAAATAACCCAATTGTCAGTAATAATTATTTCAGTGTTATTAATATTGCAAAAGAAGAGTGCCCCAGCACCATGGTTAAGGAAATCCCTTTTCAAAGAATTCCTCTGCACAGAAAAAATCCACTGCCTTTTAAACAGTCTTATTTAATTTAGATCAGAAGTTACACTGAGTGTATGATATCTTTCAATAAATATTGCATCATGGAATCTGTAATCCTAACATTATGCAGCTCTTCCCAGTCATTCTTCATAAGTGGCTGGACTCTATATTTCTTGGCTACAAATTCTGTAGAATGGAGTTTGACACAACTGGAGGACATGAGATGGAAAAAGATGGCAGGACAAAAAGGCTTGGTTGTTACCAGTATGTATTCTACTCCAGATTTCTTTGCATCATTTTAGGCACAATTCTAGCTTCAGTTCTTTAATTCAGAAAGGAAAGAAAAAAAAGGGAATTGGGGAATCAAGCAATGGTCAGGTGCTTAAAGCAGTTTTCCTAGCATGAAACAGAACTTTGAGGGAATTAGACAAAATTATAATATGTGCCTTGGAATCAAGAAGGTAAATATTTGGAACAGCAATTACTTGAATTTGGCTTCAAGTACCAGATAGTTGTTGCTATCACTGGACATTACTGACTGATATCCTCACATTTCTTTTCTCTTCTTTCTTTCTGGATTGGTCCACAA
>BLBF01000025.1:18102358-18116713 GCA_015471245.1 Laticauda colubrina
GATAGATAGATAGATAGATAGATAGATAGATAGATAGATAGATAGATAGATAGATAGATAGATAGATAATTGGAAAGGAATTGAAAGGAAAGGAAAAAGGCAAGGCAAGGCAAAGGCAAAGACAAGACAAGGCAAGGCAGAAGGGAAAGGAGGAAAGAAGGAAAAGAAAGGAAAGGAGGAAAGAAGGAAAGGGAAGGAAAGTAAAGGAAAGGAAAGGGGAAAGGGGAAAGTAAAGGAAAAGGAAAAGGAAAAGGAAAAGGAAAGGAAACCCTTATGTGTTTCAAACACCGATCACCACTGAGCCAACAGACTGTGAACTGAATTTCTCATGCATAGCCTGATCACCTAGTTTCATCGTGAAGCATGGGTATCCAGCTAGTGTACTTGAATATAAGTAGCTCGGGTTGGTAGTTGGGCTGTTGGTCTGAGCTCCGAGCTTGGCAATTTGGTTGCAAACGTTTCATCACCATTAGAGGAGACATTGTCAGTGCTCTTTGAATTGTACTCGTCTGTCACAGCATGGGTCTTTAAATATCATTTTATATGATACAAATTAATGTTGATGTTGTTTGTTCAGCTACTTCTGAGTCATGGTCTAAAGTTGAACTGTTTGACTGGCTGGCTGTTGTTACTGAGGCATGATCTTTGGTTTTAAGTAAATTAATGTTGTTTGTTTGGATACTGCTGAGACATGGTCTGGTTTTGATCTGTTTGAATGGCTGGTTGTTGTTACCGAGTTGTGGTCCCATTTCTTGTGAGCTGATGGATCCCAACCTAACAAATAACATCCATACTAATTTGCATCTCAGTATTTAAAGACCACTGCTCTGACAGACGAGCACAATTCAAAGTGCACTGGCGATGTCTCTACAGATGGTGATGAAATGTTTGCAACAAAATTGTCAAGCTCAGAGCTCAGATCAACAGCCCACACTGATAATATAATGTGCTAAGATATGTTATGAGTTACCAGTGAGTTGCAGAGTTTAAGGACAATTTTAAAAATTTTAATACTCAATGCAAAATGAAATCTGTTCTCTGAGAAATTCTTTTCTTTCTGTTCTTTTTTCAAAATGTATCCAAAATATCCAAAGTAAATATACCAAAAGCATGATAACGTCATGAGGATGGGGAAAAAAAACCACCTCACGCCCTATATTTTATGCTAAATAGCATACACAGCCAGCACTATAAATTTTTCTGTCACTTGATTTCATCTACAGCAGCATCAGAACTCTGCCCCTGCTGATCATCAATCTGAGACAAACTTGTTCAGACTGAGTCTTAGATACATTTTTCATTATCCTTTACAGTATTTTCTGCATCTTCTTGATTTATTTTGGGATATTCTGAGGCCTAAATGAACCGTGATGATTTTAATAAGAAAGAATTGGAATAACTTCTTTCCCTTGTTGAAACTGCCATCCATATTCAATGATTTTTATTTTTATATCTTTAAAAACAAGCAAACATGTTTTGTGACAGCTATTTTTGGATAGCATCACTGCTCTCTAATCCAATGGGGTCAATTTGATAGTAAGCACTGTTCTGTATATAAAATAGTAGACTCC
Organism: Laticauda colubrina; assembly: GCA_015471245.1. NCBI lineage: Eukaryota > Metazoa > Chordata > Lepidosauria > Squamata > Elapidae > Laticauda > Laticauda colubrina. Next base: position 18,103,930 of record BLBF01000025.1, read on the forward strand.
TAAATGCAAAGTTCTGATTGGTCAAATATTTTGAATGGGGATTGGTTTAAAAAAGAACCAATCCACATAGCTGCTCAAAGGTGGCAAATATCAAATGTCTGTCATTGGTTACAAGCCGGCAGAAAAAATACTATAAAAGGCTGCCGCAGCTTGAGCCAATGTTCCATTTTGCAACTGTTATTCAAATAAAGACTTTGTTGTTGGAACCCGGTCTACCTCGCGTTTTTCCGGATGGAACACTGGAGACGAAGGTGGGATCGTCCTAAATGCGAGACTGAGCACGCGGTGACAGACAAGCCAGACAAAGAGCAATGGCCGGAAACAATGCGCCGCCCGCACCCTTCAACCCCAATGAAGAAGATTGGGAATCTTACGTAGACCGTTTCCAGATGTACCTGGAGAGCAATGAGATGGAGGAAATCTCAGATCAGCGAAAAAGAGTTGTTTTCTTGACACACTGTGGGCCCGCGATTTTTAAAATGGCCAAGGCTTTGGCAAAGCCCTGAGATGTCAAACAATTGACGTGGACCGAGCTCCAAAGAACATTAAAGGCCCATTATGCACCGGTGGTGTCAAACCTAATAAAGCGGCATGAGTTTTATCGGAGAGACCAGAAAGAAGGCGAAACCATCGCTGATTTTGTAGCCGCACTACGCCAAATAGGGGGAGCGTGCGAGTTTCTTAACTTAGATGAAGCAATGCGGGATCGAGTGATATTGGGATTAAGAGACTCAACTATACAGAGCAAGCTACTGAACAAACCCAACATATCAGTAGCCGAAGCTATTGCAGAAGCCTCGGCTGCTGAAGCCGCCCAAAAATCGGCAGATAAGATGAAACAAATGAATGCAAGCAACGATGAAAAAAGCCCGGCCAGAGGAAAAAAACAATCTCCCACAACCACTCATTACGAAGAACTCGAGGAGACATCAAAATCCGGGGAGGAAGACGACAAAATCCACCGCCTATACGCTAACAAGAAAGGGCACGAAAATAGAAATCGGCGAGAATGTGCTGGCTGTGGGGGAAACCATCCCCGAGCCGATTGCAGATTCCTCGATGCCATTTGCAGAGCATACAAGAAAAGGGGGCATATCGAGAAAGTCTGCAGAAACAAAAAGAATTACAGCCCAAAGAGACAAAATGACTCCCCAGCAAAGCCTGAGCCAAGACTCTCCGAGAGAAAGTGGCAGCGAAACAGGCAAGCCACTAACCGGGAGAAAGCATACCAAACTTTCACTATCGGAAGCGCTCAGACGGAAAGCAGGAAGAAAGTAAAAATAGTTGTAAAAATCGAAGACAGCCTCTGCAAAATGGAAGTTGACTCTGAATCGTTCCTATCCATGGTGTCATGGGACACCCTCAAAAAACTAATTCCAGACATCAAAATTAAGGAACTCCAGAGACAAAAACTAACCCTCAAAGATTATCAGGGAAACCGAATTCCTGTAATCGGCCTGGGACATTTTCGAGTCGCTTACAGGCAACATGTCGCAGTACTACCATTAACGATAGTCGACCGAGATCGACCAAGCCTCCTGGGTATCGAATGGGTCGCACCATTGGGCATCGGGATGTCCAGAGTAGACCGGGTGGCCGCAACTGACTGGGAAGAAGACCTGATCCAAGAATTCCAGGACGTCTTCAACGGCTCCCTAGGCAGATATCGGGGGACCCCCATTTCTTTTAGTCTAGACCCACAGATAACCCCTAAAAGACTACAGGCCAGACGGGTTCCTTTTGCTTTAAAAGCAAAAATAGAGGAACAACTAAATAAATTAATAGATCAAGGGGTTTTAGAACCGGTCGACCACGCTAGATGGGAAACACCAATTGTGACACCAATTAAGCCAGACGGGTTGGTTCGAATCTGTGGCGACTACAAGGCTACCCTGGACCACACGCTGCAACAAAGCATATACCCGGTGCCAGTTGTGCAACACCTACTGCACTCTCTTGGGGAAGGAAAAGTTTTCACTAAACTAGACCTAGCACAAGCGTACCAACAGCTCCCAGTAGACCCCTTAATGGCAGAAGCACAAACAATAGTGACTCACAAAGGGGCATTCAAATGTAACAGACTCCAATTTGGAGTAAGCGTAGCCCCAGGCGCTTTCCAGAGCCTCATGGAACGCCTGTTAAATGGCATAAAAGGGGTCGTGCCATACTTTGATGACGTCCTAATTTCAGCCAAAGATGCAACACAGCTTAAAAAAAGATTCAAAGAGGTCCTAAATAAATTCAGAGAATCTGGCCTTAAAGTAAAGAAAGAAAAATGCTGCCAAATGACTGATCGCGTCGAGTTTTTAGGATATTTAATTGATGGAGAGGGCATACACCCCACCGAAAAAAAAGTAAGAGCTATAAAAGACGCACCAGAACCAAGGAATAAAACTGAGCTGCAGGCATTTTTGGGACTGATAAACTTTTATAATGTGTTCCTACCCCAAAAAGCCACAATAGCAGAACCATTGAATTGATTACTGGACAAGAAAACAATTTGGACATGGGGGCGTAGAGAAAAAAAAGCTTTCCAAGGAATAAAAGACTTATTAACATCAAACACCATTCTTATCCAGTTTAGCAACACTCTGCCATTGACGGTAACCTGCGACGCCTCACCATTCGGAGTCAGTGCTATCCTGAGCCACCAATTGCCAGACGGAAGAGAGGCACCCATCGCATACTATTCAAAGACTTTATCTAAAGCCAAGCAAAATTATAGTCAATTGGACAGGGAAGCCCTAGCAATCGTCGCCGGAGTAAAACGCTTCCACGAATACTTATATGGAAGAACATTTGTAATAATAACGGACCATAAACCGTTACTTGGAATTTTGGCGGGAAACAAACCAACACCGAATATTTTATCCCCGTGAATGACAAGATGGTCAGAATTCCTAGCAGCCTACTCGTATACTCTCACACATCTCCCAGGGAAACAGATCTCACATGCTGACGCTTTGAGCAGAACTCCGTTACCAATTACAGAGGAAGACCCGGCACCAACGATGACCACCTTGCAGATAGAGACATGCCCAAATCTGCCCGTATCTGCAAATGATGTCGCTAGAGCCACCGCAAAGGACCCATTGACTGCCCGCATACTAAATTGGGTAGGTAAAGGCTGGCTGGAAAACGAAAAAACTGAGAACTTTAAACCTTTCCGGTCCAGACAAACTGAACTCTCAACTCAGAAAGGTTGTTTGTTGTGGGGGGATCGGGTGGTCATTCCCTCCAAATTACAAATGAGGGTACTCAATATGCTTCATGAAGGCCACCCTGGAATTGTCAAAATGAAAAGCCTTGCTAGAAGCTATGTCTGGTGGCCGGGTATAGATAGGGATATCGAATACTGGGCAAATTTGTGTAACAAATGCCAGAGAAATAGGCCTTCCCCACCACAGGCACCCATAAGGGACTGGGAAACACCACGGGGCCCCTGGTCGCGAATCCACATCAATTTTGTGGGTCCAACTAAGGGACATACTTTTCTCATTGTTGTGGACCTATACTCTAATTGGCTAGAAGTTAAAATTATGCCATCTACAACAACAGAAACCCTTATCAAAAAATTAGACAAACTTTTTGCAACACATGGCCTGGTTAGTGTCCGACAACGGGCCACAGCTAACAAGCTTTCAATTTGAGCAATACATAGCCTCCCTAGGTATAAGACATGCCCTAACCGCGCCAGCCCATCCGGCTGCGAACGGCAGGGCAGAGAGAATGGTTAGATTTACAAAAGAAGGGTTAGGAAGAATGGACACTGGGGATGTCCAAGAGAAAATAAATCGACTACTCACCCTCCAGCATATCACACCCAGTACCGTAACAAACAAAAGTCCAGCAGAACTACTAATGGGGAGGAAACTAAGGTCGCAACTAGACAGATTGCACCCAAACTACACACCAGAAACCCCCACCCCCCGATTCCTCCGCCCGTGTTAGGACATTTGAAATAGGCGACCTAGTCTATGCAAAAAATTTTACCGGGGACCCCTTATGGTTACCGGGAACAATTACTCAAATTACAGGCCCCCAGTCCTACCGACTGACCGTAGACGACGGCAGGGAATGGAAGCGGCACATAGACCAGCTCCGGTCCGGTAACATTGAGAGAAACACAAACTCAAAACCACTAATATTAAAAAACGACAAAAATCAAACCAAAGGGGGGGGAAATACGAGAAAATAATAAAGAACTGTTTAAATTAAACACTGAATACAATAAATACCAAAAAGAGCAAACAAGAGACTTACAGTTAGAAGAAACGAGTGAGAGGAGTCCAGTCGAAGGGGCCAGCCAGGCCAGCTCGACCTGCCCGGAGAAACCAGGAGGGAGCGGCAAAACCACCGGCCTAAGAAACTCAGGCGGAGTAAAATGGCTGACTCACCCTTCCAGGCGGTTCCATGGAGAAAGACCGAAGAGACGACAACACCATCCGAACCGATCGAAGTCTTCAACAGGAATGAACTGCGCAAGTCCAGTCAGGTCAAAAGAAGCCCCACCTACCTGCGCGACTACGTCACCACGTAGGACTAAACCAGGAGGGGAGGGGTGTTCTGTATATAAAATAGTAGACTCCTAAATGCAAGGTTCTGATTGGTCAAATATTTTGAATAGGGATTGGTTTAAAAAAGAACCAATCCACATAGCTGCTCAAAGGCGGCAAATATCAAATGCCTGTCATTGGTTACAAGCCGGCAGAGAAAATACTATAAAAGGCTGCCGCAGCTTGAGCCAATGTTCCATTTTGCAACTGTTATTCAAATAAAGACTTTGTTGTTGGAACCCGGTCTACCTCGCGTTTTTCCAGACGGAACAAGCACCATGGCTGCTAAGCAAAATATCACATGATTGACAACTTATGTCTTCACTTCCTCTTGGGTTGTTAAACAAAGCTTGCAATTTTATTTCTATCTTTTTCATTAATTCTGCTTGTTGGAAGCCACTTGTGAAGCATACAAATCATGATCACAGGACTGTGGGATGGAACAATGGTCATAAGTGTGCACCAGTTGCAAAGACCATATGACTGCAGAACAACACAATGGTCATAAATGAGAAAATAGGTTGCAAAGCTATTTTTTTACACTGTTGAAACTTTGGATGGGCATTAAATGAGGCAGTTGGTAAGCGAAAACTGCTTCCTTTGTTATATTATGAATTGCACCACTGAAATACTGAGAAATCACAATCACTTATTCAACAAAAATGATTTTTTTCTTTTTCAAAGTGTTGCAGATATTTAGTTTGTTCCCTGCAAAATAAGGGGAATCTAGGTGAAATTGAATTGTAGTTTTGCTCAAATATCTGTTCAAGAAGAGTTAAACATTATGCTTTATAAAAAAAAAAGGTTTGGTTAAAACAAGGCCTTTGCTGTAGCACTGGAGCAATTTTAAAGATAAAGTAAGATAAAATATTCTTGGAATACAAAAGGCCCCCAGCTTCAACTGTCAGGGCACTTTTGAAGATAAAAGCTAGTTTTGAGTAAGGATGCCCTTTGCTTGAGCTTTTAAGCAATTTTTAAGAAAAATGTTCTTTTGAAACATGACTCTTCATTTTAAGCAGTTTGGGGGGGGGTGTTATGGGCAAGCAGAAAGCAATTATTTCAAATAAAAAAGGAATCTTACTGGCTTCAGTGACTATCAGGCATTCCCAAAGTTTTACCACATATGAAGAGCCAGGCAAATCCTAGGCAGCAGTTCCTCGAATATAAACTGTTATATTCTCAGATGCCACTATACCAGAGGTGGTATTCAGCAGGTTCTGACCAGTTCTGGAGACCCGGTAATGGACATTTTGAGTAGTTCAGAGAACCAGCAAATGTCACCTCTGACTGGCCCCTCGCCCATCTATTCTCTACCTCCCAAGTCCCAGCTGATCGGCTGGGTCTTCTTTGGTTGCCCTACACAGGAGAACAGAGCTGGAAAGCAGGTTAGTGGCATGGGGAGGGAATGGGGATTTTACAGTATCCTTCCCCTGCCATGCCCACCAAGTCACGACCACCAAGCCATGCTCACCAAGCAACACCATACCCACCAAGCCATGCTCACAGAACCAGTAGTAAAAATTTTTGAATCCCACCACCATATCCAGTCAGCCCTAAGAGATCCTGTTGCAGGAGGAGTGGCACATGATTGTAGCTACACATACAAGTATACAAGGATGTATCATTCAGCCAGGGTTGTTTTTTTTTGGGGGGGGGGGGGAGTTCTGTCTAAAACATATTTTTCCTCATATCCCCTCTCTTCCCCAAGCAGCATTTCCTGAAGTTTTTTTTTTTTTTTCCTGACTCTCTAGGATGACTATCCAAAAAACATGGCCAGGTCAACTGTCAAATATGTGGGGTAGAACGAACAGATGTATTGTTTATGGTGGGATGCAACAAACAGTAAGAAAACACAAGGGCATTTATTACTGAGTAATAAATAAAGTAATTATTTATTACTAAGAAAACACAAGGTAATTTTTACTGTAAGCAATAAAATGCTTACATTTTATTTTGTAAGCATACAAATAAGATGTTAACACCTGAATGAGACAAAAGTATACTTGCAAAATGTATTCATGATCATTTAATATATGCTTGATAGGGATTTATGAAAAATAGGGATAGGGATCAAATGAAAAAATGAGAAGAATACTTTAGGAACTTTAAATGAACATGTTCCATACATGTTCAGTATTGGCCTACAATTTACTCTAAAATTTTCACTGTTAGTTTGCCAGGATGGCTAACCCATTTAAATATATGGTGTTTTACAATTGAAACTAAGATTAGAGTGATCACAAGACAAAAACAAAATTATTATATATATCTGTGAATAAACTCATCCATAGATAAAGTTGACACTTGAATTTTTAACCAGCGTACAGTGAAATATGAACCACCAATAGATTATCCAACCCTTAAAATGTCCATGTGTTTTAATTTTCATAAGTGGTTTATCAATGGATACTATATATCTATATCTATATATCTATATCTATCTATCTATCTATCTATCTATCTATCTATCTATCTATCAATCAATCTATCTATCTATCTATCTATCATCTATTTATCTATCTATCCACCTCTATGTACTCATGAATGAACTTATCCAGAGGTAAATTGAATCCAATTTGGGAGACACATTTTGGTGCCAACATTCTTATTAAAATACATCAAATATATAAAATTAGGAAAAGAAGAGTTTCCTTGAGTTTACCTCTACTCTTGCTAGGGAATAATCAGTTTAGGTTGGAAAGATACAAAATTTGATAACAACTTTGGTATTAGAATTTTTTTTTCCAATTCAGGGTGTCTCTTTTGGATACCTCCTCTTCAGTTGCCTTTGCCAGCAAATGGAACACAGTTTAGAAAGCACTACCACTAAATCTTTGTGACAGGGTTGGCACATAAGGAAGAAGATAAACTAAGAGATATCTAGCATTGAGATTAATTCTTCAATATAAGCACTTGGACTTGATTTGGTGACATCTTGGTAACCAAACAACTGTGGATTAATTGGGTTAATATATCTGCAGAGTCTTAACTTTGGCCTTCAAAGGCAGAAAAAGTTCTATTGGACTTGCTTCCAATTATTCATGCTATTGTGTAATAGACTTGTGTGTTTTAGCAATTATTTTATCCTTTTAGATTTGAGAAAGCAGATATTTAAGAATGAGGTAAATAATTGCAAAATAACATTAAGGAATCTGCAACAGAGCAAACAAACTGATCCCTCATCTTCTATGGCTTGAGAAATCAAATTATGGGAAGAAAGTGTGAAAGTGAGAGTTTCTGCTAGCAATGAAATTAAGATGGCATGCAGAGAGTAATTATCTTTCCTCCCAAAAACTCCTGTTTTTCACTCACATATTACATTTACTGTAGATATTTAGGAGTACATGTAAAGTGTATTTTATGGACTCTTCAAAACTTAATTATAAAATGGTTCAGTTACTCACGCACACATTACTGGAGCAAGCTAAGGTAAACTGAAACATAGGGCAAAACTGCTTGCAAAATGAATAAATCCATCAAGGAATCAAATAATTCCTTTTCAAAAGCCCACATAAGTAAGACTATAATCAAAGAAAAACATCTAAACTGATCTCTCCTCCTTCCTGCACCCCTCCCCTTCCCCCTGTCCTGATGTAGAACTAGATCTTGACTTCATGTGTTTGGGCAGAGGAACTTTCAATTCCAAAAAATTTGGATGTCTTGGCAACATGATGTCTTATGAATCAGATGGGCAGCAGCAGCACCTGTGAATATTTGTTTCTCATGTTCAGCTGCTATGGAGATTGAAAAGGTGTACAGTTTCCAGTGGAACTTAAAGATGAGCAAATCAGGTCTGGCCACATCAGGCACACCTAACATCTGCTGAGTGTGGTTTACAAGCCAAATGTCAACATCATTTGATGTCACAGACAGCTATCCTTTCTATACTGACTGGCTTCATCTTAAAATCTTTTAAGAAGTAGCTTTTAAAAAATTCATGTATTTAACTTGCCATATTTTTCTCCCATAATTTTATATAAATATATTGAAATCTTATCACAATTAAAAATGATAATATTTGTCTCTTCAATGTTCTTTGGCCAGAATTTCTAAACCATAGCATATTAATTGATTGTCTCCAAGCAAACCAAAAACAATAAATCCCAACACATTTATACCAAGACATTAGAAAAAGCATGTAAGACAAATCAATATTAAATTGGTATTTCTAGTGCCAAATTGGAAGTGATTCCACATTTCCTTCAGCAGCTAAGAATGAAGTGTTGATGCAAAAACATATGGCTGACATAAGCAGTTAACTTTTTATTTATTTTTTAGGAAGAGTAGCTGATGTAGTCCTTCTCTGATCAAGAAAGTAGAAATTTTGTTGTGGTGACTTCTGGTGTCAAGCAGCCTCTTGGTCTTTTCAAACACTGTTCCCACAGAAATGCACACAATTAAATGCTCTTAAAAACAGAGATATAGTACAGATCACACTCATATCAGTCTATATCTGCCCTTACTAACCTGGTATTCTGTCCCCCAAATGATTTGGAATTTCTGGGATTTGTCCAACACATTTAGAAGACACCAGGTTGTGGAACACTAGATTTTTAAAAAATCAATTAATGGGTGTTTTTTTAAAAAAAAACCACAATAGTTTTAATAATAACACATGAGGAGGAGAAAGGCTGGAAAATGTAGTTTTAAGTAGAACCACACCAAAATATCTGACAATATTGCCAAAAGAGAGAAAGATTTATTTACATAAGATTTCATCTTCCACATCTCCTATACAATAGCTACAGAAAGTCTGTACTCCCCCATTAAAATATCAGGTTTTTGAGATGTAAAATATTGGACCAAGATAAATCACTTCAGTATTTAGTCCATCTTTAATATCTCATGTATCTTTTACAACTCAAAAATCTGACATTTTTAAGATGTAATAAATGTTCGAGATAACATCCTTGTCTGCCCCACAACTCTTGATATATTGCCATAGTCCAAATGTTAACACTATATCCAAAAAGAACTGATATTTGTTTAATACATAATGATGCATCCAGAATCATATTAATTAAATCTGTTAATTTTACCCAAAAATGTGACAATCATAGGACAAATCATAGGAAGTATTGTTCCAGTTCCCAAGTTGCCTCTAGCAAAGCAGTTACAACCACCCCTTATTCAATGTTTAGGACTATCTCAGTTCAGTTCCAAAAAGCTGCTTCAAACATGTAAAGGCACACATGGAGCAACTCTCAGTGCTTCATTGAAGCCGCTACCTCCTTTCCCTGAATCACAGTTTTCTGTATCAAGCCTGGAAATGGATGATTATGTGCCATCTTTTGATATTTTATTTATTTTATTTTATGAAGGATTTTGATTAGCAAGATAGTAAAAACTATTAAATTAAATATAAAGAAAAAAGAAAGAATAGTAAGAAGGAATAAAAAGTGCAAAAAGAAAAAGGAAGAAAGAAAAATAGAAAAGCATATGATAAAGAGAGAGCCAGTTTGGTCTAGGCACCAGATTAGAAAGCAAGAGATGGTGAGTTCACATCCAGCCTTAGACATGAAAGCCAACTGGGTGACCTTGGGCTAGTTACTCTTTCTCAGCCCAATTCACCTCACAAGGTTGTTGTTATGAGGAAATAGGAAGAGGACAGTATATTGGATATATTTACTGCCTTAAGATATTTTTAAAAATAATAAAGGTGGAATACAAATAAATAAATGAAAAGAAATATATAAAGAGGTGATTTCCAAGCTTCATTACAAGATATATAGACAAATTTAGTAACTTTTCACCCACTATAAACTTACAATATTTGTCTCTTTATTCTATATTCTACCCCTTATCTATAAATGAAATCCATAAAACATCAACTTTTCAATCCTGGTGTCAGTAAGAAGATATAGTGCATCCAAACTCAGATAAGTTGAGCCTCATCATTGGTTTTCATGGCTTTGTTTTGTTTTCTAAGCCATACAAGTCAACTACATTTTCTTCTTTCATGCTTCCAGCATTGGTATTCCTCTTCATTCAGAAACAATACATCTAGCGTGCATGTTCTGTCAATTTCTAACAGACCTCCCAAACAAGAAACATGACTATATGAGCTAATTCTACTTTCTTGTAAGCCTACATTAACAGAATGTTGCAAGACTGAAAGTATAAATCTCTTGCCAACATTTAAACAATTGGGTGGTCAATTAGGACAAGTCCTTCCTAAGTTTCTTTTTGGGACTGTCAAGCCATTGCATTCATTGTGTTATTTTGGTTATTTCTGTAGAAGTTTAGTGATTCCTGACAAACAATGCAACTTCCCCTCCTCTTTTGTTCTGTTTCTTTTGAACAGTTTATATCTTTCTAGCTGTACATTCTAATCATGGGTTCCATCTCACCAAGTTTTAGTAATGGCAACAATATCATGCCTGCCCTCATATACTAGGACTTCAATGTCTCCCTGATTGCTCCACAAACTCTAAACATTAGTGTATGGGTATCTGAGCTCTTTATGGCTGACCCTGCATTCCTACTAAGTGATATGGTTGTGTGGAATGATATTATGAGGCTTCACTGACATACGATAGCAGTTCTGGCAGTCCCAGTTGCCGTTGTTAGATGAATCCTGTGCAGTTGTAGCATCCCATGATCACGTGATTGTTCTTTGTCGACTTCTGCCACTTCCCCGTTGACTTTGCTTGTTGGAAATCAGCAGTGAAGATTGCAAATGGTGATCATGTGGCTGCCAATCATTGCAACAAAATAATTGTGAGCTGGCTGCCAAATATCTGAATTGCAATCACATGAATGCTGTAACAGTTGCAACTATGAGGATTGGTCATAAGTACCCCTCATTCAGGAGTGGGATTCTACCAATTCACACCTATTCGATAGAACCGGTTGTTAACATTCTAAGTAGTTTAGAGAATCGGTTGTTAGAAGAAATTACTGGCCTAATCCTGTAAGGAAGGCAGGAAGGAAACATTCTGGTGTTGCTTACAGAAACTGCTTCTCCATTAACCCTTATTACATCCTTGGCAGGACTAGACTTCCTGTGTCAGGAACTTTTCTGGAGGTTTTTTCCCTCCTTTGCTGGTACTTTGCTTGTGTGGAGTGACCATTCAAAGTTACAATGGCACTGAAAAAAGTGACTTATGAACATTTTTCACACTTACGACTGTTGCAGCATCCCCACAGTCATAAGAGGCCAGGCGAGAAGATGTGTGCCTCGAAGTGAGTGATAACAATAACATGACCACCAAGCCATGTCCATCCAGTTACATGACCACCAAGGCCACGCCCACCAATTAAGCCACACCCATAGAACCAGTTGTTAAAAAATTTGAATCCCACCCCTGCCCTCATTCAGTGCTGCCATAACTTTGAACAGTCACTGAATGAGTGAACATTAAGTGAGAATTAAATATTTAAGTATCGACTGTGTGTATAAGTGAAAAGTTCTAAAGCCAAATTTAAAAAGAAAAGGTGAAAAAAGGCATATCTTGACATGGACATGCATTTAACAAAGGAGAGGATACTTAAGCTTTGAAGAAATCATATCAAAGCAAATACAAAAAGCTTGGTCCAAAAAATAAATGGAACCACATCTCAAAAATTTATAAGAAACTATACTAAAGGCTTTCTCAGCATCCAAATAAATTATGACTTCAGGGTCTTGTTTATTTTGGAGTTAGAATAAGGATCTGATATTATCAGAAGCCCAACAGCTCTGTAGAAATCCAGCCAGAGCAGGCTGTACAGCTACTGAAAGAACAAGCTGTAACTCAAGGGCCAAAGTTGCTCTTAAAGTCTTAGCATCCACATTTATCAAAGAAATAAATCTATAATCAGAATGCACAATAGGACCCTTGCTCAGTTTAGAAGTAACTATGGTATTTGCCTCATTAAAAATGCCATTATACACCTCAGTAAGAGATAGAAACCCAATATACTTTTTGTTCCAATCTTCTGGAAAATCATTTGGGTTGAAGGTCTCCATTTCTGCAGGTTTAATTAAAGTGTCAGTTCTTTTAAGTGATAAGTTTGAAGAGAGATTAGTGACCTGAGCCATGGTGGCGGAATAGTTAGAATGCAGTATGGCAGGCACAACCAGGAGTTTGATCCTGACTGGCTCAATGTTGATTCAGCCTTCCATCCTTCCAAGTTAAAATGAGGACCCAGATTGTTGGGGGCAATATGCTGACCTGTAAATGCTTAGAGAGTGCTGTGTGTTAGGGATAACATTGTTCACCCTAACTGTTTTAGGTGAAATACTA
>BLBF01000025.1:18125137-18141560 GCA_015471245.1 Laticauda colubrina
TACAATACAATACAATACAATACAATACAATACAATACAATACAATAGAATTCTGTATTGACCAAGTGTGATTGGACACACAAGGAATTTGTCCTGTGTGTAAATTTGTAGAGATTTCCATGTGTTTGTCATCCCAAAATAATGAGACTTTTTTCTCCTCTGACATACCAGAATAATTTAGCAGGAGAGGCCACTAGGTCTGAATGGAAAGGTATAACCTAGGCTAAATATAATTAAGAATAAATCAATGGAACGAAAACAAGCTCACTCAGAAATAAGTGTAAAGCAATTTGCCAAGGACATCCATCTATCCAATTCTGTGTTTGTTATCTATGAAACCTTGAAGAATTAGAGTTCCCAGTTTCCTTGAATGTTTGCCAAACTTGACTGGGAGTCTACCATAACCACATATACAAGGTTAGTACTGAAAATCGTATTTTAGCTTTAGTATTTTTTTAAAAATCACATGGTTACAGTTGCTATCAACATCATTCTGGAATGCTTTTGTTGATTGAAGATGATAGCTGAAAACTCAGAGGAAAAAATTAAAGTAAAGCACAAGCATATTTAAGCATAATTGCCTTAAAAACCAAATTGGCAGTAATATAATCTATGTTTTTGTTAAAAATGAAACATCCCAGAAGACTGACTTTAGCACAGAAATGGCAAAAGAAAAACAACTCGTTTCAAGTAGCATGTGGACAGGATCCAGTCAAAATGAGCCACTTGTAAATTGAGTAAAGGCTTGCTCAAATGTCACAGCTGCCATGGCGATTGTGAGGTGAGTCTAAAATATTTCTTGCCTTGAAGGTTTGGTTTGATTGCAAGGGTACAGAGGACACATCTGTAGGAATTGTTTAATGTGGTGTGGGCAAAACTGCAATGTGGGGTGCAATTGCCACACTAATATAATTGTCATCGCTCATGATATTGTTTTTTTCTGCCTTGTCTCATCACTGAAACACAAAACAGTGATCTTAAGCACACATTGGATATATTTCTGGGAAGGTTACTTTTTTCATACATGTAAGACTGTTGCATGATTTTTCAGGAAAAGATTCCCATATTTGCTTATTACATTTAAATCCCATTTTTATTTTGTATAACCAAGATACTATACCTATGGCTACCTTCACTTACATACCTTGCAATAAAAATCTTGTGAGATATGTCAGACTAAGGGGCATCCAGAATCACCCAATCAGCTTCTATGTCTAAAGCCCATGTCCCACTGTACCAACAGATGCAAAGAGGATGTAAAATGTTAAAAAAAGCTTGCCATCCGTTAAAACGCGATGCATCCGTTGTGTACTCACTGCATACATGTTTCATACGCTCTATCCCTCGAGCATCCATCCACTGAGATTTCATCCACACAAGAAGTTTTGAGCTGCACAAAACTTTTTAAACGGATGAACTTTCTGCCGCGTACGATGAACATCTGCGTCATATACGGGCAACAAACGTTCTATGTCCATTATCATCTGTTAAATGTCCGCTGTATCCTCTCGGCTTCCTCTGGCCATCCCCTCCTCACATCCGCTGCAGCTGAAAACGGAAAGAGGGAGGAAATGAAAGGTGCACGGAACGTCCACACAGCGTTAGTAGCACGGAAATAGAAAGGATGTAAGCGGATGAATCTCATATATAAAGGATTAAAACAGACAAAAAGTTTGTATCTGGGATGTATCTCAGATATTTAGGATGTCTGCAGTATGTCTAGAGTATGTAGAAGGACACCTAGCGGACAAGCGATATTTCCTATAAAAAGGGGGAGGAAATCACCTGGATCTCAGTATGAGTCCAGCAGCAGTGGTGTACAGACCTCTTCACCCTTGGTCTTGGTCTTCCACATCATCCATTGTTCTCCACCCTGGATCATGACACAGTCCGTATGGTAGCTGCGATCATTCATCATCAGAACCAAACCGTGTTCAGACTGTTTCACCTTCTATACACAAGGAGAAGAAGGAGACGTCCAAGAGCTGTGTGGGTCTGACGATGGATCGTGAGAAGAATGGAGTTTGGACTGTATGACCAGTTGATGGTGGAACTGAGGAATGAAGACACTCGTGCATTCCAGCACTTCATGAGGATGCCACCGGCCATGTTTAACGAACTTGTAGAGCATCTGAGACCCAGGTTGACCAAGCCGAGCACCAACTTCCGTCCCAACCTGGACCCTGGACTGAAGGTGGCACTGGCTCTGCACCACCTGGCCTCTGGAACCACATACAAAAACATGCAGTATGCGTGGAGGGTGCCACACAACACCATCAGCATTGTGGTCAGAGAAGTGGTGCAGGCCATCATCAAAGAATACGTGGAGGAGCTCCTCAAGTGCCCCACCACTGAACAAAGCTGGAGGAAACTTGCAGAAGAGTGGTATGAGAGGTGGAATCAGAGGTGGAACTTTCCCCACACCGTTGGAGCCATAGATGGGAAGCACGTGGCCTGCAAAGCTCCAGCCAACTCAGGGTTACTTATTTCAACTACAAAGGCTTCTTCAGTATCATCCTCTTTGCCATGGTTGATGCTGACTACAAGTTCATGTACATCGATGCGTCAGGCAACGGGTCAGCTTCAGATAGCCAGGTATACAACGCCAGTGACCTCAAGGATGGGCTGGAATGCAACCTCATCATGGGTTTTCCAGATCCAGACCCCCTACCCAATGACACACAAGATGTGCCCTACTTCATCGTTGGTGATGACGCCTTCTCCCTCTGAACCTACCTCATGAAGCCCTACACTTCAAGATACCTCACCCGTGAAGAGAGGATCTTCAACTACAGGCTGTCCAGGGCAAGACACCCAAAGGCAAGAACGCCTTTGGCATCCTGGCCAACAGATTCCAGATACTTCTCACCACCATGCAGCATGACCCAGAGACTGTGAGGAGCATCGTGGAAGCTTGCTGCATCCTACACAATCTCATGCGCACCTGCTACCCAGTGTTGCAGAACAGACTTGTCGACCGTCAACAAGGGAATGGGGACATGGAGCCTGGTGAATGGCGGCAAGGACGTAACCTGATAGACACTGTGGATGTACAAGGCCCCAACAGAGCTTCACATGAAGGGAAGAAACATCGCAACCTACTGAGACACTAGTGCAACTCCCCAGCTGGA
The DNA here is from genome assembly GCA_015471245.1 of Laticauda colubrina. Lineage (NCBI taxonomy): Eukaryota > Metazoa > Chordata > Lepidosauria > Squamata > Elapidae > Laticauda > Laticauda colubrina. Next base: position 18,128,269 of record BLBF01000025.1, read on the forward strand.
GCAGTGGAGTGGCAAGACAAGATGATAGATGATTAATGGATGCTTCCTTGAGACTGTCGCATAACGCTGATGAGATTGTGCCATGTATGTTGAGTGGTCCTACAATGAATAGGGCATTAATAAAGAGCTTTGTTTATTTTAAAATGTGTTGATCAATGAATAAATTGTTATTGATAATAAAGGTCCAAATATGTGGCAGCTGGGATGGTAGACCATACAGTCCCACTATGGTTGCACTGGAGGTTTATCTATCCCACAACTATCCTTATCTATCCCACAACTATCCTTATCTATCCCACAACTATCCTTATCTATCCCACAAGCTTGCAAAGGCTTAATCATTTGTTCAAGGTTTTCACCAACATTTTATTCAGTAAAAAAAAATGAACCAAGTGTCTCAAGCAAAGATAACCTTTATTAACTTTCTTAGGTAACCTTTATGACTTTATTAAATAAGCAAAATGAACCAAGTAAACTGAATTAACTGTGTTAAGCAAAGATAACCTTTATTAACTGTCTTAAGTAAACTGTATGACTTTATTTAAAAAGCAAAATGAACCAAGTAAAGTGTCTTAAGCAAAGATAAAGTGAACAAGTCCTGGTAGTTGTAGACTTGGTAGGTGAGAGGCTGTTGAAAGCCGTGGAAGGGCTGTGACATCACCTGGGGTGGAGGAGCAGACCTGGACTGGGTAGGAGCAGCTTCAGCTGGGCCTTGAGGGTTGTGCAGAAGTGCTGTTATCTTCTCCTTCATCACCTGGTTCTGTGCCTCGGGCATATCCCTCAGGATGTGGCTCACATAGGTGATGAAATTGTGGTGGCTGGAGGATCCTCTGTCCAAGTGGACCAGCTGAGAGAGAAGTTCTGTGCTGGTCTTCATCATGTCCCTGATCTCCAACAGGACAATGTGGCTCTGGCCCTCCAGTCTGCCTCTCTGGCTGCATCCTGTGGAGCTGGGGGTGGGGGTGCATTGGTCTCTGGTGGCTGCTGCTTCTTCCTCCATTTGTGACAGGGGATCCTCCAAGTCTGCCGGCATGGGGAGTGCAGCTGTTGGGGGGGTCTCTGCTGTGGGGGCCTCTGAAGACACCTGCCCGGACAGTGTAGCTGGCTCCTGGCTGGAAGAGGACTGGCTGTCTGTGGGCTGTCTGAGGGAGAGCGGTGTCAGAGGGGCTGCTCCTCAGTGGCAGACCTCACCCTCCAGGAAGCTGCACTTGGCCATGACGTACATCTCCCGGTCAGTGAGCTTGACAGCAGCCTGCCCAGATTTTTTGAGGTGTAGCTTGCCATACCAGGTGTGCATGTGCTTCCACCATCACAGGAGTACATCTGCAGTGTAGCCCAGGCTCTCTGCCTTGTCTCTCCAAGCTACCTGTTTCTTCTTGGTGTCACGATAGAGTCTGTGGCCCTTTCTCCACAGGTACTCGTTCTCCCTCAGCCATTCCAGCACCTCCTCCTCATGGTCCTCGGAAACGGTGTACTGTTTCCTCTCTCCCTTCTCCTTCCCTTGCCTCTTCCTCCCTCTGGCAGGGGCTTCAGCAGGGCCTTCAGGGGCTTGAGCAGCAGGGCCTTCAGCATCAGGGCTTTGAGGGCCTTGGGGCTGGTCCACCACAGCAGCAGTAGCAGCAGTTGCAGTAGCAGCAGTAGCAGCATCAGCAGCACCAGCAGCACCAGCAGCAGTACCAGCAGCACCAGCAGCACCAGCAGCAGTACCAGCAGCACCAGCAGCACCAGCAGCACCAGCAGCACCAGCAGCTTCAGGGTCAGTGCCAGGGGTTGGGATGCTGGTTCTGTCCTTCGTGCCAGGGCTGACATGAGTAGGCACTGGCTTCCTCTTTTTCCCTGACTGATGAACCATGGTGTTCTTTGAAGATGTATGTGGCAGCACGTCTTTCCTCTGAATGCTTACTGCGTGCGAGCTGCATCCTTTTATATCCACGGAGCTGATGCAATTCATACTCCCCGCATGTGCAGTGAACGCTTTGCATCTGATATACATCCGTGCAGCATCCGCTTTGCTTCCTATAGGCGTCCGTGATGCATCCGCGTCATCCGCTATGCGTCCGCTTCGCAATTCTCCCCCGGAAGCCCTTTGGATGTGTTATCCACTTCCATCCGCTGTCATCCGCTAGGCTTCCTATGAACATCCATTTAACATCCCCGCTACGTACTACCCCCGTCCGTTCTTTTCCATTCTTTTCTGTTCTGTTTATGCAAATTTTCACCACTTTTTGGAGCAGATAACAACGGATGGAACCACCCCTGAAATTTTGCTCGTCCGCTGTGTCCTTTATGCATACGTTTTGCGTCCGTCGGCCAATGGGACCTAGCCTTAAGGGAGAATGAAAATTCATAGCTCCCATTCTCTAGTCCTGCACTTTTAACTACTACGCCACAGAAACTTGCCTTAGACTAAGTTGATTTCTAAACTACCTATTTCAACACTACATAGCAATTCATTCTCCTAGTGCCAGACTGGAGTCTTTCCCACCACCTGTCAAGATCTGGGTGACATCAGCTAATGCTAATATTTTATGTGAAAAGGAACCTTCATTTTTTGGATAGGATTGCAGTCATCTAGCCTGGATAATATCCATGGTTATCTTGAGCATAAATAACTAAAGCCAGTCAACTCTTTCTGGAAAGTGTTGCATTTAATTTAGCAGGTTACCTACAGAACTGGCTTCACCCCATCACATCAGCCCATCCTACTCATTCAAGCAGGGAAGGCATGCTACACATCCCATCAGTTGGAGAGTTCTAACTGATGGGGGTCAAGAAATAGGACCTTTTCTGCTGATGCCTCTGCTTTGTGGGACATCTTACCTCCAGAGGTGAGAACCTTCCACAAAGGGAAAACCTGGCTGCATAGGTTTTCTGAAAACCTGGCTGCATAGCCTTGTATAGGGGACACTAAGGCACACACAGTCATGGCGCCACTGGTTGGCCCCATGAGAACTTTTTCCATACTTGTATAAACAACTCTTAATTTCTCCATCTTGGACCTTTCTATCTCTTGCAATTTTATAATGTTGTTTTAGATTTTTATATTTTTAATCTTAAATTATTTGGTTTTATTGTACTGTACTGTACTGTACTGTACTGTATTGTATTGTATTGTATTGTATTGTATTGTATTGTACACTGCCCAGAGCTCCTCTGTGAGGGAGATGGGCAGTTAAGGAGTTAAAATAACTAAATAAATTCTATACAAGTGGTGTTAACACATTGAGGTTGTGTGTGTGTGTGTGTGTTTGTGTGTGTAATGAAAACAGTTCCTCCTGTCCTCCTGAGTTGTCAATTTAAAAAGTATATTGGTAGGAAATACAAATTATTTCCCTTCCTCCGTTGTTGATGCTACAATTGTGATACACCCATACAGTTATGCTCATTGCCATCACAAACCCCTTCCAAAGCCCTTCCTCCCTTCCATTGTACAAAGTTGTTCAATATATTTTCTCTGATTTCTTAATGTTTTTCTTTTCTGGATGAAGTGTCATGTTTTTTTCTCAGTTGCCAATGCAACCTACAGTGAACCTTTTTGTGGCCACCTGTACTCACTCTTAGTCAGCTCCAGCTAATCTTTGCCCCATCATTTTTGCTCCTTCTCTTTCAGGACTGCTGAATTTCTCTCTTTTCACCACCTGTTTTCTACCAGACCAACAGCAAAATATCAAAAAATGACTTAACTACAAATGTTGCCAGTTGCCTATAAGTCATGATTGTGGCAGTAAGTCATGATTGTGCAACTTTTTAGCTTGCCTGAGCCTTATCAAGTGAAGCAGAATTGCCTTGGGCCACATACAAAATGTATAATATAGTTAATGTATATAAATAACATACTTTCTTTATTTTCTTGTGGGGCCTGCTTTACTAGCTGTCTAGGGCCACATGTGGCCCACAGGCTATGGGTTGGACAAGCCTACCCTAAATTATAACCCCCCCCCCTTAATTCAGAAAAGAATAAAATGAATGAACTGAGCCAACTATTGATTTATAACTAGGATGAGCAACATGTAGCCCTCTGGAAAATAAAGGACAGCCAAGAGCCCGGGCAGGTGGGTGGGCCAAACAGATGACCAAAGGGTTGTGGCACCGAACTGATTTGGTGTCTGCTGCTCTTCAGAGCTACTGAGTTCTATAGAACTGGGCCGAACAGGTAGCATCCCATCCCTGCTAACATTGGTTGATGGGCTTTGTGCATCAGCAGTATCTGGAAGGCCATTGCTTCATCTCTGACACATTCCCCGTAGTCCTTTTCACCCTCAATCAATCATTCAGTCATCCTTCAGAATTTGGATCATGGTTACCTGAAATAATATACTTAGAGTGTAATTACTATAATGGTGCACCATAATTGAAATTGTTGTTGTTTGTGCCCTGGTTTTTCTCTTTCTTGAAATAATAGACAGTAGTCTTTCTGTGTGTTGGTGTAAGTTTAGATAGAGTTGTATAGTGCTTACCAGGAAAAGATATTTATAAAAATATCTACAGATGGGTCAGACAGAAGCATTAAAATGTATTGGGGTGGTTGTTAGTCACATAAGTTTTCTGTTTAAGTAAAGTGAAAAGAAAACTTCTATATTTTTAACATCATCATAATTCAGTACAAAGAGCAATTCACACTGTACAAAGTAAGAAATTGCCAGATAAAAATTTTTGCTGCTATGTACCAGGCTTTCATCTCTATCTTAATTCATTTGTCACTGTTGACAGTAATGAATTTATGCTTACAGAATTTTCCACCAGGGCTCCTGGAACAGATACTCTCTCAACTGGGAAAGCTCTTGTCATCAGTGGAAAGATACTGTCTTCCCAGCCTATTTCTCTATTATCTATCTCAAGCATCCTTTGCTTTTGGTACTGCATTCACCAGGTCCTAACTACATCTGATCCAAAATTATCCCTGATAATCAGAGGAAGAGTTTCACAGAGGTAGGCAAACTTGGCTCCCAAGCTTACTTTATTACACTTGGCCAGATTTGTGGTAACTTTATGCTGAGCAAAGCCACCTGGAACCACCATCTATGCTAATTTCTTTGTTATGGTTATTGCTTAGGTTTAACCATCTCAATTAGGAATTCATAACATTGTAATCCAGACAAGGCAAATCACCATTTTTAAAATATGTGAGATTTCTTTTTTTTTTTTCTTTGATTGATTGACTGAATGACATGATTTACATACTTTGGGGAAGTACTATGCAATCTACACGATTGCCATAACTAGAATTAGAATTAGAAGAACTTTATTGTCATTGTACAAGTACAGCGAAACTGTGGATGCACCCCAGCAACTGTTTGCAATACAATAAAACCAAAGCACTTAAAAATGAAGATAAGAAAGATAGAGTACCCACGTCTCCATTTGCAATTTGAGAGTACAGGACCTATGAATATACACAAAATATACATCCAACACTGACTGTAACGCTTAGCCAAATATAATACACAAGAGATGGATTGTACTGTAATATGTTATTATACATCTGAATGGGGCATTGAGATTTCACATCTTTTCACATTTTAATGAGGTAGTGACTTTGTGTTTATTTGCGGTTCAGATGGCCCAGGGAAAAAAACTATTTGTTAGTCTCATGGTGTGGGATTTGATTGACCTAAAATGCCGTCCAGATGGCAGCAGGTCAAAAAGATAATTGCCAGCGTGTGAGGGATCTTCTATAATGGCCTTGATACTGCTTTGGCAGCAAGACCTGGCTAAGTCTTCCAGGGAGGGCAGAGGTCAATCAATGATATTTTGAGCTGTGTTTATCACCCTCTGTACAGTTTTCCTGTCCTCAACTGTGGAGCCTGCATACTACACACCCAGACAATATGTCAGAGTGCTCTCCAGAGAGGCTTTATAGAAATCCAGCAACAGCTTCTTATCCAGATTGTTCTTCCTAAGAACACACAGGAAGAGCAGCCGCTGCTGAGCCTTCTTCACTATGGCCTTGGTATCAGGGGACCAGGTGATATCAGCTGAAATATGGATGCCAAGGAATCTGATCGTAGGGTTCTCCGTTGATGATGCGTGGGGCATGGTCCTGTCCATGTTTCTTGAAGTCCGTAATCATTCTTTGGTTTTATGGACATTCAGTGACAGATTGTTCTGTGAACACCAGACAGACAGGTTGTCTACTTCTGCCCTATATGCTATCTCATCCTCTTCGGAGATGAGACCAATCACGGTCGTGTCATCCACAAACTTTATGATGATGTTTGTTGTGTGGCTTGGTGAGCAGTCAAAGGTGTACAAGGCATATAGCAGGTGGCTCAAGACACAACCCTGGGTGGAACTAGTACTAAGTTTTAATGCCAGTTTACTGCTGTATAAAATACAGGTAAGTCTGGCAAACATTTTTTTTTTAAATTTCTCCACAGCCATGAGGATGTACACTGCTGTATTGAAATCCTAAGGAGAAAAGTAATCTGTTCCACTTAGTAAATTTAGCAGGGGAAAGTTGGGGCTAACATCAGCGTGCAAGAAGGGCATGCTGGTTCCACTTTTGAGAAAAATATACATATGTTTTTTACTGCCAGATAGGCTTCACTGTAGACCACAGTCATTTATGATTTCACAAATTAGACCTGGAAGAGGAAGAGGTATCTTCCATTTATTCTACATGGAAATCACAATTTCTTCCATCTCTAGACTCTCCTGCAGTTATTTTGGAAATATTTATTTATAAAGATGTTGCGAAAGAAGCTGAATAACTCTCCTGTGATGACCTGGGGTGTGACACAAAAATAACCAAGTCACAAAAATAGAAGAAAGTCCCTTTAATGCCTCCAACTTGGCCCCAATGTCCAATTATCCTCGGCTGGATATCAGACTCATAAAGAGAACAGTTTATGGAGGGAGTAAATGCAGTCTGCACCCAAAGTAAAGTTAATTCAAAATAAAAAACTCAACACACCACACTGAAGGAATTATTACTGCAGGTAAGGATGATTAATTGCAGGCTTCTACCAGATAACACAGCAACCACAGTTGGGAGGAAGCCAAAGCACAGATAAGCTCCAACAAGAATGCATGCTTTGCTTTCAGCAACTTTGTCATGCGCAGTTTGTCCTTTTAAACCAAAAAATGATGAAATTAATTAATGATGGAATGCTTCAATTTTTATATGCAAAGGTGAAGAGAGAATGTCTGAGCACACAGTAAACTAGCAATCATCACCTAATTATGGGCATTTCTTTAGTTCTGAAGATCATCACTGCACCCAAGGGTTGCATGTCTACATGTGTACTGGAGCTTTATGCAAAAATGTTATACTTTCTAATGATAAATTTATTTATACTGCAACTATTGTCCCATCGGTCTGACAGTTGTTGCTTCCAATTCATGCATACAACACTTTAAAAATATCTCTCTGAACACCCTCCATTCTTTGCCTCAGTTATTTCCTGTGGGAGGGAACTTTTGAGGTAGATTATATGTTTCAAACTGAACTATTTCCTTAGATTCATTTTAAATTTACTGCATGTCAAATTGACCTGAGCTTTGCTCCCATAGATGCTAACTGATAGGTCAGCATAAAAAAGAGCATCTGGCTGGTTTTTCATCAAACCAGTCATTATTATATATTCCAACCTTATAGAGAAGCAAGGCTAAACAGAAGTATCTGAAAGGACATCCAGGAGTCTGGCTTCTTATATGCAACCAAGAAATATCAACAAATTGAGTTTAGAAAGTCAGCCCTTTTCTGTGTAACCCAAAAAAAATATATTAAATAACAATTTTCTTCTTTCCATCTCCTTGGAATAAATATAGATTTATTAAGGAAGTTACATCAACCTTTCCCATGTGGAAAGGAAAGTTCTCTTTTGTTTCTTGGCATACTTTGAATTGGCTGCAATAAATTGAAATACACTAGTTATGTCCAGGGGTTTCCAGCAAGGCTTTACCAACTGTCAAAAATGCTGCATTGGTAATCACTGGCTCATTTAAAGCCATTTAAATATTGGTTTCTAGCAGTTATAACAAGAGACAACACTATGGAAATGCTCATTCCACCTCCATTTCCATCCCCCAGTTTTTCGGAAGGGCTTTGAAGCTGAGCTATTTTGTCTTTACTGCCACAGACCCTCAATATGTCAAGACCACCATGGGGCCACGTTCCCTTGAGCTAACCAAAGGCTATAAAAAAAGGGGGGGGGGAAAGAAAGCCATATAGTTTGCCTCCTTTTCCCATTCATACTTGGTATGATTAGCTGGTGAGTTGTCAGAAATTGGAAGAATAACTGGGGAAAGCAACTGCAAAACCTCGAAGACATTGTCCTTTTTTTAACCTGAAATAATAGCATCTCATTCAGCTGCTGTGTCTTTGGATCTCTATGGGAGGGGAAAATGAACTCAAGAGACAGGATAATAAGAGAACCAGGTATCAGCCTGCCAAAATGCATTCAGCTCTCAAGTGTAGCAATAGGGGGAAATATTTAAACCTCACTTTGATATATATATCATCACTTAGGTGCAAATAAATCATCCCAGAAAGCAAATAAAGGTAACACAGTGGGATCACCTAGGTGTGGAGATGAATAGCTCAAAGATCCACTGTGGAAGTGTCCTGTATCTTTAGTGCTAGAATTACAATCATTGGAGAAGCCAACTGGAATATAAGAGGTAGTGACAGAGCAGTGTGTGTGAATAAAGGTTGAAAGCTCACCAGTCTCCTAATTACTCAGCATGAACAGATGAACATCAGTGAAGTGCTGAGAAGCAACCAACTCTATGGCATCAAACTCAAGAAAATATTTTTTTAATAAAAAGGTTTTTTTTTTTTCCACATCTCTTCAAATGAGCAACGTAATTCCAGGTTACAACATTTATACATAGTCATAATTACATTTCTAACTTATCTAATTTCATATCAAATCATTATCTATTCCACTGATCTTTAAATAAGTTTTCACTTCATATTTCAATTCAACATCAGAAACATTTCATCCTCACATATATTTTCCACTCTTTATCCCCTATTATTTCCATTTTCGTCTTACTACCTATTTTATTTTACATTATTCATTGTTATCTTCATTAACTTTCTCAAAGCCGATATATAATAAACAAACAAAAAAAGTAAAAATAAAATAAACTAATATATTCAGGATCCACATGGTATATCCCCCAGTCTACAATAAATCTTATATTTATCCCAGAGAAATTCATATAACCATTTCATATTTTTACTTTGTTTCCACATAGCCAAAGTTTACCTATGAAATTTTATTAAATTTTCATTCCCCTCCTTTTTAATTATAATATAATACTCTAATTACAAATACTTTACTTTCCAATATAATTCTTTCTGGTTTTACCATATTCTCTATTTTCTCATATCCTTTATATAATCAATTACATTTTCTATTTTATGTCTAATATGTATACAATCAAGAAAAAGAAAAAAGAAAGAAAATTAACTTTCCTTTTTGTTTCCATTTAACCAAGTTTAACCTATAAAATTTTATTTAATTTTCATTCCACACTTTTTGGTCATAACAGCATATTTTTTTTCTAGTTTACCATATTCTCTGTTTTTCTAATACTATTTGAATAATCAAATATATATAACTAAACTAAATTAATACAGATGAAGCTGATAGAATAAGACACCAACATCCTATGCACAAGCAAACCATCCAAAAGCAACTTGCACAAAGAGGAACTAAAAGCCCTGCAAGCCTTAAGGAATGACAGCAGCATAATCATACTTCCAGCAGATAAAGGTAATGCCACAGTAGTAATGGATAGAAAAGACTACTAAACAAAATTGACAGGCCTACTCCAAGACACCACATACAAACCCATAAACACAGACCCAACCACATATCTGGAAAAAATAACCAAGAAGAAAGTTATAACCAGCCACATGAGCAAAGAGATCCAACAGACAATCATCCCATCTTCCAGATGCCCCAAACTATACGGCCTCCAAAAAATACACAAAGAAGGCATACCTCTCAGACTCATAGTCACCTCCAGAGGAGCACCACTGCAAAACCTAGCCAAATAGATAGCAAAGCAGCTACAGGCCCATGCTGAAGCAGCAGCTTCATATGTACAAAACTCACACTACCTCCTGGAAATGATCAAAGATCTACACATGGAACAAGAAGATTTGCTTGTAAGTTTCAATGTGGTTTCACTATTCACTCAAGTCCCAATAAAAGAAACTCTCAAAATCATCAAAAATAAATACCAAACACCTCATGGAACTAACATAACACTGCTTAACCAACACATATTTCATATACAAAGGACAAAGATACAAGCAAATTGAAGGAGACCCAATGGGATCACCACTGTCACCCATCATTGCAAACCTGTTCATAGAAGAATTCAAATCCAGAGCCCTAGCAATGCACCCACAAACCCAAACTATGGTTAAGATACATCAACGACACATTTGTGATTTGGACCCATGGAAAACAAACCCTAAACAATTTCCTAACACACCTAAACAGTACACACCCCAAAATCAAATTCATCATGGAAATGGAAACAAACAAACAACTACCATTCCTAGATGTACTAATCTACAAAAAAACAGATGGCACACTAGGACACACCATATACCAGAAGAAAACACACACCAACCGCTACCTCAATGCTCAATTCCACCACCACCCAGCAGAGATAAACTCTGTGGCCAAAACACTAATTGCCAGAACCAAATTCCTGGCAGACAAGACACATATAAAGACTGAACTATGCACCCTGACTAAAGTACTGACAGCCAACGGCTTCCACAAAAGCAAAATCATCAGCTTGATCCACAAAAACACACTGAGACATAATGGAGACCTAGAAGATGATCAGACCTATGGAACAGCTGTCCTGCCCGACATAAGAAGTACAACAGACAAAATCAGTAAGATAATACACAGGCATCACATCAAGACTGCCTTCAAAACAGACAAAAAAATAGCAGCCATCCTAAGACACCCCAAAGATAAAATTGACCTGGAAGACCAAGGCAAAAATGAAGTCACCTGTGCATCATGCCCTGCTACATACATTGGACAGACCAATAGAAGAATAAGTACCCGCCTAGATGAACACAAAAATACAGTAAAATAGCTGGAACACACTTCCTCACTAGTCCAACACATGAAAGCCACAGGTCATAGCATCGATTTCAATGGCACCAAAACCCTAGCCACTACAGAAAACCCCAGCTACAGAATTATCAGAGAAGCCATAGAGATTGAAAAAAGACCTGAAAGCATGAATAGAAGAGATGATTCCACCAGACTGTCAATTATCTGGAAGCCTGCACTCTCAAACAAAAAAAATCTCCACACCACAAGCCAGGCAAACACCTGGGCACAAACAGACTCCCACTGATACCTCCAGCTCAAACACACCCCAACCAGGTACCCAGATGAAACTCAGCTTCTGAACCTTACATTCGATTACTTGGAGCCAAGCCGCACTAATAAACCTCCAATACAGGAAACACAATGTTGCCAGCCAATCAAGACCCAAAAAAAGCTACAAAACAGACAGAAGATATTAGAAACACCAATGAAGCAGAACACAGCAAACTCCAAGACCAATAAACATAGATCAAGACTCCCAACCAATCAGGATGAAGAAAAAATATTTCTGGCACAGCAGGAGGCTAGCACCAAATTTAAAACAGAAACAGCTTGAAAGTCTGATTTTCAGACGAACACAATACAGAAACCTGATGATGGCAGATGAGATTCTGCCAAAATGTTGCTACAACTTTCAAAACACAACTATAATGAGTGGGAAAATAACCGAACAAAGCTGAATACCATACATGTAAGTACCCATGAAAACTTAAGAAAACATATACACTGCTCAAAAAAATAAAGGGAACACTTAAACAACACAATGTAACTCCAAGTCAATCACACCTCTGTGAAATCAAATTGTCCACTTAGGTAGCAACATTGATTGACAAACAATTTCACATGCTGTTGTGCAAATGGAAAAGACAACAGGTGGAAAGCACAGGCAGTTAGCAAGACATCCCCAATAAAGGAGTGGTTCTGCAGGTGGTGACCACAGACAACTTCTCAGTTCCTATGCTTTCTGGTAGCATGAGTTGGACTCTTCAACCCACACAAGTGGCTCAGGTAATGCAGTTCATCCAGGATGGCACATCAATGCGAGCTGTGGCAAGAAGGTTTCCTGTGTTTGTCAGCGTAGTGTCCAGAGCACGGAGGCACTATCAGGAGACCTGTCAGTACATCAGGAGACATGGAGGAGGCCTTAGGAGGGCAACAACCCAGCATCAGGACCGCTACCTTCACCTTTGTGCAAGGAGGGACTGGAGGAGCACTGCCAGAGCCTTGCAAAATGACCTCCAGCAGGCCACAAATGTGCATGTGGCTGCTCAAACAGTCAGAAATAGACTCTATGAGGGTGGTATGCGGGCCCGACGTCCAAAGGTGGGGGTTGTGCTTACAGCCCAACATCGTGCAGGAAGTTTCCTGTCGTGGCAAATTCACCACTGGCACCCTATGCTATTCACAAATGAAAGCAGGTTGCTTGAGCACATGTGACAGACGTGACAGGGTCTGGAGATGCTGTGGAGAACGTTCTGCTGCCTGCAACATCCTCCAGCATGACCGGTTTGGCAGTGGCTCAGTAATGGTGTGGGGTGGCATTTCTTTAGGGGGCCGCACAGCCCTCCATGTGCTCACCAGAAGTAGCCTGACTGACATTAGGTACCAAAATGGGATTCTCAGATCCCTTGTGAGACCATATGCTGGTGTGGTTGGCTCTGGGTTCCGCCTAATGCAAGATAATGCTAGATCTCATGCGGCTGGAGTGTGTTAGCAGTTCCTACAAAACGAAGGCATTGATGCTATGAACTAGCCCACCCATTCCCCAACTGTGCACATCTGGGACATCATGTCTCGCTCCATCCACCAATGCCACATTGCACCACAGATTGTCCACGAGTTGGGGGATGCTTTACTCCAGGTGTGGGAGGAGATCCCTCAGGAGACCATCTGCCAGCTCATCAGGAGCATGCCCAGGCGTTGTAGGGAGGCAACATGGAGGCCACACACAACATTGAGCCTCATTTTGACTTGTTTTAAGGACATTACATCAAAGTTGGATCAGCCGGTAGTGTATTTCAACTTTAATTTTGAGTGTAACTCTAAATCCAGACCTCCATGGGTTCCTAAATTTGATTTCCATTGATAATTTTTGTGTGATTTTGTTCTCAGCACATTCAACTATGCAATTAATAAAATATTTCATAAGAATATTTCATTCATTCAGATCTAGGATGTCTTATTTTTGTGTTC
>BLBF01000025.1:18161560-18175644 GCA_015471245.1 Laticauda colubrina
TATATATGTTTGTTTTTTTAAGTTATCGCGGGTACTTACATGTGTGCTATTCAGCTTCCTTCGGGTATTATCCCACGTCATTGTAGTGCTTTTAAAGTTGTAGCAATGTTTCAGCAGAATTTCATCAGACTTCTGTTAATACAAACTTAATACAGAAGCCTGATGATGGCAGATGAGATTCTGCTGAAACGTTGCTACAACTTTAAAAGCACTACATTGATGTGGGATAATTCCCGAAGTAAGCTGAATAGCGCGCACACACACACACACACACACACACACACACACACACATATATATATATGTTTTCTGAGGTTTTCGTGGGTATTTGTATGTGAATCTTTGGTTATTCGGGTTTTCTCCCGCGTAAAATTGGAAGTATCTAGGCAACGTTTCAATGAAGTCTCATTCATCATCTTCAGGCTTGTTTCTTCAGCTCTGTGATTCTCATTTGCCATTATCAGGCCTCTATAGATGAGATGGCAGATGAGATTCTGCCGAAACATTGCTACAACTTTAAAAGCACAGCTATAATGATGTGGGAAAATACCCGAACAAAGCTGAATACCATACATATAAATACCCGCGAAAACTTAAGAAAACATATATACATATGCACATACGTATACATATACGTATACATATATACGTACACATATATACGTACACACATACATATGTATATATTGTTAAAACTCTCCAATGTTCACAACTTCTGAAGATAAAGCATTCCATTGATTAGTTCTCTTTGTCAGGACATTTCTTTTTAGTTCTAGGTTGGATCTCTCTTTGGTGAGATATTTGTTAATTCTTGTCCTGCCCTCTTTGGAATATAAATTGATCCCTTCTTCTTTGTGATAGTCTCTCAAATATTGGAAGACTGCTATCATGTCACCACTAGTCTTTCTCTTTGTTGGACATATCCAGTTCTTGCAACCCTTCACCATACCTTTTAACCTCTAGTTCTCTTATAATCTGTGTTGCTCTTCTCTGTTCTCTTTCTCGAGACTCAAAACCTTTTTTTTTTAATATATCACAGAGAGCAAAATTGGATGCAGTCTTTCAAGTGTGGTCTTACTAAAACACTATATAGAGGCACTAATACGTCACATGTTCTTGACACTATTCCTCTAGGACTGCATTGGCTTTTTTTGAACTTCCAGCACTACTGGCTCATATTTAAGTGGTTGTCCACTAGGACTCCTAAATCCCTCTCTCAGTTGGAATGGGACATGATGGCACCATTTCAGTGCCATCATCTTGCCATGGCCATATTACCATGGTCACCTCAGTGTAGCCATCTTGGCATGGGGCAAATTGCCACAGGAAACTTGCCACAGGGCAACTTGGCACATCCCCCTGTGGCACTTTCCTTTGTGGGAGCGGCTATCGACCACAGTGTCACAACAGGTTGTGTCTCTGGACCCAGGTCTGGTCTCCCATGGGCTTGGCCAGTCAGTCAGGTTGGAGCACATCTGCTTCACTGTATGTGATGTCACCATCACATCTGCTATTCACCAGGGAATTTTCCACTGAGACTGCATTCTCTTTTTTCCCTGTGGGCTCTCATGGGAGTGTGAAATCCATGTCAGTCTCAGTGTTGTGGACCTCTCGTTTGGTATGCTGTGCTGGACCCTGATGGCTCCTGAGCAGGGAAAGGAATAAGCATGGAATGTGACTGTTGTCTGACAACTATTGATGACTCCTGTTTAGCCTGCCTTTCATGCTAGAAAGTAAGGTGAGGAAGTCTTCAGAGAAAGGAAGCAAACCAATACTCGAATACAGCTCATCAGTCTGGAATCCACACTGCATATCAAACATTAATACAATCGACAGAGTCCAGAAGTATTTCATGAGAAGAGTACTACACTCCTCTGCTTGCAACAGAATACCCTATATCACCAGGCTTGAGATTTGGGGCTTGGACAACCTTGAACTTCGCCACCAACAGTTAGACTTAAGCGTAGCACACATAATTATCTGCTACAATGTCCTACACGTCAATGACTACTTCAGCTTCAACCACAACAATACAAGAGCACACAACAAATACAAACTCAATGTAAACCACTTCAAACTTGATTGCAGAAAGTACGACTTCAGCAACAGAGCTGTCAATGCCTGGAATGCACTACCTGACTCTGCTGTTACATCCTCTAACCCCTATTCCTTTAACCTTAAACTATCCACTACTGACTTCACCCCATTCCTAAGAGGTCTGTAAGGGGCATGCATAAGTGCACCATCGTGCCTACCATCCCTGCCGATTGTCCCCATTTATTTGTACCTATTTCCTGTATTCTTACTCATGTTTATACTTATATCAATTACCTTGTAAGCAATTGACAAATAAAATAAATAAAATAAATAAATAAAATCCCCCTATGAAAGGTGAGTCCAGTGCAGCATGCCAAAGGAGAGGTCCATAATGCCAAGACTGGCATGGATGCTGCCCTCCCAGGAAGACCCATGGGAAAAATACATGGGTGGGACACACCTCTCTTGAGTGAGCAGCACAATGCTGAGATTGGCAGGGACATCACCCTCCCTTGAGGACCCACAGGGAAAAGGGAATGGCCAAATGCAACTCAGGCAGAAGGTCTCCCCAGCAGATGGGCAGCAGTGGTACATGCCTCAGTGGGATGTGCAGCAACAGGGACACCACAAACAGCCATGTGGAGCAGACAGGCTCCAACCTGACCAACCAACCACACCCATGGAAAGTTGAGGTGTGGCCCATTGTGACACCATGGTCAATGGTTGCCTCCTTGGAAGGGAGATGCTGCAGGAGAGGGGCATGGCAAGTTTTCCCATGGCAAGTTTCCCATGGCAATTTGTCCTGTGCTGAAGTGGTTGTGATAAGATGGTCATGGCAAGATGGTGGTGCCAAAGTGTCATAGACCCTCTCCTAGTTACTGTTGTCAGCCCATGTGCCACCTATTCTATATCTGTGCGTTTGGTTTTTATTGCCTGCATGTAAAATCATTGCTAGTGAATTGCATTTTATAAGATAGGGCCCAGTGTTCAAATCTTCCTGGATCCTTCTAGATTTTGAGCATATCATCTAGAGTGTTGGCTATTCCTCCAATCTTGGTGTCATCTGCAAATTGGATTAATTCATTTTCTATGCCCCCATCTAAGTCATTTATAAAGATGTTAAATGAAAGATGTTGAAGAATCTTGAGGTACCCTACTGCATACTTCCCTCCATGTAGATGTAATTTTATTGAGGACTACATATGAAGTACAATATGTTAGCCAATTACAAATCCATCTGATGCTGAGGCTGTCTATCCCACAGTTTTCTACCTTTCCAAATTATAGGTTGTGATCTGCTTTGTCAAATGTGTTACAGAAGTCTGCTATGTCTACAGCATTTCACTGGAACACCAATTTAGTCTCTTTGTGAAAGAATGCAATAAGATTTGTTTGGCATGATCAGTTTTGAGAAACCCATGTTGACTTCTAATAATAGCTTTGTTTATGTCTAGATGTTTTCTGATCTGTCACCCGATTATCTTTTTCAGGATCTTTCCAGGTATTTGTGTCAGGTTGATTGGCCTATACTTTCCTCAATCCATTTTCCCCCTTTTTTGCAGATGGGAACCACATGAGCTCTTTTCCAGTCCTCTGAAAGTTCCCCAGTGCCCCAGGATGTTTAAAAGATATGGTTCAGTGGTTCCGAGATCATGTCTTCCAGCTCCTTCAGAACTCTGGGATGTAATTTCAGCTTACTTCCTAGGTAGAGGATATGTAGGAAGTACATTACTTAGGAAATATGTATAGGAGATGTATTGCTTTTACACCATTATAAAACTGCAGTAAGTGCGACGTGGCAATTTTAAGTCCTGGTTTATTTTGGCTGAGCTGTCTTTGAATAGCCATGTTTGGAGAATAAGACTCAATTTCTTGTAGAGAAGGAAAAATAGCCCAATTGTAATGTAAAGTACAGAAATAGTTGCAAAATGTTTTTTTGTTTTTTTTTAGAAAAGATGATACAGTGAGCAGCCTAGGGAAAAACACCTGGGCTGTCCGTTGCCCAGTTATTAAATCACTTCTGCTCCGTATAGACTGTGCTATAATTCTTCTGCCTTCTCCCAAAGAATCCCAAGAATTATTGCTTAATGCATTGGCAAGAATGGCCTATTAAAGAGACTTCCTTCCACACTTTTCTCTCTCTAGAGACAGGGAATGTCTGTATAACTGGGCCTTTTCTTCCTTGCATCATTACACAGCTGGCAACATTTTTTGCCATGATATTGATTTCATCTTGTTCCCAGCCCATAAATGAGACAAGACTTAGTTGTCTTTAGCTGTACTGATGTCAGTGTAGCATTTTCCCATTGATTCACATGTGGTGAATCAAGGGCAGCTTCAGGAAGTGTAAACTGCGCTAGACTTGGTCACCCATTGCCTTGGAGGGAAGTCATGTGAAGAAGAGACAATGGAGATAGCAAGTTTCATGCCAACTGAGTTTACTGTTTAAGTCAAGAGGGATGGACAGTTTTTCAATTCAGCAAAGAATAACTTATTATAGAACAAAAAAGCAGAGCGTAGAATAAATGCAGAGAGTAGAATACATGCAGAGCCTGTTTGGTGCAGTGGTTAAGGCATCTGGCTAAAAACCAGGAGACTGTGCTTCTGGTCCCGCTTTAGGTACAAAGCCAGATGGATGACTTTGGGCTAGCCTCTCTCACTCTTGCTTTCTTGGCTCTAGGAAGGAGGTAATGCCAAACCACTTCCAAGATCTTGCCAAGAAAACTGCAGTCACCAAGAATCAAGATTGACTTGAAGGTGCCAAAAAAAGAAAAAAGGAAGAAGAAGAAAAGCACATCTTTCAAATTGGAGAAATATGGGATTGCAGAGTAGTCCATGTTTTTAACTTATTTATACTTGTACATCACTCTGAAGGTAGCTAAGTTTGCTGAATAAAGCTCTAGAAGACTCTCCAAACTGAATGAGTGAGCCACAAAATGGCAGTCTCAGCAGGATTTTCATTCTTCTGCCTAGGCTTACAATCTTTCTAAAGGCCTTTGTGAGGTACTAAACACTGGATTTAAGAAAGTACTCATAACTGTCACTCCTCTTATTTCAAAAGGAACACTGAGCTTCATTTTTTTTAAAGCAAGGTGAAAATATTGCCAGATGTTGGAGAAAAAGATCATTCTACCACTGAGCCCAAGATCGAGAAAATTCTACATTTTACAACACCCAACTTCTCTAATAGTACATATAAAAGAAAGAAAAATTGTCTCTTGCTCTGAGGACATTTGAAAATAAGGTCACTTTGACCTTTTGCTCCTCCCCAAAAGAGCTGGCACACCCCAATATTTGTGTTGGTTGATTAATATTTATGTGAATGCTGATTGTATTCTGCTTTTCAATAACTCCTCCCATCACGTCTTCTGAAAATTGCCTTCAGTCTTTCTTTGCTCTCAGTATTTGTATTTTAAAAAGATTTTTCTTTTTAAATTCTTCTCTCTTAGCTTCCAAAAGCAGCAATAACTAGTGAATAATCTGAAATATTTCTTTGCCCCATGATCATTTATTCAGATTTTTTTTAATTTTCTAATCTGTCTCTCTGTCTCTGTGTCTGTCTGTCTGTCTGTCTGTCTGTCTGTCTGTCTCTCTCTCTCTCTCTCTCACACACACACACATTTTGTTTCTACTGCTGTCGCCTTCTAAAAACATGGTTCCCTAACTGGACTTCAGTGGACTGCTAGCTCTGTGCTTGGGCTTCTGGAAAGGAGGAGACTTCCAACAGACTCATAGTTCTACATCCTGCTTATTCTTCTTCTTCTCCTCTTTGGACATATGGACTTCGCAATAGTGGGCAAAGGTTCCCAAAAGACTGGGATGTTGTGGATTCCAATCCCAAATCAGGCAGCCTTCCTGCTCAAAATCTTTGCCAATTGGAGTCCAGTGCACAGATACTTTTCAGGTATGGGATTAACATGAATACAACAAGGAAAAAATGGAGGGTGGATGTGCTCCCCCCTCTTTCTTTTCAGCAACAAGTCCATCACCCCCTGTTATCTCGCCTCAAGTTAAAGAATGGGAAGGTGCTACAGAAAATCTCATGGATGTTGGCTAGCACAAGGAAGCAGAGAAATTTGTACATCTGTCCTCCTTAAAAAAAATCAACACTCAACTCCCATAAATCCTAAAATGACCTTTTCTCATTTCTGATGCAACTGCACAGCTATTGTAGCTGGTATCATTTTAAAAATCAACAATTTGAAAGACTCAACAAGAAAAATGTATTTTTTTTAAAAAAATACAATGGGAAAAACATTCGTATTCCATGCATCATGCTCCAGCACATGCATATACTTTTTGTGTGTTGCCTACATTCTACCTGACACAATTTGCCATAGTGTAACTTTCAGCAAGCTTGAAAGGGGTTAATGAATGGGAAGGTGAAACTTTTCTTAGAATTCCATTAAAGTCTGACTAGAGGCAAAGCCAAGGCCATTCCGAGTACCCAATGATTATGAATAAAGCCTGAAGTTCTCAACTTACTTGAGGAATGTTAGATATGAAACCACAATCAAGCTTCAATCTCCTCAAACACAGCATGTTCCACAGGCCAATCCTCGTGTTTGCTGGGGGGAAAAAGTGCATTCTGCAGAAATAGGGTTTTGTTACAGGACCTCAGTGCAGATATTTTTCTCTGTTAGTATATAATCTGCACTGTTGATCCAGGCATTGACTGTTGCTTCTAATTTTATAACTGCACACAAATGTTATGCCATGTGATTCTTTTTCTCCTCCTCATTAGCATTTATTTGCTTGGGATTTTATGTCAGCTTGAAATGAGTATCCCCTGAATTTCTATTCCAGATGGTCTGCAAAAAGCCAACATAATATGGGGATTGACAAGAGCCACAATGTTTGTTTCAGGGGACAGGTGCTAATCTTAGCTGTCAGATGTTTATTATCCACCAGGATCTTTATCATGGAAAGAAGGAATGAAGGAAAAGCGAGGAATTGAAGAATTGACAAATTAGAAGCTGAAGGATTTGACCAATCCATGAAATATAGGAATGTCATTGGCATCTCATCATGTTTATTTTATGGATTTGTTTTCTCTGAATATTGATATTTCACCTTTCAACAAATGATCAGGATAGTTGCAAAGGATTTCACATTGTTAGGCAATGCTCTTTCTCTGGGTTCATTCTCTTATGGTTGTTGCCTGCAAAACATCCAATTTATCTGAATGTCCTTGCAAAAATGGAGAGGGAAACTTGAATTTTACAAAAGACAAATTATTTAGCGCTAGGGTCTTATTCTTTTAAGCACAATGACCTATTGGAAATATAGCTTTGATATTTAGGGAAAAACAAATATTTTTTTAATAATAGCAATAAACTATACAAGGGGTGGACAATTAATTTTCCCATGGGCCACATGAAAAATTGGGACTGCTGTGGAGGACTGAACCAAGGGGCTATGAAGATGCAAAGGCATTCATACATGCACATACGTAAATTAAAAAAAGAAAAAGCAGTCACCTTGAAGATAAAAGCAATCCACATGGGCCAGATACAACCAGCCAAAGAGAAGAATGTAGCCTAGAGGTTGTAAAATGTCCAAAACTGACCCATATGGAGAGATGGCTGGTGAAGTTGACAGATGTTGTAGAAATTGATGAATTAACTTATTTGATCAGAGAAAATATTTTTGTTTGTTTGTTGTTTGTTTTCTTCAATTTATTCCTGACTCTTACAAACTTTTGTGTAAGAATGAAAAAAAAATCCATATGGTTTTGATGATTAGACAGCACAGATTATAGAAAGAAGAGTATAGTGGTGTATTTTTAGAGAGAGATCAAAATACATTTATATATATAACTGCTTTGAAGAATAGTGGAAGCCACTTCTTTGTAGCTGTTTTTCTTTTTTTTTTTTTCTACTCTTCAACCTTTTTCCTACTCATACTTTTTGCTTTTTCTTTGACTTTTTCTGGTTTTTTTTCTTAGTTCATTGCTTAGTTTGTGTTAAATTTTATCTTCTTGAATAAAAGTTTTAATAAAAATTATCCTTTAAAATAGTGATGATCTTGGCAGTAATGATTCAGTTGTTAAGCAGGACAGAGCTGGATCCATTCATGGAAGAGAAATCTCAGAGGTCTCTAGCCTATTGGGGGAACTAAAGTCCATCATGTAGACAAGGGCAAAGTTGCATCCATCTGGTAAAATCAACTATATTTTCTAAGGTTACCATATTTAGCTGCACATTGATTCTTTCATCGTGTCATGTAAAGTTTAAAGAGGATATTGTTTCACTTACTGAATGTAGAGATAGTTTATTTCTATTGATTGTTACCCATCTGTGATCTTTAATGAACCAAGCACCCTAATGAATTTGTTTTAGATCTTTGCATCTGTTTTATTTGAAATGAATTCCTGAAGGGTGAGCCTTGATTACAGAGCATATCATCAACTTTAGCTGCCTATAGAGTGAAACTTCCCATTACCCAAACCATTTTATCATTCTGAGCTATTTTGCTATCTGATATGAAAAATTTCTGTTCTTAGATTTTATTTGTAGAGATGCTAAAAGCTCCCCAACTACATAATTGCATTAACATTAATGAAGAATGAATTTAGAAGTAATTTTTTTCCTGATCTTATTGGCTCTCCCAGTCACTTTTGAATGATCTAACTTCATGTTCTTCTTGACTTCTATTTGTGCTTTTATGTTTTAGTGTTTTATGGTTTAGGATGTGCATACCCTAGACAAGTGTAATTTTGGTGATACACAAAATATTAAATATTGGAATGCATCTGTCTCTCACTCTCTCTCACAAACACAAACACTCACACATATACACACATCTATATCTACCTTTCTTTCTGTCTGTCTATCATTTATCTATCAATCTATCCATCTATCTACTTTCTACCTATCTATCATCTATCTAATTTGTATGTCACCAAAGTATAAAAATACAATAAAGTTTAAAAAGTTTAAGATGCATAAAATCCAAACAATCCCCCTCAAACCCTCCAGAAAATTATTCAGCTTTTTCTGGAAGGAAAACACTGTTGGAGGCAAATGAATCTCAAGCTCGAGGTAGTTCATAGGGCTAGTTCTATCACTTAATATCAGGGCTTCTGTGGAACAACCACCTGCTTCTGGCATGAACAGAGTGGTTGGGCCAATTCTAAAGGGGAGATGTGGTCTGCAGATAACCTGGTACCAAGTCATAAGGAACTTACAAGTAAATGCCAGCATTTGTACTTGGGAGGTAATAGGAAGCCAGTGAAGACTTCATAAAACAGCCCTAGTATGTCCCCAGTGGTCAATTTCCATGAGCACCTAATCCACTTGCATTGTGCCCTGCGTGGTCTTCAAAGGCTACAGCACATTGCAACAGTCTAGCCTTGTGGGAATTAAGAATAAACTTAATTGAATACATACTTTGATTGATGGTCTCCGATACCATATTATTGCTATATCAATGCTGGATTCAGCCTACCACCAGTTAATATTATGAACATTTTAAATGCAACTTTAATAACTGAATTTTTGATCATTAGGAAACCTTTTAGTAGCTCCTCGTTAAAGCCCATGTCACACTGAACCAATGGATGCAAAGAGGATGTAAAACGGACAAAAAAACCTTGCCATCCATTGGTTAACACGATGTATCCGTTCTGTACTCACTGCCTCCATTTTGCTTCCTCTCTATCTGTCCAGCATCTGTTTATGGACGTTTCATCCGCTCCAAAAGTTTTGGGTTGCCTAAAACTTTTGCGCGGAAAATGTATCCAGTTCGTCCATTCTGCATCCGCTACGCATCCGTTAAGCATCCGCTACACATCCGCTATTTCCGCTAGGCATCCGTTGCGCATCCGCGCAACTCCATCCGCCCGGACGTAGGGAGGAAGCGGAACGGATGCAGAACGGATGCAGAACAGATGCCTAGCGGATGCAGAATGGAAACAAAGCGTTTAAAACGGAAAAAATGTTACCAGAGGGCACCTATCTCGGATATTAAGGATGTCTACAGGATGCCTACAGGATGCCTAGTGGAAAACCTATACTGCCCATAAAAAGGGAGAGCAACTCGCCTGCATCGCACTTTCAGAACAGCAGCCAAGCTGTGCAGACCTCTGCAGCCTTCATCTGCCTCTTCCTCTTCCACAGCATCCAGTCATGTCCACCGTGGATTGTAACAAAGTCCTTTCGGTAGCCACTATCGTTCTGCAACAGTGTGAAGCCATCTGCAGGCTCTGTGAACACTACTGCGAGAAGAAAAGGAGCCACCCAAAAAGAGTCTGGGTCCGAAGATGGTTCGCCAGAAGAGCAGAGGACGGACTGTACAACAAGCTGATGGTGGAGCTCAGGAGTGAAGACACTCAGACATTCTAGAACTTCATGAGGATGCCTCCAGCCATGTTTGAGGAAGTTGTGCAGCGGCTGACACCCAGGTTGACCAAGGCAAACACCAGCTTCTGGCCCAGCCTGGAACCTGGGCTCAAGGTGGCACTCACTCTGCGCCACCTGGCCTCAGGGACCTCCTACAGGAGCATGCAGAATGGCTGGAGGGTGCCATCCAACACCATCAGCATTGTGATCAGAGAAGTGGTGCAAGCCATCATCGAAGAATACAAGGAGGAGCTCCTCCAGTACCCCTCCACTGAAGAAGGATGGAAGAAAGTTGCAGAGCAGTGGTATCAGAAGTAGAACTTACCACACACCGTTGGAGCCATAGATGGCAAGCACGGGGCCTGCAAATCTCCAGCCAACTCGGGGTCCATTTATTTCAACTCCAAGGGCTTCTTCAGCATCATCCTCTTCACCATGGTCAATGCTGACTACAAATTCATGTACATCGATGCTTCAGGCAACGGCTCCTCTTCAGAAGTCCAGGTATACAGTGCCAGTCACCTCAATGAGGGGCTGGAACGCAACCTCATCGTGGGCTTCCCAGATCCAGAACCCTTACCCAACGACACACAAGATGTGCCCTACTTCATCGTGGGAGATGACGACTTCTCCCTTACAACCTACCTCATGAAGCCCTACACCTCCAGACTCCTCAACCGTGAAGAGAGGATCTTCAACTACAGGCTGTCCAGGGCAAGACGGGTGGTGGAGAACGCCTTTGGCATCCTGGCCAACAGGTTCCAGGTACTTCTCACCACCATGCAGCATTGCCCAGAGACCGTGAGGAGGATCATGGAAGCTTGCTGCATCCTGCACAATCTCATGCGCACCCGCTACCCAGTCTTGCAGAACAGGCTCGTGGACCTCCAACAAGCCAATGGGGACATGGAGCCTGGTGAATGGAGGCAAGGGCGAAACCTGATCGACACTGAGGATGTGCAAGGCCCCAACAGAGCCTCACATGAAGCGAAGAAGCAGTGCAACCTCCTGAGACAATGGTGCAACTCCCAAGCTGGAGCAGTGGAGTGGCAAGACAGGATGGTAGATGCTTAATGGATGCTTCCTTCAGCCTGTCTCATCACACGGATGAGATTGGGCCATGTATGTTTGGTTGGCCTACAATAAACAGGGCGTTTAATAAAGAGTTGTGTTTATGTTGACATGTGTGGATAATTATTACATTATTATTGATAATAAAGGGCCGTAGGTGTGGCACCTGGGAGGGTGGACCATACAGTCCCACGATGCTTGCACTGGAGATTTATCTATCCCACTGCTATCCTAACCCATCCCACAACTATTACCCATTCCACAGGTATCCTAACCCATTCCAAAGCTATCCTTACCCATCCCACAAGCATGCAAAGGCTTAAACCATTTCTAAAAGTTTCCACCAAGACTTTATTAAAAAAAAAGAAATGAAACAAGTGTGTGAATCATAAATAGACTTTATTAACAACAAGCTATAAGACAAAAATGAATATCTGGCACTCGTCTTGGTCGCTCAGTCTCAGGGGTGAAGGGTCCAGGTGCTGTGGAGGTGGCTGGTGCTGGAGTGCTTGTCATCAGCTCCTCCAGAAGCAGAAGCAGCAGAAGCGCCAGCCCCAGAAGAGCGAGCCCGTGCTGCAGAAGCCCCAGCAGAACCAGAGTGAGGGTCAGGGGGCGGGATGGTAGCCCTGTCCCTCTTGCAAGGGCTGGCAGCAGATGGCTGAGGCTTGCTGTGCTTCCACATGGTTGTGGGGTTGCTGGCTGGCAGGGAGGCTGGCAGGAACCAAGGCTGGCAGGGAGGCTGGCAGGGAGGCTGGCACCAAGGCAGGCAGGAAGGCTTGCAGGGAGGCTGGCACCAAGGCTGGCAGGAAGGCTGGCAGGCAGGCAGGCTGGCAGGCAGGCAGACCGGCTGGCCGCAAGGCTGGCAGCAAGGCTGGCAGGGAGGCTGGCAGCAAGGCTGGTAGCAAGGCTGGCAGCAAGGCTTGCAGGCAGACATGCAGGCAGGGCAGGCAAGGCAGTCGATGCGTCCAGCAGCAGGTCTTTCCTCTGAATGGCGACCTGCTTCCGAGCTACTTCCCTTATATCCACGGGGCTGACGCAATGCATCCTTCCCGTATGCGCAATTAACGCCAGGCATTCATTAGGCTTCCGCTGTGCATCCGCTAGGCTTCTGCTCTGCATCCGCTTCATCCGTTCAGCATCCGCTCTGCATCCGCTCTTTCCGTTCCACGTCCACTTTGCTGAGGCCCCCCGGAAGCCCTGCAGTTGTGTCACCCACTCCCATCCGCTCCCATCCGCTTCCATCCGCTAGGCTTCCATTCCGCATCCACTTTGCATCCGCCCTGCGTCCTCCCCGCATCCGTGTTATCCGCTCTGGTTATGCAAATTTTCGCCCCTTTTGAGAGCGGATAACAACAGATGGAACATTTTGCTCATCCGCTGTGTCCTTTTTGCATCCGTTGGCCAGTGTGACATGGGCTTAAAGTGCCTTTTTGAAGATATTGGAGCGTGCACAAAAATTGATAATATGTTTGAGCCAATAGCAACTGCTTTTACCTGTCTGAAGTTACCAATTTACTGCAGTGTTTTATATTACCAAATATTCCCTTTCATTCAATATGTACTTGAGTGTAACATTTACTCAAGGCAGTTGGTGTTGAAGAAGAGTCTGCTTTTTAACTCACAGGGAAATATGATCTGTCTGAAGGTAAGAATGTGATCTGAAACAGTGGCACACTCCCTTTTAGGACCAAAGATTTTCCATCTGAATTTCCTACAGAAATGCTAATAAATTAATCTTTGTTTTGCCCATGATACTCTGTCCCAATGGACTGAGACTGAAATCTTGTTTAAGAAAAAAAAAAAAAGCTCATAAAATAAGGCAAGAATCTAACAAAGGCTGGCAAGAAATATCTGAGTGTTGCAATTGAAAATGAGCTGTTCTCCTGTCTGGAACATCCAGAACGCCAATGCCATATGTTTTTCCATCACAAAGATGATGAAACGCATTATACTAATTAGAGAGTGAAAGTCTTTTTCCTCAATCTTTAAAAGAGAGGCTGAAATTCCAATCAAGATTTTAATTGTACTACATTATAGAAAACAAAAACAGCTGTGAAAAGAGACACATTGACAGAATGCCTCCATTTTTTAGCTGAATGTTACAGACTTTTTTTTCCCCCAAATTTTTTTATTTAAATCTGCATATGCACAAACATACATTAACAGTGTGGCATCAATATATTATACATTTTAGTATAGGCAAAATTAATAATATCAATCATATCTCTCAATGCATATATATTTCACATTAATTCATAAGCCTTCAATGCTTATTTTCAACCTTTTAAAATTCCGCATACTTGAGAAGAAAAGGCCTTTGCAGTATTTTGAAGAAGGAATACTGAAGGTGGATTTGCTTTCTTTACATAAATTCATAAGAATTGCTATACTAATTACTCCAGGTTGCCTACTATCTTTAGAAACTGAAATGTCTGCAAATAATTGGAATTATAAATGTCTGCAAATAATTGATTCATTTTTAATAATTTTATTACACTTTACAAAGCATACACATTAAAAAACATTAACAATCAAGAGAAAAGATAAAGAGTAAAAGAGAAGTGCAAAAATATATAAAGAAAAAGAATATATATATATATATATATATATATATATATATATATATATATATAT
>BLBF01000025.1:18190644-18230136 GCA_015471245.1 Laticauda colubrina
TACTGGGGGATTTGAGCTGGTGAGCTGTGATCTTGTTGTTTGGCTTCATGTTCGTGGTCGTGCCACATCTTCATGGTGGGTGTCAGTTTGCTTCTTGTATGGGTCAGAGGGGTTTGAAGCGGGTAGTGGTGCAGCTGCAGTATGGTTTCTGGTTCGTGGTCGTGTCTCCTCTTCTGTGGGGGTGTGAGTCTTTTTTCTGTGTGGAAGTGTGGTGGTAGCATCTTGTGTGGCACTTGCGGGTGTGGGTCTGGTGTCATTCTTCATGTTAGTTACTCGTTTATTAATGAGGGCAGGTTTCCAAATGGTTGGTAGGCGGGAGGTATCATCTCATCTATTCATGCTGTGTGGGCGTTTCTCTATCTCTATGGCTTCTCTGATTATTCTGTTGTTGAAGTGTTCGGTTTTGGCGATAGTTCTGGTATTTTTAAAGTCAATTTCATGTCCTGTGGCTTTGAAGTGTTGGACCAGGGAAGAGGTCAGTTCTTCTTTTTTGATTGAGTTTTTGTGTTCTTCAATGCGTGCACTAATTCTTCTGTTAGTTTGTCCTATGTATGTGGTGGGGCAGGCAGTGCAAGGGATTTCGTATACTCCTTGGTTTTCTAACTCAATTTTGTCTTTAGGGTTTCTTAGGATGGTGGATATTTTTCTGTTTGTGCAGAATGCTGTTTTAATGTTGTGTTTTTGGAGGATCTTGCTGATTTTGTCTGTAGTGCCTTTTATATATGGGAGGAGGGCTTTGCCATTCTCTTGTTCTCTGTCTTGGCTTTTGGTTGGGGTTTCTTTTTGGATTAGGTGGGTAATCTTCTTTTTTGGAAATCCATTGGCTGTAAGTACATTAGTGAGAGTGTGTAGTTCGGTTTTTAAGTGTTGTTCATCGGCTAAGCATTTTGTTCTGGAGATGAGTGCCTTGGCTACGGAATTGATCTGTGCTGGGTGGTGGTGTGAGAGTGCATGTAGATAGCGGTTTGTATGTGTTTTCTTCTGGTAGATGGTGTGTCCTAGGGAGCCATTGGATTTTTTGTATACTAAGACATCTAGGAAGGGAAGTTGATTGTTGGCTTCTGTTTCCATGGTGAATTGTATTTTGGGATGTAGGCTGTTGAGGTGTGTGAGGAAGTTGTTCAGTTTTTCTTTCCCGTGTGGCCAGATTATGAAGGTGTCATGTACGTATCTGAGCCAGAGTTTGGGTTTGTGATCATATTTTTCTAGAGCTTGTGTTTCAAAGTGTTCCATGTAGAGGTTTGCAATGACAGGTGAGAGGGGTGATCCCATGGGTGCTCCTTCTATTTGTTTGTATTTTTGTCCATTGTAGGTGAAGTATATATTGGATAGGCAGTGGTTGGTAAGATCTAGGATGTACTTGGGGGGGTTGTATTTGTTTTGGATGGCTGTCAAGGCTTCTTTTATAGGCACTTGGGTGAAGAGGGATATGACATCGAAGCTCACTAGTAGGTCGCTGGGTTGTAAGTTTTGTTTCTTTATGATCTCAATGAACTGGAATGAGTTCCTTACCTGTGAGTTGATGGATTCTGCATAGGTCTGTAATTGTTTGGCGAGAAATTTGGCTAAGTTTTGTAGAGGTGAGCCTATGGAGCTGACTATTGGTCGTAGTGGGGTTCCTTCTTTGTGTATCTTGGGGAAAAGGACAGAGATATCTCTACTCAGAAATGAAGTTCACAGTAAAAGATTCCAATTAGATCAGTTAAACAAAGATTTGCTAGCACTACACCTGGAATTGAGCAGAAAAATCCACCCTCTACTTTGGGATAAGATTAAACAACTTACAACTTGGAGAGCTGAAACTGAAAACACTTACAAAAATGATAAACTCTCAAGAAAACTAAAAAAATTAGAAAATGACAAGAAAATTCCCAATAACCCACCACAACACCTGAAACAACTAGTATACAACGTTTCCAACAGAGAACTCACCAAAACAGAAACAGATGTCCTAACAAAAGGATTCAATTATGCCATAGCACCCAAAAAAATCCCAACAGAATCCATCATATGTGCAGTAGAATCCAGCCTAACCAAATTAAATACAGATGAAGCTGACAGAATAAGACACCAGGTTACTCACATCTTATGCACAATGAAACCACCAAAAAATAATTTGCAAAAAGATGAATTCAGAGCGTTACAAACCCTGAAAAATGATAACAGCATACTCCCAGCAGACAAAGGAAATGCCACAGTAGTAATGGACAGAAAAGACTATGAAACAAAATTGACAGACCTACTCCAAGACTCCACATACAAACCTATAAACACAGACCCAACCACATATCTAGAAAAATCAACCAAGAAGAAAATTATAACCAGCCACATAAGCAAAGAAATCCAACAGACGATCATCCCAAGAGAAAAATCTTCTAGATGCCCCAAATTATACGGCCTCCCAAAAATACACAAAGAAGGCATACCCCTCAGACGCATTGTCAGCTCCATAGGAGCACCATTACAAAACCTAGCTAAATACTTAGCAAAACAACTACAGCCCCATGCTGAAACCGCAGCTTCATATGTACAAAACTCATACCACTTCTTAGAAATGATCAAAGATCTACACGTAGAACAAGAAGATCTTCTTGTAAGTTTCAACGTGGTTTCACTATTCACTCAAGTCCCAATAAAAGAAACTCTTGAAATCATCAAAAATAAATACCAACCAGCTAAAGACCTCATGGAACTAACAGAACACTGCCTAACCAAC
Source organism: Laticauda colubrina (assembly GCA_015471245.1). Lineage (NCBI taxonomy): Eukaryota > Metazoa > Chordata > Lepidosauria > Squamata > Elapidae > Laticauda > Laticauda colubrina. The sequence continues at coordinate 18,193,361 of BLBF01000025.1, forward strand.
ACATATTTCATAGACAAAGGACAAAGATACAAGCAAATTGAAGGAGCCCCTATGGGATCACCACTGTCACCCGTCATTGCAAACCTGTTCATGGAAGTATTCGAATCCAGAGCCCTGGCTAATGCCACCCACAAACCCAAACTATGGCTAAGATACATCGATGACACATTTGTGATTTGGCCCCATGGAAAAGAAAACCTAAACAATTTCCTAACACACCTAAACAACACACACCCCAAAATCAAGTTCACCATGGAAACGGAAATAAACAAACAACTACCATTCCTAGATGTACTAATCTACAAAAGAACAGATGGCACACTGGGACATACCATATACCAAAAGAAAACACACACCAACTGCTACCTCAACGCCCAATCCCACCACCACCCAGCACAGATAAATTCCATAGCGAAAACACTAATTACCAGAACCAAACGCCTGGCAGATAAGACACATATAAAGACTGAACTATGCACCATGACTGAAGTATTGACAGCCAATGGCTTCCACAAAAACAAAATCGCCAACTTGATCCACAAAAACACACCAAGACATAACAGAGACCTAGAAGATCAACAGATCTATGGAACAGCTGTCCTGCCCTACATAAGAGGTGCCACAGATAAAATCAGTAAGATACTACATAGGCATCACATCAAGACGGCCTTCAAAACAGACAAAAAAATAGCAGCCATCCTGAGGAACCCCAAAGACAAAATTGACCTGGAAAACCAAGGCATATACGAAATTCCCTGTACATCATGCCCGGCCACATACATTGGACAGACCAATAGAAGATTAAGTACCCGCCTAGATGAACACAAAAATGCAGTAAAAAAGCTGGAACACACCTCCTCACTAGTCCAACACATGAAAACCACAGGTCACAACATCAACTTCAATGGCACTAAAACCCTGGCCACTATAGAAAACCCCAGCCACAGAATCATCAGAGAAGCCATAGAGATTGAAAAAAGACCTGACAGCATGAATAGAAGAGATGATTCCACCAGACTGTCAATCATTTGGAAGCCTGCACTCTCAAATAGAAAGATCTCCATGCCACAAGCCAGGCAAACACCTGGGCAAAAACAGACTCCCTCTGATAGCTCCAACCCAAACACCCCCCCACCAGGCAGCCAGGTGAAACCCAGCTTACTAATGAATAGCAGCTTGCTAATGAAGAGCAGCCGTCCCTTCACACGCAGCCAAGCTGCACTGAAAGCCTCCAACACAAGAACAGAGTGTTGCCAGGCAATCAAAGCCACAAAACAGACAGAAGAAACCAGAAACACCAATCCATCAAACTCCAAGTCCAATGAACACAGATCCAGGCTCCCAGCCAATCAGAATGGACCAGCCTCAAATTTGAAACCATGAACTAACTCTATACAGAAGCCTGAGGATGGCAGATGAGATTCTGCTGAAACGTTGCTACAACTTTAACAGAACTACAATGATGTGGGATAATACCCGAAGGAAGCTAAACAGCACACATGTAAGTACCCGCGAAAGCCTAAGAAAACATATATATATATATATATATATATATATATATATATACACACACACACACACACACACACACACACACACACACACATACCTAGGGAGAATTGAGTCTTGTAGCATTCAGTGAATATTATTTCTAAGTAGGCATTAGGATTGTGAATTTCATATGTTTCGTACACTTGAAGACTAAATGAATGCAGAAGGAACATACCCCTAAATAAGGATTTATGAGATAACTGCCTTAAAAAGCTTGGATGGCCAAACTTTTGGGCTCAGGGGTGGCATGTAGATATTGTTAGGTATGAGAGCTGTATATCCATACACATATACCTCAGAGACTTTCTATTTAGTTATATCATACATAGTGGTGGGATTCAACTTGGTTTACCACCAGTTCAGTGGGTGTGGCTTGGTGGTTTTGCTATGTGCGTGTGAGTGCTTTGCTTGCGTGTAGAGGCTTTCCTACTGATTTTCTCCTGCACTCCCCCTGTATCTTCAACAGCTGACACATGGCAATCCGCTGTACTGCGCGATGCAGCTTAGCTTCAAAAGCAGGAAATAAAGGTCAGTAATGAGCCCGGGTGGGCAAGTGGGCCCAGCAGCTGATCGTCAGAGCAAACCAGTTCACTCCCAGATGATCTTCACATCTACCAGTTCTGTCAAACTGGGCTGAACTGTAGAATTCCACCCCAATCATATGAATCAACCACTGCATTTAAATTTTATACAATACATTAAGACATATGATTGCTGGGGAGGAGCTGGTGTCGCGATGATACTGCATGCAATCTCAGAGGTCTGAGATTGCAGCCGATATCTTTGCCCCTGGACGGTCCAAATGGACCTAAACCATCCTGAAGAGACGGTGATAGCGAAGGGCATGTCCTGTAGATCCCAGGGATATCACAAAGTCCCTGGTTGATCCAGGAAAAGCCCTTTTGTCAGCGGCAGAGAGGCAGCCATGAAAGCTGCTGAAGTTGGGATAGCTCCGAACGGAAGAGGCTGAAAGCGAAAGTGTGTCAGTTTGATAAGGATGTTTCTTTTATTATTCTAAGACTTAAAAGGACCTTAAAGGACACCCTAAGGGGGAAACAAAGAATCTGTAAAAGTTTTGACAGAACTGAATAACGGCGGTTTTTAAACAGAAGTGTCAAAGTAAGGCTTTGCTTTTTTTTTCTTATGGCTGGACTTCTATCATGATTTTGCACTTGCTTTTCTCTATTTATATCTATTTTTTCTTTTCTTTTTTGACTTTGTAATATTTTAGGTTAGAGGCTCCCTTTAGATATTTTTATATACTTGTTTTTTATTCTTTTTAATTTTTATTACGTTTTGTCTGGGAAAGGAGGGGGAGAGTGATAGTAAAGAAACTTTATAATACTGCCAACTAGAGGCTTGAAAATATTTTAGACGAAGCTGAGAAAGAAAGCTTTGAAATTCTTTTTCAAGGACGTTGCTATGTGATAAGATAGAGGGAAAAGCATGGGAGAGTGTTATTGCAGGTGTTCTTCTGGATTTCTATCAACAATTGAAACTTGGCTTTGAAGCTTGGAGAGAGTTATGACAAGAGCCTTGGATAACTAAATAAAGTGCAGTGTGTCTTTTTTATTTTCTTAAGTTGTGCTACCACCCCCTTACCAGCTGTACTGTTCATTTTTTCTTTTTAAAACTTATATTTTTGTAATATTTCCATCTTTGCTTAATATATTAAAGGGAAAGCCTCAAATTTTTCTTTTTTTTTTCCTTTCCTCTTTGGGATTTTTTGTTTTTTGATCTACTCTTTTGGTCCACCTTTATACTTTTTTATTTGAGAATTCTCAATTGGATTAAGGTGTTGAAAAACCTGAAGAATTATTTTTATTTTCTCAAATTTTTTTTTGTGCTCTTTTTAAACCTTTTTATTTTTTTTCCTTCCTTTCTACTTAATTATTGATTGTATTAAGGTTAGGAAGAACCTGAAGAAATTTTTTCTCTTTTTCTTTTTATTATTATTGGGTTTTTCTCTCTACCATTTTTATTTTTCATTTTGGATTATAAATGGCTATTCCATAATTGGATTAGGGTTTAGAAGAACCTGAAGATCCCAAATTGTTTAAAATGAGTAGGAAGTTTATAGCTTCTGGCTCCTCAACTTCTACTTCCACCTCCCCACCATCTGGAGGACAACATCAAATTCAGACAATGTTAAAGCAAGGCAAAGATCAAGAAAGAGTGACTCTACAGATGATTATGCAAGGAATCCAAGACCTTAAAATAAAATCAGACACCACTGAAAAGAGCATAGGAAATATTGAGCAAAGAAAAGAGAATATTGAACAGGGAAAACAGGGAAAAAGAACAGCGAAAACTGATGAAAAAGTGGAGAATATTCAACAAATGATGATGAAGTATAATGAGAGATTCCAAAAAATTGAAGAAGAAGATGAACAAAGAGACAAGAAGATTGGAGATATTGATAGCAGATTAACAGTGGTTGAACAAGATAAAAGTGGGATGCTGAAATGGGAGATGGACAGATCAGAATTCTATCTCAGATTTCAAAACATAGAGGAAGAAAAAGGACAAAATCTAGCTGAGATAATGATAGAAATATTGGCTGAAGCTTTGGAAATAACAGAAGAGAAGATGATGGATGGAGTAGTTGATGAGTTTTTACAAGATATGCAATGAGAAATAACCTACCAAGAGAAGTTCATATCAGATTTACAAAAAAAAGCCATTAAAACACAAATATTACAAGTGGTAAGAGAGAAAACATTGAAATACAAAGGCAAGGAGATTGTGGTATTAAGCAAATACCCAGAAGAGTGAGAGAGATGAGAAGACAATACCAATTTCTGACTAAAATGCTACTGAAAAAAGAGGTGAATTATAGATGGCTAATCCCAGAAGGGTTAATGTTTACATGGCAAGAACAGAGACATAGAATTGACTCAATCGAGAAAGCAGAATTATTCTATGCAGAATTTTTTGGAAGGAGAGAGGAGGAGGCAGAACAAGAGATTTCACTAATTGAATTCCAAGATGACCAAATGGAGACTGAAAAAGAAGAAGGCGCAGTAGGTGGGTCGGTGGAGATTAAAGAACAACGTGAACCAAGATCTACGAGAGCTGCCAAACCTAATTATAAAGCATAATCATGGAAGAGAAAAAATGGATTACAATGAATATAAATGGATTTAATTCATCTGTTAAAAGAAGGAATTTTTTTCAAAAATTAGAGAAACTAAAATTTGATATAATTTGTCTACAAGAAGTACATATTAAAAAACAATATGAACAATTGTTAATACAACCAAAATTAGGGAAAATATTTACTTCTTTGACTCAATGTAAGAAAAGAGGAGTGGTTTTATATATTAAAGAGACCATCTTAGCCAAATTGATTTATACTGATGAAGATGGAAGAGTATTAATGGTGGAAATAATGGATAATAATACAAAAATACTCTTTATTGCAATTTATGCTCCGAATGATTAACAAGAAGAATTTTACAAAAAAATTACATATGAAAATAATTGAACTGGACTATGTCAGTATAGTTATGATGGGAGATTTCAATGGAATTGTAGACAATAAACTGGACTATATAGCAACAACAACAACAAAACAAAATAAAAAGACTCCTCAAATCCTTTTTTAAAATAATAGATGAAATAAACTTAAAAGATATATGGAGAGAAAGAAATGTTAAAACCAAACAATACACTTTTTACTCAAATAGACATTTAACATGGTCCAGAATAGATATGATTTGGACTTCAACAGCACTAATATCTAATATTCAAGAAACAAATATCAAAACAAGTACTTGGGCAGATCACAATCCAGTGACAATTAAATGGAAAGGACAAAAAAGAAGATCAAGATGGATGTTAAATAATACTATTCTAAAGGAGAAGGATTTTATACAGCAGATGGAGAAAGAATTGGCTTTTTTGTTCAGAGAAAATAAAAAAGAAGACACTTCAATCCAGAATGTATGGGACACAATGAAGGCATATGCTAGAGGCTCGATAATAGACTACACAAGGAAAAGGAATATCAGGAAAAGGCAAGCCACAGAAGCTTTAAAAGATGAGTATAAAAGACTTGAATATGAGCAAGGGAATATTGATGAAGAAAGAGTCAAACAATATTTACAGAATGCTAATCTACCTAAAATACCTAAAGAGACTGAAAAAATATTAAGGCCCTGTCCCACTGCACTTATGGATGCAAAGAGGATGTAAAATGTTAAAAAAAGCTTCCCATCCGTTGGAAAACGCTATGCATCCATTGTGTACTCATTGCATACGTGTTTCATACGCTCTATCCGTCGAGCATCCATCCACTGCAATTTCATCTGCGCAAGAAGTTTTGAGCTGCACAAAACTTTGTGAACGGATGAACTTTCCGCTGTGTACGATGAAATCCGTGACATATGAGCAGCAAACGTTCTATGTCCATTTATCATCCATTAAACATCCGCTGTATCCTCTCTGCATCCTCTGGGCATCCTCACAACTCACATCCGCTGCAACTGAAAATGGAAAGAGGGAGGAAAGAAAAGGTACATGGAACATCTATACATCATTAGTAGCAAGGAAATAGAAAGGATGTGTTTGCATCCAATATACATCCGTGCGGCATCCCCTTTTTTTCCTTTAGGCGTACGTGATGCATCCGCTTCATCCACTATGCATCCACTTCGAAATTCTCCCCTGGAACCCCTTCGGAGGTCTCATCCTCTTCCATCCGCTTTCATCCGCTAGGCTTCCTATGAACATCCGTTTAACATCCCCGCTACATACTACCAACGTCCTTTCTTTTCTGTTCTTTTCCATTCTGTTTATGCAAATTTTTGCCACTTCTTGGAGCAGATGACAACGGATGGAGCCACCCCTGAAATTTTGCTCATCCGCTGTGTGCTTTATGCATACGTTTTGCATCCGTCAACCAGTGGGCCTTTAGAAAGCAATATAACCATGATGGAATTAACTGAAGCACTGAAGAAACAAAATAATGGGAAGGCACCAGGCCCAGATGGACTTCTGGCAGAATTTTATAAAACATTAGAAGAATCGCTGAACCTTCCATTGCTAGAAGTCATGAATGAAGTTATGTTAAAGAAGAAGATACCTAAAACATGGTCAGAAGCCTACATTACACTTATTCCAAAAGAAGAGACTGATCCATTACAAATTAAGAATTATAGACCCATTTCTTTATTAAATGCAGATTATAAAATTTTCACGTCAACATTGGCAGAGAGACTCAAAAAATATTTAAATAATTTTATTCATCCTGACCAAAATGGATTTCTGCCAAAGAGACAAATTAAAGATAATATGAGAGTAATATTGGACACTTTGGAATATTATGAGGCACACCCTGAAAAACAAATGGCTTTGATATTTTTGGATGCACAAAAGGCATTTGATAATGTGAACTGGAGATTCATGTTATTATTATTGGAACAGATGGGCTTTGCCAGAAAATTTATTCAAGCAATACAAGCCATATATAATAAGCAAACGGCAAAAGTAATGATAGAGGGAGAATTAACAGACTCTATCAATATAAGAAAAGGTACAAGACAGGGTTGTCCACTATCACTTTTGCTATTTATACTAACTTTGGAAGTGTTAAATAGAAACATTAGAGATGAAAAGAGTATAAAAGGAATGAAAATGAAAAAGGAAGAATTTAAATTACAAGCTTTTGCAGATGACTTGTCCTTTATTTTAGAAGACTCTCTAGAAACAGCACCAAAACTATCAGAAAAGATAGAGGCATATGGCAAGGTGGCTGGCCTGAAAATAAACAAAGATAAGACAAAGATTTTGACAAAGAATATGCTGGTAAGACAAAAAGAGGAATTGGCAGATGTATTGAAAATTTAAGTCACGAACAAGGTTAAGTATTTGGGGATACATTTGACAGCAAGATGTAGTTCACTAAAAGAGAACAATTACATTAAACTTAAACAACAGATAGCATTAGACTTGACTTGATGAAATGGGAGAATCTACAACTGTCATTAATAGGGAGAATATCAACAATCAAAATGAATATTTTACCCAGAATTTTATATTTGTTCCAAATAATAACAATTAGGCTCGGAAAGGACTATTTTGAAGACTTAAATAAAATTGTGTTGAAATATATATGGCAAGGTAAGAAAGCGAGAATAAAGTTAAAACTCTTACAAGATGCTAGAACTAGGGGAGGGGTTGGTTTTCCGAATCAGGAGTTGTACTACCAAGCTACAAACTTGATATGGGCTAAGGAATGAATAACATTAAGAAATACTAGATTGTTAACATTAGAAGGACATGATCTGTTGTTGAGGTGGCATGCTTTTTTATGGTACAAGGGAACTAAAATGGTACTTTTATGGTACAAGGGAACTATTTTAGAAGACATCATATATGGGAGTCTCTGTGGTTAAATTGGGAGAAGATTAAATGACAATGTTATTTGAAAATTCCAGTCTGGTTATCGTCTATTGAAGTATTTTCTTATCCTATAACATATAAGAAAGAACAAACAGTTAGATATGGGGAAATTTTGAATGAAAAGGGTGAACTTAAATCTATACAAAAACTAGAGGAAGAGGGTATAAAGACGAATTGGTTTTCATATGCGCAACTACATTCAAGTTATGAAAAAGATTTTAAAACAGAAGGTTTCTATAATAAATTGACTGATTTAGATAAGATTTTGAGAGGTACTGATGAAAAGGTGATTAAAAAACTGTATGGATATTTATTAGAAATTAAACTAGAAGAAGAACAAGTTAAAGAAACTATGATTGCTTGGGGGAAGAATTTTGGATATGGGATTGATCTAGAGAAATAGCAAAAATTGTGGTCTCAAAATTATAAAATGACAATGTCAACAGCATTTAAAGAAAATTTATATAAGATGTTTTACAGGTGGCATTTTCCCTCAACAAGAATAGCAAGAATGTTCAAGAATAAATCCGAAAGATGTTGGAAATGTCATCAGATACCTGGCTCATATTACCATATGTGGTGGACTTGTGCGGATGCAAAAAAATATTGGACTAAAATGCACATGTAGTTGGAAAAAATGACAAAAAAGCATATAGATTTAAAACCAGAGATATTTTTATTGGGAATTCTACCTGATACATATAGCAAAGATTTAAAATATTTGATTGTAAATGTATTAACAGCAGCTAGGATCGTATTTGCTAAAAATTGGAAAAATGAGAAAATACCATCGCAGGAAGAAACTATCAAGAAAATACTGGAATGTGCTGAAATGAGTAGATTGACATTTGAAATTAGAGAACAAGAGGATAAACAATTTTACAAAATTTGAGACCTTTTCTATCAATGGCTAGATAACAAAATATAATAATAGAATATGTAGAATTTTAGAAAATAATGAATATATAAAGATGTATTTCTTTTCTTTTTATTATTATTATTATTATATATATAATGTTTTTAGGATAGATTTGGGAGGACTTTATGAATTGTTATAAAATAAACTAAGTAAAGTATAGAAATCTTGCAAAGTATGAATGAACAAAATTATAGTCAAATGATTGATTAATAATAATACTTTTAATTGATAATATGAGTTATTATGCAATGTAACTGTAACTGAAACTATGAAATCAAAATACAAAAAATTTGCAAACCAACCAACACACTGCTTGTATATTTATGGAAGAAAGATGGATGTTTTTATGTTTTGTTTGTTTTTTGTTTGTTTTTAAAAATCAATAAAACTTAAACCCCCCCAAAAAACAAGACATATGATTGCTGGAGACAGAAAGAGTCTTTCACTCCCACATGTCATCAGAGAGCAGTGAAGAACTAAATATCTTTGCTCCCCCTCCCATCTTTAACACTGGCCACAGCAGCAAATAGGGGTTACAACCTGTCACAGTTTGTAGCAATCCAACCAGCATCCAAACAAATAATTCAGGAAGTTTTTTTAGACTTTTTTAGACATTGAGATATAAAGAAGAAACTTCTTTATATACGATATAATATAAAACATGATGCATGTATACCAGAGGGGAACCTTCAGGGCATTCTATGCCTTCAGAGAAGGCCTGAAAAAAAATCTGGACCAAAAAATATAAGTATTAAATTATTATATATAATCTATCTAATTTAATTTAATACAATACATTTAATACATTTTCTCTAATCTATGTTCTAAAGTTAAGTTTACTGTCAAGTTCACATCAGCAATGAAAGGGTTACTGTCCTGAAACATTATCCAATCAGAATCGTCCGTCTCTATCAAAGCCCAGTTAGCTGGCTCATTAATTGGTTAGGACTTCATGAATCCAGGGGAAGGCCAAGCTATGTGTTTTGGTTTGGAGAGTGATGGGAAAACTGACCAATCACGGTTTGATTTTAAGTGGGCGGGACAAAAACAAAAGATCAAAGGCCTTCGTGAAGTCCTACCAGCAGCTGCACAGTGAAATCCTGGACAACATTCTCACTCAGCTGAGGAACAGGTTCAAGGACCATGAAAAACTGATGTGCCTTGCCCTTCTGGACCCCAAGAAGTTTGCCTCATACAGAGAAAACTTCCCCAGCTCTGTGTTTCAGAGTGAGGGCTGAGGTGAAGGCCCAGCTGTAGTGCTCACGGTTTGCCACTGATGTATACAATACCCATGCAGCTCTTGTGATGTGGTAGAGAGAAGAAGTAGAAAGTACAAGAAGCAGCACTAGAACTCTTTTTATATGCAGAACAGTTAAGCCACACCCAGCCTCCAAGCTGTCTCAGTCACCAGACAGTCCCCATTGACTGACTTTTTGCCATGTCTAGTCCAGTTCATGAATCCTTACACAGTGACACAACCTGGATGCTTAATATATGGCTCAGGCTGTGAGCATTAGCAAACTTGCTTGACACTAGCCCTTAAAACTCCCTGTGGTCAGCCATAGAGACCTCTTAGCTAGATACCTAACTGATGCAATACCAGAATGGATTTCTTAGCAGCTGTTCTGAGAGGGTTTAATGTAACATCCTTTCTTAACAATTAGCAGGCATTCTCAAAGTCTAAGTACCTCTTTTAGTAGTCATATTTTATCAATAGCCAATGGGTCATAGAGTAAAGGAAGTGGTGAAATAACAGCAATGGAAGGAGAAAATGAGAGGAAAGAGTTGTGGGCACTAAGGCAATAGGGATAGTATAGCCAACTTGGCTTAAGAAATAGTAAAACCAGTAATAAATGTTTAATACTAGACTGTTTTATAAGCCAAGCCTTGGCATGCAACTGCATTTAGGGTATCCATTGTAAGGGCACTTGAAGTAATCTTAAAAACCAGAGTCCCCAGCCCCTGGGCCACTACTGACTGTGGCAAGCTATGCAGGCTGCAAGTGAGCGGCAGCCCCTTTCCCTCACATGCAAAGCTTTCTTTGCACGAGCGGTGACCGCTTGTGCTCACATGCAAGCCCGCCGCTCACACAAATGGAGCTGTGCGCATTCACATATGCCTACCTGCCACTCACAAGGAACTATCCCCTCTCTCTCCCTACCAGGCAGGCTGCCAAGTCAAAAATGTTTGGGGCCACTGTTAAAGAGTACAGGCAATGGCCTTGAAGAACAGTGGGAGGATTGTCACCAAGGCAAATATCAGGTGACTAATATCTCCAAGAAACTAATTTGAGAAAAGGCCTCAGAGTTCACATGAAGATAAAGTGAGAGAGAGAGGGAAACACATCCAGACCTGCAACATTCTGTTGCTTTTGTATTCTAATAAAGGTCTGCATGGTAGCCAGATGTCGTATTCAGCAGATTCTGACCAATTCTGGAGAACTGCTAGAGGAAGTTTTGAGTAGTTCAGAGAACCGGCAAATATCACCTCTGACTGGCCCCACCCCCATCTATTCCCTGCCTCCCAAGTCCAAGCTGATTGGCTGGGTCTTCTTTTGTTGCCCTGCACAGGAGAATGGAGCCAGAAAGCAGGTTAGTGGATTGGGGAGGGAACGGGATTTTGCAGTAACCTTCCCCCAGGAGTAGTGAGGGAATGGAGATTTTACAGTATCTTTCCCCTGCCCTGCCCACCAAGCCACACCCACAGAACCGGTAGTAAAAAAATTGGAATCTCGCCACTGATGGTATCTCTTTAGTGTACTAGGGTTGACAGTATGATTAGTAGAAGCAAATATTTAGAAATCATCTCCAGAATCACATTCATTATCTCAACCAGTCAGGCAGGAAAGAATATACCAGGAAAGTCAAGGGAGGCATTTCCCAGAAATGATAGCAGCAAACCATTTCTTTCTTGTTGTTGAGAAATGACATGGACATAGCAATGAAGTTACTTGGAATCAATCTGAACTCAAAAGACAATTTGACTCTGGCTATTATATGCAGTTAATACTCAATTCAGTTTTATATTTTTTTCTTTCTCAGTGCCTACTTGGATGGAATGTCTTCTTTAAAAGCAAATATATGGTGGGCAATATTGCTGATTACTAGCAAGACTTAATAATAATGGTCTAAATAATAATAGGATAATATACCACCATTACCTGGTCCATCATGCATGACCATTGAGAACTGTTAATTAGTTTATGCTTCCCTAATTTGTATGCTTTTCCAACACAATGAAATAGTAATATGTATCAGTTTGCTTTTTCTTAGCTTGCTGAATATCTCTGTGAAACCTGAGGAGACTACTCTCAATATATTAACCTTGCTGGTTTTCTTCTTTATGTCCTTAGAAATTTCCATCATATTTGTCAAATAACATTTCTGCTTCCAAACCCCATACCCACTACTTTATATCAGCTCATTTTTCCAGATGTTTGGTGATCTCATCTTTCACTAATGACTCCAAGATCTTCCTTACTGTCAAAAGTAAATTTTACTGCTTATCTTCAAGTCCTTGACATCATGCTCATCCTTGTCTTAGGATTGCATTTACTTCATTCCCAATCCCTTGGTACTGCTTTTCTTTCAAATAAAATTAACTTCTCTATTGAGCTGATATAAATTCCATCTTCAGTTAGAGACCTAGGAGAATAACCTGTCCAAGTTCAAAAGCTTGAGCTTTCTCGAAAAATTAATCCTTTCCAGCATCCTTGATGGTGCAGCCCTTTAATTTCTGGCATCATAAATCAACTTCATATGATGAGCTCCCAGAGACCTACTTGTCATTGGCTTTTGAGGAAAAGACAAAAAGGACTATGCTTTTAATTGAGCACTGCAGAAAAGCCCAAAAGCTGGGCCCACAAGCCTTTACCAACATGCCTTAAAAGGCATTATACAAAACATCAAGCTCACAAGCTGTTTCTGAAACCTGGAAGTACTGTACATCTGCTGGGTTGCCTAGTCTACATATTGGATGAAATAAAAAAAACAGCTTTGCTTTTGCCTGAATGGATTAGATACATAATGGTTAATATCAAATCGTTGTTGACTAAGCATGTTGGATGAACCCAGGTAACTGTGATTTATTCCACAAATCATGATTTAATAATCACAATTTAGCATTAAGTGTGAAGTAGTTTGGTTATATACTAGACTACCTGCGTTTCTGTGGGTCATCATTTCAAAGATATTTCCTTGTATCATCTTGGCTGCCAGAACTTTAGCTAATCATGATTATTTTGAGACAACTTGTTCTACAATTGCTTGTACAGCTGCTAAATCAACCATTTGTAGAAAACTTTAGAACATAAAGGAATCCTCTTAGCTTCTGATCCCATACTTGACCCATTGATGTCAATCTGTACCACTTTAAATTGTGGCTAATTCATTTTGAGAGGTGTAAGTACTGAGTAAGTGAATCAGAATGTACTAAACACAATCAAGAGACCATATTAGTGGCAATATAGCAATCCTAGTGAATGAGTGCTTTGTTAGTTTCTTTGTTTTGTGCATATGAAATGTATTTTTTTTCTGAACAGAATGATACCTCTTTAAACTTCCTAGATATTCTACATGTGCTTAGATTTATTGACATAAGTTACTTTCTATTTTAGATGGGTTAACTTTTTTTTCTCAAACAATAAAAAAGTAATCATAACATGGATATAAATTGCCCATTAAGTGTTTCATGGCTGCAAATGAAAGATAAGTGACTTAGACTTAATGGTGCTCAACCCCATTAAACAAATTCATGACATAATGTGATTATTAATTGATTTAATTATTAACAAATGATAGCTAAAACTAGTTCAAATGGACTAGTAATGCTGAAAAATTGATGTTCCTAGTGACAAAATAGTAATGGAGGAGGTCTATTTAAAATTGTTCCTGTGCAACATATTTATAAACTATTGCATTTAACTTCACACAAGTTATTTTAGATATTTACATCTAACATAAAAGAGAAGTGGTGGCACAGTGGTAAAATGCAATATTGCAGTCTAATTCAGCTCATTGCTAAGAGTTTGATCCTCCCCAGCACAAGGCTGATTCAGCCTTCCTTCTTTCTAGGGTTAGTAAAATGAAGGCCTAGCTTGTTGGGGACAATATGATGACTCTGTAAACCACTTAGAGAGGGCTGAAAAAGCACTGTGAGGTGGCATATAAGTCTAAATGCTAGTGCTTTTTTTTTTTTTTTTAGAATTCTTGAAAATAATGTGGAATTTTGAGAAGTAATACAACATGATTTTGAGCCTTGGTGGCACAATGGTTAGAGTGCTGTACTGCAGGCCACTTCTGCTGACTATCAGCTACCTGCAATTTGGCAGTTCAAATCCCACCAGGCTCAAGGTTGACTCAACCTTCCATCCTTCTGAGGTGAGTAAAATGAGGACCCAGATTGTTGGGGACAATATGTAAAACCACTTAGAGAGGGCTGCAAAGCACTATGAAGTGGTATATAAATCTAAGTACTATTGCTATGATTTTAGAGAAAACTTGCTAAAAAACATTGTTTTAAAGAAACCTTAATGATTTTTTTTCTAGCCAATATTATTTCATTTCTGATGCCAGAGATCTTCACACCAGATCAAAAAATTACCAAGTGGTTGACCCTACATTTTCAACTACATCAGTTATGAGTAAGAAGAACTGACTAGTAATATTCAGGAAACCTACTGATGGAAAGAATTTAACTCTACACTATCAAGGAAGAAATTATCAACTCTAACTTTCCACAATGGGGCTAGTTAACTGACTATTCTGAGGCTATACTGATTTTTCTCAAAATACAGAGATGTGTATTTTTACTTCATAGTGCATATAAAATAATCAATGTAGGGTTTAACTATCAAAAGGAAGAGAGTCTCTTAGTTGCTATTATAAATGTGTAAGAATACCAAATTGCCTTGCCAGATCTGTTCTAGTTCAGTATAACATAATAAAGAATTCAGCTTGTTTGTTTGTTTTTAAACTGTAGTATATGTTTGAAAGACTGAATTGAAAGTTTCAAATAATTTAATTCTCAGTCTCACCTATGCAATATTAATTGCTGCATTTATCATCATTATTATGCATCAGTCATTATTGCTTCTAATGATAAACACTCTATTTACAGATTCTATGATTATAATCTATGGATAAGTTTTCAAATATTTGCCCCTTCCCTTTGGAATGCAACCTAAGGTCTTGTCCACACCTTTATTCAACGTCATAATGTGATGACTTGCATATATAATGATTACCATAGATATGACAGAACTTTAACAAGGGGTCATCTAGAGGAAAAAGCTGCAATGAAACCTTTTTTTTTTTTTTTTTTTGGTGCCCTGGATTAATACATTTAGCTGCAAATTCAAGCCTTACTAGAGTCACTATGTTGATGATCTAGACAAAATTGCAAAAGAATGTTTCTTTCAACAAATTCTGAATGAAAAAATAATCAGAAAACAGATGGGAAAAAGTCTACCAATGTAGTTTTGCTCTTTTGGTCAGAAACCACACATCTTTATGAGCTGTGCTTGAACAAACACTGCAATATTAACATCTCTGTTGGATTAGTATATTCTGGATTTTAGCAACTGTATATTGGACAGAGTACCATGTGATATAAATGGTTCAGAAGCAAGTTATAAACTTTCTTTTATAAAGATCCCATAACTCTGATAGATCTATCAAGTTCTGAAGTTTCAGCTCCAAAAATAATGATTTCCTGATCAAGCTTTAAACTCTCTCTTTTTTTGTTTAACCAAAAAAGATGTAGCAATTTCTTTTAGGTTAATCTTAAAATCACAATATTATTGATACCCATTTGTGTAGATTTGATTTTGATTAATTTATGCTCTCATCTTCCCCAAAACCCAATGCCGGATAACAGCACTCAATCAAGATCAAGAATTGCTGTATGAGTGAGATGGGTGGGGTTTCTAAATTCATGATATATTTAATGTATAAAGTAATAAATCAAGCCAATGTCTTCATCAATCTAACAGTGTAGTAATCCCTTTCATTTGTTCACCCCATTCTAACTGGTTGTCACTCAGCTGAGTTTAGATAGAATCACCACCATGTCAGAGTGCAAATTCATTCATTCATTCATTAAATTTATATAGACACCAACTCATATATATGACTCTGGGTGGCTCACAACAGTTAAAAACAGCATCAATGAATGAAATACAAATGAAAACAATAAAACATATAGAACCATGTTTAAAACCATTTATTATCACAGAGCATATGCTTTTTAAAATTCTTCTCTCTCATTCTTTCTCCTCCAACATTGTTGCCCAAACAAAGGAATCTGGGCAGAACTGACACCAGCCAATCAGCTTAAATAGTATATTTTTAAAAATTTCATTTTATTTCTTTTTATTTTTCATGTTGCACCATATTTATGTATTTTAATTTATGTAGCTGTCCAAGTCAGTAATGTGACTCTAGGTAGTTCACAAGTTTAAAAAAAACCCAATAAAGTCATATAAATAAATATGATTAAAGCAATTAAAATTATGAAAACATTGTAAAATGATTTGTATTGTTATTCTAAATGGGAAATTGCCCTGTCAGGAACAAATAAGGTCTAATCTAAGAACATTTGCCACTATTATATGTGCATCCCATTGGTAGTTAAGTGCACATTCCCAAAAATTTATGATTGGTCAGCCGGTAAAGCATCCTTTAGTGAAGGAGAACAGTAGAGGGAAGGGGGAGAATTTCAGAGGGATTCATCTATAATTGCTGTATTGCCTATCTAAATCTTGGAGGCAGAACAAACTGCTGTTACTTGTATAAGCAACATGTCTGTCTTTTGCCCTCAAGTATTTACAAAATGCCTATCTTCTTGGTATCTGATTGCTGATGTTGGCTTGAGGGACAGTGCGGTATTCATAACTTCCCTGGCTGTATATTTTTTTAATTTCAATCCAGAACATAAAGATCTTACTTTCTACCTTGAATATTTTAAAACACATTTTAGCTATGCTGCTTATCAAACATTTTGGGATGGGAAAAGGAGGAATTATAAAGCAGCATTCTCTTCCGTCTTCCAGCAGATGATTTCCTGTTTTCAATTTCAGTTATGTTCTTTCCTAGTCTTTTCCTCTGAATCTCTTAAATTGTTTCTTACTAATCTAACTATCATCATTGGCAACTCATTGAACAATGAGTAAGAGTAGATGACCAAAGTAGATGACTAAAGTGTACTAAAGGTGATGGTTTTTGAAAAATTAAATTATATGCCCTGCTCATTCTATTTCCCCTATTATACAATTTGAGCACTATGGAATTCATCTATGAGGGATTTTTTCCATTATGGCTGATTAAATTTTTGGGGGAGCCTTCTTCCTGCTCTCTTGTTAAGCCCTTGCTTTCCTTGCCTCCAACTGCTGTCTTTTCCAGATCTCACAAATTTTTAATTATGGAAAATATATCTTGAAAGCTGAGCAACAAGCTTTTCTCATACCATAATTTACTTCTTATATATTAGCATTTTGCAGATAATGGGTACATTTGGAATTTCAGAACATTCTGAGAACATTCCTCAAAATGGCAGCCAAGGGAACATAACCAATTACCAAACAGTGATTGATCAAAATATCAGATGGTCCTGTAAGCTTCCCCTCTTGCTTGATTCATACTGAGTTCACTCCTATAATTTTCTTGGCAACAATACAGAATTAGTTTGCCATTGCCTTCCCTCTGTTGTCTCTGTCTCTCTGTCTCTGTCTCTGTCTGTCTGTCTGTCTGTCTGTCTGTCTGTCTGTCTCTCTCTCTCTCTCTCTCTCTCTCTCTCTCTCTCTCACACACACACACACACACACACACACACACCAGAGGGGGGGGGGGAGAGAGAGAGAAAGACAGAGACAAAGACAGAGGGAGAGGGAGAGGGAGGGAGAGGGAGAGAGAGAGAGAGAATAGATGTGTGTGAGCAAGAGAAAGAGATCTGGAGGCAGATAATAAATGAGGTTAAACATCAGTAAGGTTAAACATCAATAAAAAAAGCAAACTTCCAAAGGTAAAACACACCAATCAGGTTAGGGAGAATTCTGTCTTTCTGAATGTCCCTTCAGCAAGAAAGAAAGCAAGTACAACTTTTGATATCAAAGATTCCACAGCTAGGAAACATATGCTAGGACTGCAGAAAAGTCTGGGGAAGAAATGTTTGATAACAGACATTGGCAATGCATCTGAAATATCCCCAATTCTTATAGTTCTGATTTTTCTCTTTGCTATTTTTCCTTCCATCTGTTCATAAACTTTATATCCCTATTCTATTCAGCCCTTTCTAAACTTTATTTTCAATAACTGATATATCTGTCATTTGATGGCATTTGAGGAAGGGTAGTGAAACATTACGTGATTTCAAACCATATGTATGAAACAGAAAATAGAGGGTTTGACAGAAAATAGTAACAAAGGTAAAGCCCACATGACCTGAACATTTCTTCTCTACACTTCTCTTTATCTAATATTTTAACACCATTTGAAAACAATGTGATTGATTCTTATTTCTATTTTGTTGCTATGTTTCTTTGGCTTCCCATGCCCATTATAGACCATCAACCCTCAACACTTGCTGTAAGTACATTGTTTAATAAAAACAGGAGGATAAAGCAAGGAAAGAAAGAGAAAGGGAATAGCTATTTGGGCACTAGATTTTCACCATTCGCCAGATCTCATCTCAAGTAAATTGCCATTTTAGGCAACAACAGACAACTGGAAAGTAATTATACCAGGTTATATAATTCACAAAGCAACTTCAGTGAATATCAATGAGTAGTCCTTAATGGGTCTAAGTCTACATGGAGGGAAGTAAGTAGTGGGTTGACACAAGGTTCTGTCTTTGGCCCAGTATTCTTCAATATCTTCATCAACAACTTAGATGAGGGAATAGAAGGGGAACTTACCAAATTTGCAGATGATACGAAGCTGGCAGGAATAGCTAACACCCAAGAAGATAGGCTCAAGTCCCAGATGGATCTTGACAGTCTAGAACAGGGGTCCCCAACCACCAGGCCCTGGACCAGTACCTGTCCATGGATCAATTTGTACCGGGCCGCAAAGAATGAATAATCATGATTAAAATATACATAAAAATATGTTTTTAGTAAAGAAATAGTAAAGAAGCCCTTTACTATTGGGGAAGAATTGATTTTGCTGGTCCTTGAAAAAGTGTTTCTGCGTGAAACTGGTCCCTGGTACAAAAAAGGTTGGGGACCACTGGTCTAGAACACTGGGCCATATCTAACAAAATGAAATTAAGTGTAGAGAAAAGTAAAGTCCTACACTTAGGCAAGAAAAACTAAAAGTACGCATATAGACTTGGCGACCCCAGGCTCAGTAGCAGTAACTGTGAGAAGGATCTTGGAGTCTTAGTGGACAACCAGCTAAATATGAGCCAGCAGTGTGCAGCAGCAGCCAAAAAAGCTAATGCAATCCTAAGTTGCAATTGATACAATCAAAATCAAGTGAGGTACTAATACTACTCTATAAAGCCTTAGTAAGACCTTACCTAGAATACTACATACAATTTTGGTCACCACATTATAAAAAAGATGTTGAGACTCTAGAAAAAGTACAGAGAAGAGCAACCAGGATGATTAGAGGACTGGAGACTAAAACATATGAAGAATGGTTACAGGAACTGGGCATAGTTAGTTTAGTGAAGAGAAGGACCAGGGGAGACATGATAGTAGTCTTCCAATATTTGAGGGGCTGCCACAGAAAGGAAGGGGTCAAGCTATTTTCTAGAGTACCGAAAGGCCAGACAAGGAATAATGGATGGAAACTGAACAAGGAGAAATTTAACCTGGAAATAAGGAGAAACTTTCTGACAGTGAGAACAATCAACCAGTGGAACAGTTTGCCCTCAGAAGTTGTGGGAGTGTCATCACTTGAGACTTTCAAGAAGAGATTGGACTGCCATTTGTCAGAAATGGTGTATGGTCTCCTGCTTGGGTAGGGGGTTGGAATAGATGACCTACAAGGTCCCTTCCAACTCTGATTATCTCTTATCTGTTATTTCATAGTCTTATTTTCCTATTTTCCATCTAAAAATAAACATTTTCAGTACTTAGTATGAATATCTAGGTAGAAAAAAAGGTTTTCCATCCTTCTCTAATAGTTATTACTATTTGGCACTATTTTTGCTTTCTTTTGACACTGTCAGTCTACTCCTATTTGCAGGTCTTTGTATTTTGTAATTTTCTCCAGTTCTTTCTCTTCTCTTCAGTTATCTCTGGGTACTGCCATGTCCACTATTTAGTCTTTTTTTGGGGGAGGGATTTTTGGCAGTTGTTAAGTCTGGGGGAATTTATGTTGCATGTGCTTATATGTTTGAATGTTAAAGCCCCAGAGCATTTTAGCTTCTTCATTTGCTGTTACTTTCTTTATTTTGTGGTCTTATCAGTTGTTGCTTGCAGGCAAATAGTATTTCTTCCAGATCTTCCAATGCATCATTGCTGCAACTTGTCAAGTTATTATTTGTAGTCACCCTGTACAATCTTCTTGCAGCTAACTAGGTGGTCCAGTGTTTCTTCAATGTTTTTGCAGAGATGGCAATTGCTCTCTCTTGTTGTCAATTTTCAGTTCTGGCTTTGTGTGCATTACTTCTTAAGGCTTGGTCTTATGGAGGCAGAATTAGTCCCTTTGTCTCTTTCTTCAACTTTCTTGCTTTTAGTCATTGCCGCATTTGGTTAATATCAGCTTGGCCTTCTATTTTTTTAAAATGTACTGGCCATGTAATCCTTTGCCTTGCAATGTCTCTTTGCTATTTTCAGTTGACCTTTCTTATATTCCAGTTTGGTCTCTCAAGTATTCAGTAAGCCTCAGTGGTATACTATCTGCAGCACATATTCTTCACTGTCCATTTTTCCAATGCGCTTTATCATTGTTGTTATTTACCTGGTCAGCCCAAGTCTATAATTACAGCAATTTGTTTCAGCTCATAGGCAGAGAGACAGATCTCTTTCCTATAGCCTAAAGAGGACTCTATTCAGTGGTGAGATTCAATTTTTTTTTACAACCGGTTCTGTGGGAATGACTAGGTGGATGTGGCATGGCATGGCTTGGTGGGCGTGGTGCATGGCAGGGGAAGGATACTGCAAAATCTCCATTCCCTCCCCACCCCACCAACCTGATTTCCAGCTCTGTTCTCCTGTGCAGGGCAATAAAAGAAGTCCCAAATACTGGGACTCGGGAGGCAGAGAATAGATAGGGGTGAGGCTAGTCAGAGGTGGTATTTGCCAGTTCTCTGACCCACTCAAAATTTCCACTACCAGTTCTCCAGAACTGGTCAGAACCTGCTAAATACCACCTCTGACACTATTGCTCAAAGCATTAATAACAACCACATTGCGAATGGAGAAAAGTAATGAAGATGGTGGAAGAAATAAATGCACAGGAAGGGGAGCTGATGTATTTGATGAACTCTTCACATTCAAAGATACAGACCTAGCCATGTCAATTCACACATTAAAAATAATTCCATTGGTGCTAATGAAATTGAGTAACTGATAAAATAAAGATTATCTGGTTAACAGTTGGAATTCTCTTGTATTTGAGAACAGGCATAGGAAATTATGGTTGGCTATTTGAAGGCTAACATTCGCTGAGTGCTAATCATTATCACTAAAGGCCCAATCCCACTGCACTTACAGATGCAAAGAGGATGTAAAATGGACAAAAAAGCTTACCATCCATTAGAAAATGCTATGCATCCATTGTGTACTCATTGCATACGTGTTTCATACGCCCTATCTGTCGAGCATCTGTCCACTGAGATTTCATTGTGCAAGAAGTTTTGAGCTGCACAAAACTTTTTGAACGGATGAACTTTCCACCACGTATGATGTACATCCGCAACATATACGGGCAACAAACTTTCTATGTCCATTATCATCCATTAAACGTCCGCTGTATCCTCTCTGCATCCTCTGGCCATCCCCTCAACTCACATCCGCTGCAGCTGAAAACAGAAAGAGGGAGAAAACAAAAGGTACACGGAACGTCCACACAGCGTTAGTAGCACGGAAATAGAAAGGATGTAAGCGGATGCATCTCATATATAAAGGATTAAAAACGGACAAAACATTTGTATCTGGGATGTATCTCGTATATTTAGGATGTCTGGAGTATGTCTAGAGTATGTAGAAGGACACTGAGCGGACAACCGATATTTCCTATAAAAAGGGGGAGAAAATCATCTGGATCTCAGTATCAGTCCAGTAGCCGTGGTGTACAGACCTCTTCACCCTTGGTCTTGGTCTTCAACATCATCAATTGTTCTCCACACAGTCCATATGATAGCTGCGCTCATTCATCACCAGAACCAAAACCTGTTCAGACTGTTTCACCTTCTATACACAAGGAAAAGAAGGAGACGTCCAAGAACTGTGTGAGTCCAAGGATGGATCGTGAGAAGAATGGAGTTTGGACTGTATGACCAGTTGATGGTGGAGCTGAGGAATGAAGACCCTCGTGCATTCCAGCACTTCATGAGGATGCCAGCAGCCATGTTTGATGAAATTGTAGAGCATCTGAGACCCAGGTTGACCAAGCCAAGCACCAACTTCCATCCCAGCCTGGACCCTGGACTGAAGGTGGCACTGACCCTGCGCCACCGGGCCTCTGGAACCACATACAGAAACATGCAGTATGCATGGAAGGTGCCACACAACAGCATCAGCAAAGTGGTCAGAGAAGTGGTGCAGGCCATCATTGAAGAATATGTGGAGGAGCTCCTCAAGTGCCCCACCACTGAACAAGGCTGGAGAAAACTTGCAGAACAGTGGTATCAGAGGTGGAACTTTCCCCACACCGTTGGAGCCATAGATGGGAAGCACGTGGCCTGCAAAGCTCCAGCCAACTCAGGGTCCACCTATTACAACTACAAGGGCTTCTTCAGTATCATCCTCTATGCCATGGTTGATGCTGACAACAAGTTCATGTACATCGATGCTTCAGGCAACGGGTCAGCTTCAGATGGCCAGGTATACAATGCAAATGATCTCAAGGATGGGCTGGAACGCAACCTCATCATGGGTTTTCCAGATCCAGACCCCATACCCAATGACACACAAGATGTGCCCTACTTCATCGTTGGTGATGACGCCTTCTCCCTCAGAACCTACCTCATGAAGCCCTACAGTTCCAGATGCCTCACCCGTGAAGGGAGGATCTTCAACTACAGGCTGTCCAGGGCAAGACGGGTGGTGGAGAACGCCTTTGGCATCCTGGCCAACAGGTTCCAGGTACTTCTCATCACCATGCAGCATCACCCAGGGACTGTGAGGAGCATCGTGGAAGCTTGCTGCATCCTGCACAATCTCATGCGCACCTGCTACCCAGTGTTGTAGAACAGGCTCGTGGACCTCCAACAAAGCAATGGGTTCATGGAGCCTGGTGAATGGAGGCAAGGACAAAACCTGATAGACACTGTGGATGTGCAAGGCCCCAACAGAGCTTCACGTGAAGGGAAGAAGCAGCACAACCTACTGAGACACTGGTGCAACTCCCCAGCTGGAGCAGTGGTGTGGCAAGACAGGATGATAGATGATTAATGGATGCTTCCTTCAGCCTGTCGCATAACACTGATGAGATTGTGCCATGTATGTTGAGTGGTCATGAATAGGGCATTAATAAAGAGCTTTGTTTATTTTGAAATGTGTTGATCAATGAATAAATTGTTACTGATAAAAAATGGTCCATATGTGTGGCAGCTGGGATGGTGGACTATACAGTCCCACTATGCTTGCACTGGTGGTTTATCTATCCCACAGCTATCCTTATCTATCCCACAAGCATGCAAAGGCTTAACCATTTTTTCAAAGTTTTCACCAACACTTTATTAAGTAAAAAAAATGAACCAAGTGTCTTAAGCAAAGATTAACTTTATTAACTTTCTTAGGTAAACTTTATGACTTTATTAAATAAGCAAAATGAACCAAGTAAACTGTCTTAAGTGTCTTAAGCAAAGATAACCTTTATTAACTTTCTTAGGTAAACTTTATTAATTTATTAAAAAAGCAAAATGAACCAAGTAATGTGTCTTAAGCCATGGAAGGGCTGTGACATCGCCTGGGGTGGAGGAGCAGACCTTGACTGGGTCAGAGCAGGTTCAGCTGGGCCTTGAGGGTTGTGCAGAAGTGCTGTAATCTTCTCCTTCATCACCTGGTACTGGGCCTCGGGAAGGTCCCTGAGGGTTTGGCTCACGTAGGTGATGAAGGGCTTCCAGTCTGAGGATGGTATGTCACTGTGGACCAGCTGAGAGAGAAGTTCTGTGCTGGTCTTCATTGTGTCCCTGATCTCCAACAGCACACTGTGGTCTTGGCCCTCCAGTCTACCTCTCTGCCTGCATCCTCTGGAGCTGGGGGTGGGGGTGGGTTGGCCTCTGGTGGCTGCTGCTTCTTCCTCTATTTGTGACAGCAGGGCGTCATCCTCCATGGGATCCTCCAAGTCTGCCGGCATGGGGAATAGAGCTGTTGGGGGGTCTCTGCCATGGGCCTCTCTGATGACACCTGCCTGGACAGGGTAGCTGGCTCCTGGCTGGAAGAGGACTGGCTGTCTGTGGGCTGTCTGAGGGAGAGGGGTCTCAGAGGGGCTGCTCCTTAGTGGTGGATCTCACCCTCCAGGAAACTGCACTTGGCCATGACGTACATCTCCCAGTCAGTGAGCTTGACAGCAGCCTGCCCGGATTTCTTGAGGTGTAGCTTGCCATACCAGTTGTGCATGTGTTTCCACCATCCAAGGAGTACTTCTGCAGTGTAGTCCAGGCTCTCTGCCTTGTCTCTTCAAGCTGTCTGTTTCTTCTTGGTGTCCCGATACAGTCTGTGGCCTTTTCTCCAGAGGTACTCGTTCTCCCTCAGCCATTCCAGAACCTCATCCTCATGTTCCTCGGAAACAGTGTACTGTTTCCTATCTCCCTTTTGCTTCCCTTGCCTCTTCCTCCCTCTGGCACGGGCTTCAGCAGGGCCTTCAGAGGCTTGAGCAGCAGGGCCTTCAGCAGCAGGGCTTTGAGGCCCTTGGGGCTGGTCCACCACAGCAGCAGCAGCAGCAGCAACAGCAGCTTCAGAATCAGTGCCAGAGGGTGGGATGCTGGTTCTGGCCTTCTTGCCAGGGCTGGAACGAGTAGACATGGGCTTCCTCTTCTTGGCTGACTGACGAACCATGGTGTTCCTGCTAGATGTATGTGGCAGCACATCTTTCCCCTGTAGGCTGACTGCATGCATGCTGCATCCTTTTATATCCGCGGAGCTGATGCAATTCATACTTCCCGCATGCACAGTGAATGCTTTGCATCCAATATACACCCGCGCGGCATCCCTTTGTTTCCTATTGGCGTCCGTGATGCATCCGCTTCATCCACTATGCATCCACTTCGAAATTCTCCCCCGGAACCCCTTCGGATGTGTCATCCGCTTCCATCCACTGTCATCTGCTAGGCTTCCTATGAACATCCGTTTAATATCCCCGCTACATACTACCCACATCCGTTCTTTTCCGTTCTGTTTATGCAAATTTTCACCACCTTTTGGAGCGGATGACAACAGATGGAGGCACCCCCGAAATTTTGCTCGTCTGCTATGTCCTTTATGTATACGTTTTGCGTCCGTCGGCCGGTGGGACCGGGCCTTAACATACATTATCAAACTTAATTACAACCATTTCCATTACATGGCCTAATTGATTCTGTATTAATTTATCAGCAATAAATAGAAATAGGGTTTTTCTAGCTCATTTTCTCATCTTTGAATTAAGATAAAATGTACATTTAGTCCACATTTAGCTATTCTCACTTCCTATGCAAAATGCTTTCATTTTGGAAAGAAAAGAAGTCTATTAAACAGAAACTTGACTTTGTACTGGAAAGGAATGTTAGCTTATATTTAGAAACTTTCACAGAGCCAAATGAAAAAAAATAAATCTTTTTATTGTACATTTATACCAAGCTGGCTTCACAGTTTCCTCTTGTGTTTTTTTTAGATTGCTATTTTGATTTTAAATGTAAATAAATAGTGCATTATATGCTGTTGTTTTAACTTTAAATTTTATGTCTTCCTTGACAACAGATAGTCATAGTTGCATTCTTGGGGGAAAAAATTAAAAGTATAGATGGAGGAAACAAAATTAATTTTAAACTTTATGAAAACATTCATTCTGTACATTAGCAGAAGCAAACAGGCAAGCTACTGACCCATACCCACCACAGCCTGTAGTTTATTGAATTGATTGATTAATAGTACAGAAACGAGGAGGTGTGAATTTACTTTGGATTTCAACAGAGTTGAAAAAAGGCTAGGCAAAAGCTGGTTGAGCTTAATCTGCATTTTGAAGCCTCTGAACTATGACCACCTCCTGGCACCTTCTCCTGCGTTTAGTCTCCCAGAAAGGAAACATCCTGCTCTAGACCTTGTTTTGGCCCAGGCCAAAGGATTTCTAAAGGCAACAGCAGACCCATTTCAAATGAACAGCCTACCTTTTCCCCTGGTGGACTGACTCAATGTTTACAGGGAAAAATACAAAAGCAGTAAAAGGAAGGTAGCAAACACAGGTCTTCATGGCTGAAGTTAATTTTATTTTATTTTTTAAAAAAACAACACTCTGCTGAATGTGACAATTGGGTTAAACAGGTAAAAGCAAAGGAACAATAAATAATGCCTCAAAGGGGAGGTGGGAAAAAAGCTGGGGCCGGCATAAAATGCTGATTGGGAGTTAATTTTATCTTCACAGGGAAATGATCTGTGTATTATTCTTCTGTAGGGATGATTAAAACAAAGCCCTCTTTTTGAGAAGGCCCAGTGCTCCTCAATGTCCATTTTTTTCTGGCATGGGTAGGAAATGTAGAATAACAGTAACAAGACACTTTATTGAAGAAAATTTTGACTCATAGTTTAATCCTCTATGAGTATTTCAAAAGAGAAATGTCCGAGACAACCCAGCAATTTACTTTTTTAATGTTTGTTTAGTCTTCTGATTATTTTACATCTCTAATTAAATGCAGATTTTTTAAAACTCTCTGATTGTGACTAGACTTGTGTACACTCAAAATGTCTCCTACCATCTTAGCATACAAGCTTTATACACATTTAACTTCTTTAGAAATACTTTTTCCTTCATTCAAAACAGTTCTGCCTTACTTCTGTTTCATTTTGTTATGATTACTGGCATTTTCCTAATAGGAATTCTCATACTGGTTTAAGAATTACGTTTCAGCTAAGAAAAACTGTGAATAAATGCTAAACATTTGTAAGAACTGTATTTTAACAAAGTATATGGAGAAGGGGGGGGAAGTGTCATGAATCATCTAATACATCACAAACATCTGTTCTTATATAGAAAATACAGTGCATAACAAAAAGTTTCAAAACTCTAATAGTTAAAAACAAACAAACAAACACATCTGGTACTAAAATGGTAAGTTTCAGACCAGTAAAAGTTTCAGTCCAGTATTCATCTTTTTATCCTTAGTCGCATCTCAGGCAGTTTTACTGAATGGACTACAACCATACCTATTCCAGGAACTAGGAAAAAATCTCTCAAGTAATTTCCCTCCATTTTTGGAATGGAATTTCCAATATATAAATATATATATATAAAACATTGCACCATGGTTTTTTTTAAGATTAAGAATTGATTAGAGGTATATATTACTCTACATCTCTAAAGAAAATCTATGAGTGTACATATACAAGTTGTGAGAATGCAGAGTAAATAGATATTTATTATTTAAAAGCATAGAATGTAATTAATTAATACAGAAGGATGCTACTGTGTAGTTGTCAAGATTTGGAGGAAGCAAGATCAGTGTTGCAAGAGATTGCCTTGATAATTCCCCAAGTCATGATATTGTTATCAGTTCAGGAAATGATTATTAGTGAGGCCGAGCATGAGATGAGCCTTGCACAACTGTAGGAGAAGACCTTACATGGTAAATAGCCATAATCACATAAATGTCCTTATGCAGCTCCCTTAAGGCTAGGTCACACTGGCCGACGGATGCAAAACATATGCAAAAAGGACACAGCGGATGAGCAAAATTTTGGGGGTGCCTCCATCCATTGTTATCCGCTCTCAAAAGTGGCAAAAATTTGCATAAACAGAACGGAAAGGAATGGAAAGGAACGGACGTGGATAGTACGTAGCAAGGATGGTAAGCGGATGTTCGTAGGAAGCCTAGCGGATGGAAGCAGATGGAAGCGGATGACACATCCGCAGGGCTTCCGGGGTAGAATAGCAAAGCGGACGCGTAGCAGAAGGAGCAGATGAGTAGCGGATTACGCGGATGCATCATGGACGCTTATAGGATGCATAGCGGATGCGTAGCGGACGCAAAGTGGTCACTGCGCATGCGGGGAGGATGAATTGCGTCAGCTCTGTGGATATAAAAGGATGCAGCTCGCAAGCAGTCACCATTCAGAGGTTCGTCAGTCAGGGAAGAAGAGGAAGCCTGTGCCTACTCCTGCCAGCCCTGGCAAGGACAGAACCAACATCCCACCCCCTGGCACTGACTCTGAATCTGCTGGTGCTTCTGCTGGTGGTGGTGGTGGTGGTGCTGGTGCTGGTGGTGCTGCTTCTGGTGCTTCTCCTGCTGGTGCTGCTGGTGCTGCTGGTGCTTCTCCTGCTGGTGCTGCTGGTGCACCTGGTGCTGCTGGTGCTTCTCCTGCTGCTGCTGGTGCTGCTGCTGTGGTGGACCAGCCCCAAAGCCCTCAAAGCCCTGCTGCTGAAGGCCCTGAAGCCCCTGCCAGAGGGAGGAAGAGGCAAGGGAAGGAGAAGGGAGAGAGGAAACAGTACTCCATTTCTGAGGACCATGAGGAGGGGGTGCTGGAATGGCTGAGGGAGAACAAGTACCTGTGGAGAAAGGGCCACAGGCTCTATCGCAACACCAAGAGAAAGCAGGCAGCGTGGAGAGACAAGGCAGAGAGCCTGGGCTACACTGCAGATGTACTCCTAGGATGGTGGAAGCACGTGCACACATGGTATGGCAAGCTACACCTCAATAAATCTGGCCAGGCCGCTGTCAAGTTCACTGACTGGGAGATGTAAGTCATGGCCAAGTGCAGCTTCCTGGAGGGTGAGATCCGCCACTGAGGAGCAGCTGCTCTGTCAACCCTCTCCCTCAGACAGTCCACAGACAGCCAGTCCTCTTCCAGCCAGGAGACAGCTACCGTGTCCAGGCAGGTGTCTTTGGAGGGCCCCACAGCAGAGACCCCCCAGAAAGCTGCACTCCCCATGCCAGAGGACGTGGAGGATTCCTGGTCTCAAATGGAGCAAGAAGCAGCAGCCACCAGAGGCCAACCCACCCCCACCCCCACCCCCAGTTCCAGAGGATGCAGGCAGAGAGGTAGACTGGAGGACCAGGACCACAGTGTGCTGTTGGAGATCAGGGACACAATGAAGACCAGCACAGAACTTCTCTCTCAGCTGGTCCACAGTGATATACCATCCTTGAACCGCAAGCCCTTCATCACGTACGTGAGCCAGACCCTCATGGACCTGCCCGAGGCCCAGTACCAGGTGATGAAGGAGAAGATCACAGCACTGCTGCACCACCCTTCAGGCCCAGCTGAACCTGCTCTGACCCAGTCCAGGACTGCTCCTCCACCCCAGGCGATGTCACAGCCCTTCCACAGCTTTCAACAGCCCCTCACCTACCAAGGCTACGACTACCAGGACTTCCCACAGCAGAGGCAGCCCTTCCCAGTCCAGGCCTAGGTACATCACATGCCACAGATGCCTCACCTGACCCAGATGCAGACCAGACAGCCCCACTATACTCCTCCTTCCTCCACCCCACAGCCAAGCCCCTCAACAGAAAATCTGTCATCAGTACTGTGCCTGACATCCCAGGTCCTTGAGGAAGGGCCTCTCAACCTCACGGGACTGAGTCAGCTCTCTGAGAGCTTCCTGAACACACCATCCCCTGTTGTACTCTCGGGGTCAGGCACCCCAATGGTGCCTCAGACCAGTACTCCAGCCACAGCCACCTCCACAGTCCCTGGCCGCTCGACAGCTGAGACCATGGACATGCCTCAGAGTGACTTAGAATAGTGTCAGAGACTAAGTTGTACTTGATAAGTTTATCTTTGCTTAAGACACTTTACTTGGTTCATTTTGCTTTTTTAATAAAGTCAGTTTACTTAAGACAGTTGTTAATAAAGGTTATCTTTGCTTCACACACTTGGTTCATTTTATTTACTTAATAAAGTGTGGGTGAAAACTTTGAAAAAAGGGTTAAGCCTTTGCATGCTTGTGGGATAGGTAAGGATAGCTGTGGGATGGGTAAGGATAGCTGTGGGGTAGGTAAGAATAGTTGTGGGATGGGTAAGGATAGCTGTGGAATTGATAAACCTCCTGTGCAAGCATAGTGGGACTGTATGGTCCACCCTCCCAGCTGCCACACATATGGCCCTTTTTTATCAATAACAATTTATTCATTGATCAACACATTTCAAAATAAACAAAGCTCTTTATTCATGCCCTATTCATTGTAGGACCACTCAACATACATGGCACAATCTCATCAGTGTTATGCGACAGGCTGAAGCTGTCCTCCAGCCTTCTTCAGTGGTGGGACACTGGAGGAGCTCCTCCATGTATTCTTCGATGATGGCCTGCACCACTTCTCTGACCACTTTGCTGACGGTGTTGTGTGGCACCCTCCAGGCATTACTGCATTTTTATGTATGTGCTTCCAGAGGCCAGGTGGCGCAGAGTCAGTGCCACCTTCAGTCCAGGGTCTAGGCTGGGACGGAAGTTGGTGCTTGGCTTGGTCAACCTGGGTCTCAGATGCTCCACAATTTCATCAAACATGGCTGGTGGCATCCTCATGAAGTGCTGGAATGCACGAGTGTCTTCATTCCTCAGCTCCACCATCAGCTTGTCATAGAGTCCAAGCTCCACTCTTCTCCTGATCCATCGTCGGACCCACGCAGCTCTTGGACGTCTCCTTCTTCTCCTTGCATAGAAAAGGTGAAACAGCCTGAAGAGGGCTTGGTTCTGTTGTTGAATGATTGTAGCTACCATAAGGAGTGTGTGATGATCCATGGTGGAGATCAATGGATGATGTGGAAGAGCAAGAGCAAGGGTCAAGAGATCTGTACACCATGGCTGCTGGACTGATAGTGAGATCCAGGTATTTTCCTCCCCCTTTTTATAGGAAATGTCGGTTTTCCGCTAGGTGTCCTTCCACATACTCTAGGCATACTCCAGACATCCTAAATATATGAGATATGTCCCATATATGAACGTTTTGTCCTTTTTAGTGATTTATATATGACATGCATCCGCTAGCATCCTTTCTATTTCCGTGCTACTAACGCTGTGTCGACGTTCCATGTACCTTTTGCTTCCTCCCTCTTTCCGCTTTCAGCTGCAGCGGATGTGAGTTAAGGGGATGTCCAGAGGATGCCGAGAGGATACAGCGGCCATGTAACTGATGACAACAGACGTAGAACGTTTGTTGCCCGTATGTGTCGCGGATGTACATCGTACGCAGTGGAAAGTTCATCCGCTCAAAAAGTTTTGTGCAGCTCAAAACATTTTGAGCAGATGAAATAGCAGTAGATGGATGTTTGATGGATAGAGCATATGAAACACGTACACAGTGAGTACACAACGGATGCATTGCATTTTCAAATGGATTGCAAACTTTTTTGTCCATTTTTCATCCTCTTTGCATCCGTTGGTGCAGTGGGACATGGGCTTAATATCATCAAACCAAAGCAAGAGGCAGCCAGTCAGATATATGAACAGTTTGTGAGCTCAGACACAAGCTATAGCTCGCACAATTGTGATGTCTCCTTTCTCTAATGCTGGTATTCAGTTTCACTGGAAACCTATGGAGTATTCTTCTACTGTAGCTTGGCAACTTCAGTCATGCAAATAAGAATTACCCCTTTTCACTTATCCCATTAAAGTGGAGATGTACTAAGTCAGAATCCATGGAAAAAATCATATGCAGGCTTTGTATGCAATCATTCCTTCCATTCAAGTTCCACTAGGAATTGTTCTTTCCTCATAGCTAAGGTTCTCAAAGCTTATCTGATCATTTGTCAGATAAACAGTAGCTGATTAAAAAGAGTATGTTTGTTGTAGGATATAGACGCTCATGGGCCAAATCTTTAACCCTGTTGGTGTAGTGGTTAGTGTTAAGTAGGCACGCAGAGTGAAGAGGCAGGACATGGCACTGCAGGTAACTTCTTCATTAGGTTCCGGCGAAACACAAGCCACTCAGCCGTGGCTGGCATTGACTTATATAGCCAGTGCTGCCCAATGTTTCAGCTGCTGAAGGGACTTTATTTATCCTGCCAGTGACTGAACCAATGAGTGGGGTCTGACATCAGACTCCACTCTTTAGCCCATATTAGGTGATACTTAACACCCCTCCCCTCCTAGTTAGGGTTCCACCAATCTGCGTTCGTATACCTTAGGTAGGCGGGGTTTCGCTGGGTGAGACTGGACCTGCGCACTTCACTCATTCCTGGGACAGCAGCCTGTTCAGACAGGTTCACTGTAGCTCCAGTCCCTGCCTGCAGAACAGTCTCGAAGCTGTCTTGGGATGCGGCAGGGCCTGTCGAGCCTGAGGCCTCAGAAGTACACCTCCCTTCCTAAAGGTGAGGGTTCCACTGCTCTCTTCAGGTTTGAGACTAGGGTCTTGCCTAATTCTGATTGTTCTATGGATAGTGTATTTGCTAGGGCTGGGTCTGAGTGTGCATGTCGGGCTTCTGGCCAGTTGTCCAAGACTGAGACCTGGCCTCTGATTTGGTCAATGTCCTGCTCCACAGTTTTCCCTCTTCAGTCTCTACCCTGCATGACTTGGGGCCAGTGATTCCTACTACTTTGGTGGGGATCCAGGTTGGACTCCCTGTGGAATTGTTTGCATAGATGGAATTCCCTATTGTGAAGTGCCTACACTTTCCCATGGAGTCTGTGGGGGCCTCATTATTTTAGTTGGGATGTATTTGGTCTAAGGTTGACCTAAGTCTTCAGCCCATCAGTAGTTCATCCAGGCTGCTGTGTGTTGTGTTGGGTATGATGTGTTGCACTAATAACATCCTGTCAACCCTTTTCTGCCAGTCCCCCGGACCCATCCTCTTGAGTATTTCTTTCATAGACCTGACCATTCTCTCTACTTGTTCACTAGTGGCCCGGTATACCAGCGCGGAGAGTGCATGTTGGATCCCCAACTCCACTAGGAACCCCTCAAAGAGCTGTGCTGTGAACTGTGGCCCATTGTCAGACACTAGCACATCTGGCAGTCCGTGGGTGGCAAACAGTCTCTGTAGCACCCTTATGGTGGCCACAGTAGTAACTGACTTTGTAATAATTACTTCCAACCACTTTGAGTAGGCATCTACCACTATTAAGAAGGTTTGTCCTTGGCAGGGCTTGCCAAAGTCAACATGTACCCGGGCCCATGGGGATGTATGTATTTCCCACTTCAAGGGGGTTGCCGATGATGGTGCTGGCTGGGATTCTTGATACAGGGAGCAGGCGGAAACCCAGGCCTCAACCTCCTTATCTATCCCTGGCCACCACACATAGCTTCTGGCGAGTGCTTTCGTCTGAACAATCCCCAGGAGGCCCTCATGGAGCATAATCAGTACCTTGCTCTTAATGGTGGGGGAATGACCACCCTCTATCCCCACAACAGGCAACCCTTAATCACTGATAGTTCATTTTGTCTGATTTTAAATGGCTTAAATTCATCCTCGTCTATGGTTTCTGGCCATCCCCTCCACACCCAATTTGAAATCCATGCCATGGTTCTGTCCCTAGCCATAAGTCTCACAATTTCTGTTGATGTCATCAGGTCGGGCCAGAGGCTTTTACTAGGAACACGTATGGCGTTGGGTCTTCGGCAATGTCTGGGATGGGGCAGTGGCTCAAGGCATTTGTGTTGGGGATTTCCTTTCCTGGTCTGTGGATTAAGCAATAACTATAGGCAAGTAGGAATATGGTCCATCTTAACATCCTGGGTGAAAGGATGTTCATTGTGGGTTTGTCCCTGGCAAGGATGCCCAGCAAGGGCTTGTGGTCCATTACTAAGCCTGCCGTAGAGATATTCAAGGAAGCGTTTGTCGCCTGCTACAATGGCAAGGATCTCCTTATCAATCTGACTGTAATTCCATTGTGGCTTGGACAGGATCTTTGGATAATAGTCAATGAGGGCTTCCCTCCTGCTTGCTAGTTTGTGGCTCCCCCATAGGGGGAGGCATCGTATGTTAGGGTTAAGGATAGTATTTCTCTATATTGAATGAGGACACTGCTAGACATTAGAATGTTTTTTATTTTGTTAAAAGAGGTGGCTTTGCATTGCCCCCAGGTCCAGTCGGTTGCCTTGTCTAGCAGCCCATGGAGCAGTTCTGTGATGGTTGCTTTCTGCAGTAGAAAGATATTGTCAAAATTGAGCAACCCAAGGAACGCTTGCAGTTCCGCTTTGCTTTGTGGGTGGGGACTTCCCTTATTGCCTGTAGCTTGCTGCTTGTGGGTCATATGCCCGACCCATTGATGACAAAACCCAGAAATTCCACTTGGGGGACAGCCAGGTGGCATTTATTCCTTTTTAGCTTAAGCCCCACTTCCTGGAATCTCCCAGTACTGCTCTCAGTCTCCATTAATTGCTCTATTAATTACTTTTGGCTGTTGGCTGGGAAGATGACATCGTCAAAGTATGGTATTAGCCCCAGGATGTTATGTAACAGTCTCTCCATGAAACTGGAAAAGTCCAGGGGCTACACTTACTCCAAACTGCATTTGTGCTTCAGTGGTTGTGACCGGCAGTTGCTGATAGGCTTGGTCCAGATCTAACTTGGCAAAGATGTTTCCCCACCTGAGGGAATGTAAGAGGTGCTACACAACTGGTATCGGATATGCACTTTGCTGCAGGGCCTGGTTCAGGCTAGTCTTGTAGTCAGCACAGATTCTCACCATCTTGCTTAACTGGGGTGACTATTGGGGTCTCCTACTTGGCATGATCAACCAGCTTGAGGACTCCCTGGGCTTATCTAACTTATCTTATCTAATTTAGTCGAACAGGGGGGTCTAGGTTAAAAGATATTGGGGTCTCCATGTACTTGCCTAGTTCGTCGTTGAACATGTCACTGAAGTCACGTTCTAGTGCTGTGAAATCATCGTCCGGGGTCAGGTGGTGGTCCCTGTGGCATGGATGCCGGTGAGATGAATCTGGAGGGGTCTGAACCACTCTCAACCCAGCAGGCTTGGCAAGTCTCAGTCTACTATGTGAGATGTAGGGTTCCTTGGAAGTTGTCGTATTCTCTCCGGACTGGCTTTCAGCCCAGGATGGGAATGCCGTAGCCCTGGTAGTCCTTCAAGATGATATTTTGCAGCTCCAATTGGTCACACCTTATGCGGGGCTAGAGTTTCTTGGGGGTATCCCATGAGATCATGGAGATGCAGGACCCCAAGTCTACTTCCATCTGGCATAGGGTGCCCTCGATGCTTATGGTGGCCATGGTTTTGTTCAGTTCGCCTCACCTGGATTTGAGCATAACCTACAAAGGTGTATTGCACTTCTTCCTCCCTGGTGTCTTCTCTCTTTGAATTTCCCACCTGGATTTTTCCAGCCTCGCCCTTGGTGGCCATATTGCCTGTTGGGGGAGGATGTTCTCCTGGATTGTCTGTTGATCAGTTGGTTGGCTCTGCATGCCTCCACAATGTGTCCCTTCTGGTCACAGCACTACCAGATAGTGTCCTCAAAGCAGTATGCAGAACAGTGGTGATTTCCTCCTCAACCCCCACACTGCTTGGTCCTCTGTCTCCTGACCAGCTTACTGGACCTCACTCTGTGGATGTCCTCCTCATCCTCATCACTGGCTTTGGAGTTGGAGGTGTCTCAGGCCATGTGGCGATCAACCTGGGTGGTGTGCACCTTCCTGGTCCCATTGATTCACACGGCGGAGCTGTCTGAGGTTTCCGTGGCAAGGGTCTCATAGATGGCTTTCTTGAATGGGACATCCTCTGGGGCCAGTAGTTGCTTCTGGAGGGTCAGGTCACTCATCCCAAGGACTTGGCGATCCTGGATCATGTCCTCGGCATGTTGGAACTTGCAGTTTTTCTATAGCTTCTGAAGCGCAGCCACAAATTTATGTTTATTGTCTCTCCCTCTCTCTGGCTCCACATATAGTATTCAGGTAGGAGGGAGTCAGGTCAAAGTGCTCCTTTAAGGCTCGCTGGAGCTTGTCCTAGGACACATTCTCCAATTCGCTGGCTTCAGCCAGTTCATAAAGCTCCGAGTCGCAATAGGTTAGGAATATAGATTCCTTTTTTCCATCAGGGGCTTCCTGGAATCCATTGACCTATGGTACAGTTTGAATTGACCCATGTAGGAGGACCATTTCTCTTTGGAAGGATCATAGGGGATCGACATTGGGTGGTGGGCCATGCTGTTCGTTGGGGTCACGATCATTGTGGTGACCAGTCAAAATGGCTGTGGAGTCCCACGAAGTTGTCCTTTGTTCTCTCCTCAGGATGCCACCTTAATCGCCAATGTTAAGTGGGCACACAGAGTGAAAAGACTTTATTAGGTTCTGTTCAAACACAAGCTGCTCAGTTGCAGCTGGCGCCGGCTTATGTAGCCAGTGCTGTCCAGCATTTCAGCCACTGATGGGACTTTATTTCTCCTGCCAGTGGCCAAATCAATGAGCAAAGTCTGATATCAGACTCCACTTTATGCCCATATTAGGTGATATTTAACAGAATGTACTATTGCATGCAAACTCTGCCAACAGCCTGGATTTCAAATCTGATTGGCTCAAGATTGATTCAGCCTTCCATCCTTCCAAGGTCGGTAAAATGAGGACCCAAACTGGTGGGGGCAATATATGATGCTATGGGGTGATATATAATAACATGAGCTGAAAATATTTTTATCTGGACCT
>BLBF01000025.1:18230146-18298921 GCA_015471245.1 Laticauda colubrina
TCCAGTTTCCTAATTAATTCCGTGGCCAGTCTGATGGAGGGGTGATAAGTATAATATGTGAAAAAGTTATGTATGTGTGAAAAGTATGTGTGAAAGAAATGGTGAACGTTTTACTTAAAGAAACTAATTAGGCTTTATTGTTTTTGGAACTGAGTATTCGATGTTGCTCACTACCTATCTGGAGATTACAAATACCCCTGCATACTGGTGAGGTTCAAGCCATTAATGTGACTATATAAGAAATCAAAGCTGTCTCCTTGGAACTAAATTCACCTGTAACAACTGTTGGTGCAAAATTAATGCCACAAAGAGGAGGGAAGATAACCTTGATGGAGATATACAAGAACTGTTACCAAAGCTACAAGAAAAAAAAAAGTATTTTATAACCACACCAAACAGAAAATAGCTGGAACAAGTTCAGACAGACTCCCCCTTAATTCACATGAATATAAGAAAGGGGAAGGGGTTAGCACAATCAGATTTGCAAGATTCTGTTATTATAGCCACTTTCAACATAAGTAGTTTTAATTTTTTTCTGTGGATTTGATTTCTCATCTTCTTTATAGATAGGGCTGACAAGCAGGCATTGAATTCAAGACAACTTATTCAGCAGGGAGTCATGACAGTGAAATCAATTTTCGGAAAGCCATGGGACACCTGCAAAGAAGAAATAAGAGCTACAATATGAGTTTGGAAGGAAATCTTCAGGAATTTTTTCCCCCAAAAGTTACTTCTATCACAGTAGAAATTTGACAGAAGTCAGTTCTGGCTGTAAATCAAGAACACTGTAAACCTATATGGAAAATACAAAACAAAACAATAAAAACATAACTTATAATTACCTGAAATAAGTGTTTTTTTTAAATCTGAAAATTGAATCATTGACATTTGAACTTTGAAGTACTGAATTTCAGTACCTCAATGTCTTGGTATAAAATGTTGGCAAGATGCACACAGTCCAGGAGTGACTACTTTGAGGGCAAGCAAAAGGTTCCATTATCAGAAATGATGTTATACATCATCATACCAAATAGTACTTACACTTACATACCACTCCAGGGTTCTTTATTGCACTCTCTGAGCAGTTTACAATGCCAGCATGTTGACCCAACAATTTGTGTCCTCATTTTATCAATCTCAGGATGACAGAAGACTGAGTCAAACTTGAGCGCCATTAGGATCGAACTGCCGATTCTGAACAGAGTTTGCCTGCAATACAGCACTTAACCACTGTGCCAACAAGGCTCTTACATTATATCAAAGACAAAAGAGCACTTTCCTTAAAAAGAACATTAAATCAAGGAGGAATACTATTAAATATTAAATCAAGGAGGGATACATTCCAGATGGATTCTGCATCTATTAACTGGATTTTGTAAAGGAAGGTAGCTGTAGCATATATAACATTATTAACATTATGCTCTAGTATTGATTCCGGGTGACTCCCTGCACTAATGACTGCAATTTTCTTGGCAGGATTTCAGAAGTGATTTGCCACTGCCATCTTCAAGGAGAAAGAGGGACTGGCCCAAGGTCACCCAGCTGGCTTCATGCCTAAAAGGGATTAGAACTCGGATCAGAAAAATCTCCTAGTTTCTAGCCAGGTGCCTTAACCATTATACCGTTTAAACTTATATTATTGGGTGAATTTTAGTTAATGCTATGTGTCTTATAATATAAACCCTGACTAAGTAATTTTTTGTAATAAGAGAGCTAAACAGTTTCAAACTGTACAAGGTATTCATGTAGCAATTGAGTAGGGGCTGTTTCTAGACTTAGGAGTTCTTAATCATTATAGGCCAAATGATAAATCTTGATTAAGAACTTGAATTTTTTTTAATTACTTGGATGGGGTTCCATTGTCCCAAACAGATCTGGTGCACAATGTGGGGATCCTTTTGGACTTGTGGTTCCTGATCATGGTGAAAACCTGGTGCAGTGAATATGTTGGGGAGGGGGAATTTCCTGATTTATTGCTAATTGGTGAATTTCTCCCTCTTGTGTATGTTGAACTGGATGTTTTTACTGGTTATATTCTTTTTATTGTTTTATTTTTTTTATTTTTAATTGTAATATATTTTTTGTATTGTGAAACACCCAGATACATTGACTGAGATAGGTGGCCATAGAAATTGAATAAATAAATAAATAAATATTCCATATTGTGAGTGTCATTTGAAAATGTCATATGTCCACTTTTTATGAAGGATTCAAGTTCAATATAGGAATAAATCCATGTGACACATGGAAAATGCTACTTGTCTTCATTTCAAGAAATCAGTTTAATCTATTCTGGATTTAGATGAAGAATGAACATCAATATTAAGTAAAATAAAACCAATATACTTGAATTTCTAGAAAAAGGCCTTGAATTTTCTTTTATGTGACAGAAAGACTAGACACTATTTGTAAAGAGAAACAAATTATTACTATAATAAACATCTTTTCTGCATACTTTAAGTCAAAATGCAATCTGGTCTGTGGAGAGCACATTCTCCACTCTTCCCGTTCCTTGAAACCTGGGCTTCAAAACACAGGATCCAGATGTAAGCTATTTTTTGTTGCCTGGAAGATCTAGCTTCTTGGCATATTTCCTCATGCAATTGCGTGGGTGGCTTAAGACTTCCCTTTGTGTCTGTCATGTGGTTAAATCTGTCTAGCTTGCTCTGAACTTCTGGACACCATTGTCATTTGATGGATTAGAATTAGGGGGAAATGTGCATGTCATACAGAACTGTATATCTATCATATCATGTCTGTTAAATGCATCAATTTCTATGATAGTTTCACTGTACAGATTCATGCCAAGTAGAGAACCAGAACATTAACTAAAATTTGAATGTAGTTCAATGAAGCTATCATGGTGGTGCTGGGTGAATTTCAGATGTTTCAAATTTCATTCTTTACCAAAGAAAAGGGCACTGTTGAAATTGACTGATTGAGTACAGTATGGTACTACTCTTCTAGAATTTTTGGTCCAACATATCATTCCAAAACACTTTTTGTTTCGAGAAATAGTTCTATCTATGATCAGACACTGAAATTGATTAAGCTAACAAATGAAGACCATTCAAAATTGCATTGAATTAACTCCTACCCCATCTTCTTTAGACTAAAGATGTACTTTATTCAGTCAGTTGATTTCAACTTTTTCTTTGGTAAAGAATGATATTTGAAACATCGGGAGTTCACCCAGCATGAACAATGAGAGCATCATTGAACTATATTCAAATTATAGTAAATTTTCTAGTTCTCTATTGGGTTTCTTCCATATCCTTGAAGTTTCTTCCATATCCTTGAAGATGCTCTTTCCTTAACTCCCCATTATCTATTTCTTATAAGGCTTTATCAGCATTTATATTATCTGCCTTAAAGAAAAACTATAGCAACATGTAGTTTTCATAACATAAAGGAAGAATATACAGAGGGATATCCTGCTTGAATACAGAATAACAAAGATGGAATCTTGGATATCTTCTAATCCAACCTCCTGCCCAAACAGGAGACCCCATATCATTCTGGGAAAATGGCTGTTCAATCTCATCTTAAAAACCTCCAATGTTGGAGCATCCATAAGCCAATGGAGACAAGCCATTCCATTGATTAATTGTTCTCACTGTGAGGAAATTTCTCCTTACTTCTAGATTAGATCTCTCCTTGATAAGTTTGTGTTATTTACATGTTGTCCTGCCTTCAGGAGCTTTGGAGAATAAGTTGACCCCTTCTTCTTTGTGATAGCCTTTCAACTATTGGAAGACTCCTATCATGTAACTCCTAGTCCTTCTCTTTGTTAGGCTAGACACATCCAGTAATCTCTTCTATTTGTTATCAATGAAAGGAGAAGATTCCCCAAAAGCAGTGGAGAAAGCTGATCATTTGGCGTAAGGTGGTTGCAGATCTCCTGACCATTTTAGAAACACTCAGAAACCACCCAGGAAAGCTCACATTTAAATAAGCCTTAAATGTCATTGTGCTTATATAATGTCAAACATTTTCACCAGCTATTATTTGTCCCCTTCTTCTGGCATTCATTCCACATTACTATGTAAATTGGTACAAAACAGATTGCAAGGGAGAAATATAAGGAGGCAGAAAAAATAGTTCTGTTGTAAGGCGTATAATTCTTTCACCCATCCAGACAGAATAGTTAATATGCATCCCATAGAAAGCAGTGCAGCATGACTTACGCGGTTCCAATGCTATATGTGTTTACATATATATTCTCCAGCTAAACCACTCGCAAAATGCTGGAAGAAAATTCCCATCATACAAGCAATCACAGAAATATAATTGAAGTGTCAGCAACAGAACATCATTTGCTTTTACAACAACACACTGCTACATTTGTATGGCTACGTCATAAAAATCACATTGTTATAATTGCTTTATGATTCCCAACTGGATGGAATCATGTAGCGGAGAATAATGAAGCTGAAAATGTGCTG
Organism: Laticauda colubrina; assembly: GCA_015471245.1. Classification (NCBI taxonomy): domain Eukaryota; kingdom Metazoa; phylum Chordata; class Lepidosauria; order Squamata; family Elapidae; genus Laticauda; species Laticauda colubrina. The sequence goes on from BLBF01000025.1 coordinate 18,234,592, forward strand.
TTGAAGCAACAGGGTACCAAGGCCTTGAAGAGGAATGAAAAAAAATTAAATTAGGTAGCTTTATTGTGGATTGTTTTCTGTACTGTTGAAAAGCCACTACCCTCAACAATGGTGTAGCACTAATACTGATTTAATGCTGACTTAAACAGCACGCGGATTTCATTACTGTATGCTCATAGGACTCTTGATATTACAATGAGTCTCTTCTGTCATTCCTCCTGTTTTACCCCCTCTTGTTTCTTTTCAAATTGACACAGAAACACTGAATAGAAAGTCAAGACAAGAAATGATCAGTTGTTTGCATCTAGATAATCTCCACACAGACAAAACCCACTTCTGTGATTGCTTATTTGAAAGTGTGCTGATTCATGTTTATTCATGTCTCCTTTGTTCACTTGAATAATACAATGACTCCAGACTGGGAGCCAAAGAATGAATCAAAACACTTTTTTTCTAGTCTTGACATAATAAGAAACAGCTCTCCAAAGGCAATTGTAGTTGTAAACTCTTTCTAAATTCATAGACAGTGATTTACAGATGTTGGCTTCATTAGGCATTTAGATTTAATTGCTGTTTAAAACCCCACTATAAAGAATTCTGCTAATCTAAATGAATGTTCTAATCAACTCTGGTCTTCCTGACTTATACCCACCGAGAAAGACCACCAGTCAGAAATTTTCAGTATCATTCCAACTTCCATCATCACTGACCAGAATATACTGAATAGCAAAGAGAAAAGTGCCAAAAAAGAAGCCTTTATAATATTTTATTTTTTAAAAGACAAATAAGAGAACATATAAAAATATACTGCATGTAATCCTCCAGATTAGATTGATATAATCTAATTCTACCTTGTTACATAAACAAAGAAACTGTTAGTCCTTCAAGGTAGTCCAGACAAGAAGCACAACTATGAGTAAGGTTATTTTAACATAATTTTGCAGTATTTCTCTCCTCTTTTCTTTACTCTCTGAAAAATTAGAGAGGGTCTCTTCTGAAATGTTTCCCATGCTATTTCCCCTTCTGTGGACTGAGACTTCTTTTACATGAAAGTTTCCTGTCTCCCAAGGCCATGCTCACTAAACATCACAGAAATGGTTCTGTGCACCTTGTTATAGCAGGATTCAAAGGCAAAGTTATTCATTCCTGTATGTCTCAACCCATTTGCCTTAGAAAACCAATCAGATTATCAAATCTGTTTGCTTGCCTGATTAATTAATTATGCGGTAGACTTCCCAGATGAAGTTTGGTGCAGGAGAGGTCTTTTGCAATGGCGAAGGTCACAGAAGCAAAGAATCCACATATATCCTTTATATCAGGGTTCTCCAACCTTGGGCAACTTTATGACTTTCTGGCTGAGGAATTCTGGGAGTTGAAGTCCACAAGTCATAAAGTTGCCAAGGTTAGAGACATCTGCTTTATATTACTTCTCCTGAGCCCAACGGAAGTATCTTGAAATGCCATCAGTCAATTTGCAGTAAGTGAGTTCATAGAATTACATAATTAAACCTGACAGACAGACAACAAGGACTTTAGATTTGTTCTCTAAAAGAACGTTCTGAGGGCACAGGAGCATACATGGGACACCTGTTTGCAATCCTTTAAAGCAGGGGTCATCAACCTTTTGGACCTCAGGGACCACCAAACTCATTATTTTAAATCCCAGGGACCACTAACCAGTTTTGTGGGTGTGGCCTAATTTGTGGGTGTGGCTTGGTGGTCATGTGACTGGCTGGGCATGGCTTATATGTAAATATTATAAATATTTATATAAATATTGGATTTTTTATAAAAAAAGGGCAACTTTTACCCAAAAACAGGCAAAGCAGGCAGGCAGATTGAGTTGCTCACAGAATCACAGATTCATTCAGAGATCTATCTATTTGTCATCGGCTAGCTCAGTCAGTCACATAACATTTGGTTGCAAGCAAACTCATAAAATTAACTCACAACATACCATGTATATAAATATTGATAAATATTCATAAAATTTGTGAGCAAACAAACTCACTAAATTAACTCACAACACACCATGTATGTAAATATTGAATTTGAATAACAAATGTATTTTTTCTTTATGTATCCTGAGAGTATTTACACCAAGACAAATTTCTTGTGTGTCCAATCACACTTGGCCAATAAAAGTATTCTATTCTATTCTATTTCATTTTAAAAAGAGCAACTTTTACTCAAAATCAGGCAAAGCAGGCAGACAGATTGAGTTGCTCACAGAATCATTCAGTGATCTATCTATCCGTCATCAGCTACCTGAGTCTGTCATATAAAATTTACTTGCTGTGAGTCTGCACTGAATAATAGAACCTTCAGTCCTAAGGGAGGTTCGGCTGTGCTTAAAAGCACAGCCGAAGATCTAAAGACTAGTTAGAAAGTAAGAAATCCAACCATTTCCTGCTTCCTAGCTAATCTAAAACTCCTGGCACAGCAGAGCAGCTGATGGTTGAAAAAAGGAAAAATAGCAATTTAGCAGGCAAGTTTGCCGGGTCAGGAGAGAGTGGGTGGGGATTCCGTGGGCCAAGTGGGCAGCTCAGCCAGGATTAATTGCTTTTGGGGGGTGCTCTGGTGGTGACATTTCTCTGCAGCCCACCAAAATTTTCTCACAGCCCACCAGTTGGTGACTGCTGCTTTAAAGTAGCCATCTCTTTAAAGTAGCCACAAACTTTCTGACAGTGAGAACAATCAATCAATGGAACAGCTTGCCCTCAGAAGTTGTGGGAGCACCATCACTTGAGACTTTCAAGAAGAGATTGGACTTCCATTTGTCAGAAATGGTGTAGGGTCTCCTGCTTCGGCAAGGGGTTGGACTAAATGACCTACAAGGTCCCTTTCAATTCTGATTATCTGTTATCTGTTATCTTTTCCTAGGATGACACAGCACAGTACTGGGAAAAGGCAGGAGCTATATTTTATGCTTCTATGTTCTCCCTAGTACCTTTTGGAGCTCAAACCTGAAGCATGCATGGACCTAACACAGAGAATAGGCTTGAAATTGTAGGAGATGACTAGGCTGAGCCCAAGTGTGGAGTCAAATGCAACATCAGTCATAAGTACCTGTATGCCCACAAAATATCTAAGTCCAGCCCACCTGGAATTCCTTCTTATTCTTAACTCCCGCTAATTTCTCTTGGGGGTTAAATTCTTATAGACAGCATAAGCTTGAAATAAATCTTTATACTCCTGAATCTCTGGTGTCTGGTGCTTGACAGAAATCCTGAAGGACAAAAAGTATTACAAAGGATTAAAAATTCTATGAAGTGCAAGCAAAGCTGTCTAAATCCTGACAAGAAAAAAGAATATGTACAGAAGTAGACTCACAGAATCATAACTGAAAAAGAAAGAAGGTAAACCTCAGAAACAACAGGTAGTCCTTGAGTTATGACAGATCACTTAGAGACTGGAGGAAGTTATGACAGATCCCCAAAAGTTACCTCAGGTTTGGAAGTTCCAATATATGCTTCATGAGGCCAAGTGTATTTTAGGCACTTGGAAACTGTCCTGCATTTACTATGATTTATGTTTCCCCCATACACACACCAAACACCCCAGTGTTTACTTCTGTTTTTTGGGGGGGAAGAGACACCCCATAGCAAACCATAGATTTGCTTAACAATTGAGACATTCACTGAACAATTACCGCAAACAAGATTGTAAAATCAAGTCAGCAGGGGGTGCTGCCAGATGCTTTATAATTGTTACTATTTACTAGCAAAATGGACAGGCTCCATTATAGTTATAAGTCAAGGATTACCTATACAGAAATACTTTCAGATAGTCTAATGTTCATATTGAACTGAGGCTGGCAGGAGATGTTAAAAACAACAAAGAGAGAGGTACTTTGGACATGATATAAATATATGAAAGCTAAAGAGGGTCGAGACCTGTTGCATGAAGAAAGTGACAGTTAGAACTTAGAACTTCTTAACTCCTGTTTTGGTCTATATACTCTCAGAAGGAAATGAATTTCTAGATGGTTGTCATGCCACTAGAAGGATGACAAACTTGAGCTTAGGGTAGAAGAGAAGGGATAATTTAGCTAATTTAAATGAATTCAGGGCTCCATGGCTCACACACATCATAGGATGGTGAAGGAACTTTCAGTAGCACTACATGCCACCAAAGTCCATGCTTTGTTTTTGTTTTTTTAATAGTAAGAGAGGTCTTCCTTTCCACCACCCCAAAAACAAATTCAACCAAACAAATTACAACAGCAACAAAAACCCTCTAAATCAGGAATGAATTAGAACAGATTACTCCTGGTCAGTTTCCAGGGCCTGGATCCAGTCCTAAAAAATGGGTGAGGAGATTTCTGCACACACCTTATTCATAGGGTTTTGTTTTTAAAATATGTAGTCAGAAGTATTTTATTTTTTTATACCCCTTAAAAAGAAATGAGCAAGATTAATGAAAATCAGATTATGGCTTGGTTACAGCTTAGTTATAGCTATGTTAAAAAGCCTATTTTGCTGGAAACCTAGAGATCATGACACAATATGTATTGAGCTTTCTAATCATCACAAGTTTCTCTGCTGACATCAAGTAACAGGTTTCAGGTTTAATTTCCAATTGGCACTCTTTGTCTTAGTTTACACTCTCTACTTCAGATGTACATAACTTCGACATGTAAAAATAGCAATAATGAACTATATTTCAAACCTGTAAGCCATTCAATCTCAACAGTACTCAACAAGTAGTCCTTAATGGGTCTAAGTTACATGGAGGGAAGTGGGGTGCCACAAGGGTGGGGTGCCACACGGTCTTAGGACCAGTACTCTTCAATATCTCCATTAACGACTTAGATGAGGGAATAGAAGGGGAACTTACCAAATTTGCAGATACTAAGCTGGCAGGAATAACTGGTAGGAATAAGCTAGCACCCAAGAAGATAGGCTCAAGATCCAGATGGATCTTGATAGACTAGAACACTGGGCCATATCTAACAAAATGAAATTCAGTGTAGAGAAAAGTAAAGTCCTATACTTAGGCAAGAAAAACCAAAAGTACACATATAGACTGTAACTGTGAGAGAGATCTTGGAGTCTTAGTGGACAACCAGCTAAATATGAGTCAGCAGTGTGCAGCAGCAGCCAAAAAAGCTAATGCAATCCTAAATTACATTAATAGAGGAATACAATCAAGATCAAGTGAGGTACTAATATCACTCTATAAAGCCTTAGTGAGACCACACCTAGAGTACTGCATCCAGTTTTGTTCACCACATTATAAAAAAAATGTTGACACTCTAGAAAAAGTACAGAGAAGAGCAACCAGAATTATTAGGGGACTGGAAATTAAAACATATGAAGAATGGTTACAGGAACTGGGCATGGTTAGTCTAGTGAAGAGAAGGACCAGGGGAGACATGATAGCACTCTTCCAATATTTGAGGGGCTGCCACAGAGAGGAAGGGGTCAAGCTATTTTCTAGAGCACCCAAAGGCCAGACAAGGAATAATGGACGGAAAATGAACAAGGAGAGATTTAACCTGGAAATAAAGCCCATGTCACACTGGCCAACGGATGCAAAAAGGACACAGCGGACAAGCAAAATGTTCCATCCGTTGTTATCTGCTCTTAAAAGGGGCAAAAATTTGCATAACTGGAGCGGATAACACGGACGCGGGGAGGATGCAGGGCAGATGCAAAGCGGATGCGGAACGGAAGCCCAGCGGATGGAAGTGGATGGGTGCGGATGGCACGTCCGCGAGGCTTCCGGGGGGCCTCAGCGAAGCGGACGCGGAATGGATACAGCGGATGCAGAACGGATGCCGAACGGATGAAGCGGATGCACAGCGGATGCACAGCGGATGCACAGCGGATGCACAACGGATGCACAGCGGATAAAGCGGATGCACAGCGGAAGCCTAACAGATGCACAGCGGAAGTGGAACGGATGTCGAGCGTTAATTGCGCATGTGGGGGGAAGTATTACATAAGCCCCCCGGATATAAAGAGAAGCAGCTCGCATGTGGCCAGCATTCCGAGGAAAGACCTGCTGCTGGACACTTCGAGTTCCTTGCCTGCCCTGCCAGCCTGCCTTCCAGCCAGCCTTGGTGCCTGCCTGCCTGCCTGCCTTTCTGCCAGGCTTCCTGCCAGCCTTGGTGCCTGCCTTGGTGCCAGCCTTCCTGCCAGCCTTCCTGCCAGCCTTGGTGCCTGCCAGCCTCCCTGCCAGCCAGCAACCCCACAACCATGGGGAGGAAGCAAAAGCCTCAGCAACCTGCCACCATCCCTGGCAAGAGGGACAGGGCCAACCTCCTGCCCCCTGCCCCTGACTCTGCTTCTGCTGGGGTTTTTGCTGAAGCTGCTCCTGGCGGTGGTGCTTCTGCTGGTGCTGGGGCTTCTGCTGGTGCTTACTCTGTTGAAGCTGCTCCTGGTCCTGCTGGTCCTGCTAGACCTGCTCGTGCTCCTGGACTTGCTCGTCCTGCTCGTGCTCCTGGTCTTGCTCGTCCTGCTCGTGCTCTTGGTCCTGCTCGTGCTCCTGGACTTGCTGGCCCTGCTGGTGCTTACTCTACTGCTGCTGATCCTGGTCCTGCTGCTGCTGCTGCTGATCCTGCTGCTGCTGCTGCTGCTGCTAATGATGATGATGATCCTGCTGCTGTTGCTGCTGCTGATGATGATGATTATGATCCTGCTGGTGAGGATGATGATGATGATGATGATTCTGCTGGTGCTGCTGCTGGTGGTGTGGAGGAGCAGCCCCTACTACCTGGGAGCCCCTCTGATGAGGGCCCATCTGGTCCAGCCAAAGGGAGCCAGAGGCGTATGCGGGGACGGGAGAGGAGGCAATACTATATTGAGGAGGCGCACGAGGATGAAGTGCTGGAGTGGCTGAGAGAGAATGACTATCTGTGGCGGAAGGGACACTGGCTGTACAGGGACACCAAGCGGAAGCAGGCTGCTTGGAGAGAGAGGGCAGAGAGTATGGGTTACACTTCGGAGGTGCTCCTCGGCTGGTGGAAGCACATGCACACCTGGTACGGGAAGCTGCACCTGAAGAAATCTGGCCAGGCCACTGTGAAGCTGACAGACAGAGAGACCTACGTCATGGCCAGGTGCAGCTTCCTGGAGGGTGAGGTCCACCACTGAGGAGCAGCAGCAGCCCCTCTCATGACCCTCTCTCTCCGGCAGCCTGCTGAGAGCCAGTCCTCTTCCGGCCGAGAGTCAGTCCCTGTCTCCAGGCAGGTTTCTGTGGAGCGTGCCATGGCGGAGAACCCGCAGACAGGTGTGGTAAGCATGGTGGAGTGCGTAGAGGACTCCCTGGTGCGGTGGGAGAAAGGAGACATCGAGTCCACCACACTCCTAGCCGCATCCACACACCCCAGCTCCACCTCCGCAGAAAGGCAGAGAGCCGGACAGCTGGAGGGGCAGAGCCACACTGTCCTGCTGGAGATCAGGGACACCATCCGCACCAGCATAGATCTCCTCTCTCAGCTGGTCCACACCGACTCCTCATCCTCCAACCACAAACCCTTCCTCACCTATGTCAACCAGACCCTCAAGGAAATGGCGGATCCACAGTACCAGCTGGTGAAGGATCGGATCACCAAGCTGCTTCACAACCCTCCAGACCCAGAGGAACCTGCTCCCACCCAGTCCAGGTCTGCTCCTCCACCCCAGGTGATGTCCCTCCCAATCCAAGGCTTCCCACAGGCCCTCACCTACCAGGGCTATGGCTACCAGGAGGTTCAGCAGCACAGGCAGCAGCCCTTCCCAGTCCAGGCACAGAGTCATCGGGCGACACCGTTGCCACCTGTTTCACTGATGCCACCGATGCCACCCACGACAATGATGCCACTGGCGACAGCGATGCCACCCACGCCAATGATGCCACCCACACCAGTCCTCACCCAGCTGCAGAGCAGACAGCCCCACTACACTACTCCTTCCTCCACCCCACAGCCAAACCCGGCCTCAGTACATCTGTCATCAGTACTGGGGCTGACACCCATGGCATGGAGGAAGGACCTTTCAGCATCACGGGGCTGAGCCAGCTGTCCAAGAGCTTTCTCAACACACTGTCCCCTGTTGTCCTCTCGAGGCCAGACACTCCAGCACCACCCACCACCACAGTACCTGGACCCTTCACCCCTGAGACTGGGCACACCTCCGAGTGACCAAGAAGAGCGCCAGAGACCGGGTAGCTGGCTACCTGTGGACTTTATTTGGACACTTGACTTGGGTCATTTTTTTTTAAAGCTTGTTGTTCAATAAAGTTTATCTTTGATTCACACACTTGCTTCATTTGTTTTTTTTTTTAAAGTCTTGGTGGAAACTTTTAGAATTGGCTTAAGCCTTTGCATGCTTGTGGGATGGGTTAAGATAGCAGTGGGGTGGCCAGGGATACCTGTGGAATGAGCAGGGATACCTTTGGGATGGCTAATAGCTGTGGGATAGATAAACCTTCAGTGCAAGGTAATGGGACTGTATGGTCTACCCTCCCAGGTGCCACACCTAGGGCCCTTTTTTATCAATAACAATGTAAGCATTGATCCACACATTTGAACACAAACACAACTCTTTATTAAACACCCTGTTCATTGTAGGCCCACCCAACATACATGGCCCAATCTCATCCGTGTGATGAGACAGGCTGAAGGAAGCATCCATTAAGCATCTACCATCCTGTCTTGCCACTCTACCGCTCCAGCTGGGGAGTTGCACCAGTGTTTCAGGAGGTTGCGCTGCTTCTTCCCTTCCCGTGAGGCTCTGTTGTGGCCTTGCACATCCTGAGTGTCGATCAGGTTTCGCCCTTGCCTCCATTCCCCAGGCTCCATGTCCCCATTGCCTTGTTGACAGTGCACGAGCCTGTTCTGCAAGACTGGGTAGCGGGTGTGCATGAGATTGTGCAGGATGCAGCAAGCTTCCACGATCCTCCTCACGGTCTGTAGGCGATGCTGCATGGTGGTGAGAAGTACCTGGAACCTGTTGGCCAGGATGCCAAAGGCATTCTCCACCACCCGTCTTGCCTTGGACAGCCTGTGGTTGAAGATCCTCTCTTCATGGGTGAGAAGTCTGGAGGTGTAGGGCTTCATGAGGTAGGTTCTGAGGGAGAACGCATCATCCTCCATGATGAGGTAGGGCACATCTTGCGTGTCGTTGGGCAGGGGGTCTGGATCTGGGAAGCCCACAATGAGGTTGCCTTCCAGCCTCTCCTTGAGGTGACTGGCGTTGCATACCTGGGCATCTGAAGATGAGCCGTAGCCTGAAGCATCGATGTACATGAACTTGTAGTCAGCATCGACCATGGCGAAGAGGATGATGCTGAAGAAGCCCTTGTAGTTGAAATAAGTGGACCCCAACTTGGCTGGAGCTTTGCAGGCCACGTGCTTCCCACCTATGGCTCCAACGGTGTGGGGGAAGTTCCACCTCTGATACCACTGCTCTGCAACTTTCTTCCATCCTTCTTCAGTGGAGGGGCACTGGAGGAGCTCCTCCTTGTATTCTTCGATGATGGCCTGCACCACTTCTCTGACCACAATGCTGATGGTGTTGTGTGGCACCCTCCAGCCGTACTGCATGCTTTTGTAGGTGGTCCCTGAGGCCAGGTGGCGCAGAGTGAGTGCCACCTTGAGCCCAGGTTCCAGGCTGGGCCAGAAGTTGGTGTTTGCCTTGGTCAACCTGGGTGTCAGCTGCTGCACAACTTCATCAAACATGGCTGGAGGCATCCTCATGAAGTTCTGGAACGCCCGAGTGTCCTCGTTCCTGAGCTCCACCATCAGCTTGTTGTATAGTCCGTACTCTGCTGTTCTCCCGATCCATTTTCGGACCCAGATGCTTCTTGGCCGCCTCTTTTTCTTCCCGTAGTAGAGTTCACAGAGCCTGTAGATGGCTTCGTACTGCTGCAGAAGGATGGTGGCTGCCAAAAGGACTGTGGTACAATCCATGATGGACATGACTGGGTGCTGTGGAAGAGTCAGAGTCAGATGAAGGCTGCAGAGGTCTGCACAGGTGGGCTGCTGGTCTGAAAGTGAGATGCAGGTGAGTTGCTCCCCCTTTTTATAGGTAGTATAGGTGTCCCTTTACATCCTCTAGGCATCCTCTAGGCATCCTCTATGCATCCTGTAGACATCCTTAATATCCGAGATAGGTCCCCTCTGCGAACGTTTTTTCCGCTTTAAACGCTTTGTTTCCGTGCTCCATCCGTTCTGCATCTGTTCTGCATCTGTTCCACGTCCGTTCCGCTTCCTCCCTGCGTCCGGGCGGATGCGAGTTGTGCAGATGTGCAGCGGACACCTAGCGGATATAGTGGATGCGTAACGGATGCATAACGGATGCGCAGCGGATGCGTAGCGGATGCAGAACGGACGAACTGGATACATTTTCCGTGCAAAAGTTTTAGGCAGCCCAAAACTTTAGGAGCGGATGAAACGTCAATAAACGGATGCTGGATGGATAGAGAGGAAGCCAAACGGAGGCAGTGAGTACATCGCGTTTTCGAATGGATGGCAAGGTTTTTTGTCCGTTTTACATCCTCTTTGCATCCGTTGGTTCAGTGTGACATGGGCTTAAAGAGAAACTTTCTGACAGTGAGAACAATCCAACATGGAACAGCTTGCCCTCGGAAAATCACTTGAGATTTTCAAGAAGAGATTGGACTGCCATTTGTCAGAAAGAGTGTAGGATCTCCTGCTTGGGCGGGGGGTTGAACTAGATGACCTACAAGGGCTCTTCCAACTCTGATTATATGGTATCTGTTATCAATAACTGACGACAATATGAGGATCAGAATAGTGCATCGTATTTGTCTTATTTATTTCATTTGAATGTATTGACTGTCCAACCAGTCAACTTTTCTTGAACAATAAACTAGAATGATTGGATAAAATGAAGCTAATAATAAAATGTACCCCCGCTACAGAGTAGATATTAAATTGTTCAGAATATATGTGAGGTGCTTTTAGCTCATTAAATTACAGTAAAAACCAGAACTGTTATGTAGAGAACACTGTTTGTACTAGCTGCTGACAAGTTAGGGATGGAAAAAAACATGTAATGACTTTTACAAATTAGTATCACATGGGATTCAGATGTTTCTGAACAGAATTACTTTCTATTCTATGTTCTTCTAATTCAATAAAATATTGTTTCTTCTATAAAAGAATGCAGAGTATTACTGTAAGTGCTAATAAAAGCCATCACATATTAAGTGAATGTAGTTATTTTGCACTGAAGGTAAATACAGAAGGTTAAATACAATTGAAAACTACAACTAAAATTATTAAAAGAAACAGCATTTTTCCCCAGGTTAATTGGCAGGATGAGTATCATTAAAAATGAGAATCCAAAAACATTGAATTTTATTTTCACCTTTCCCTTTTCTATCTTCATATACTGAATGGGTTTTTCTAATTATTTGGAAGAAAAATTGTTCCAAAAACACAAGCACAGACTTCACATTTCAACTTGGGGCTTTCTTCTTCTTCCTCCACTTTTTTTATGGCTATAAATAATAACCTTGAAATAATAAGAAGCTTGTATTATTATGATAACATTGAAAGTTCTTTTACCTATCAGAATATGAATGAAAAGGGGGTATATCAAAATAATGCCCCCAGTGTGGAAAGCAGCAGCAACAGTAGCAAAAAAGTGAAGGACCCCTTACTCAGCATGAGAAATTCTATATATCTTGGAAGGCTTTCCTCAACCTAAACATTATTGCTAAGAAAGGAATAAACAGTTTAAACTGCGATTGCTATTCACTGAGGGCTCACACTCCAAGGGATACACAAAGCGGGCCTCTGAAAGCTGAAGTGAAATATTCCAGACATAACTCTTTCTTGCTTGGAGCGGGACAGACTTTTGAACAACTATTTGAAGAGCAGTTAGAGAAATCCCACCTCTCCCTGCTTGGGGAGAGCTTTCTCATGTGAAATGATTGGTTTCATTCTCATGCCTACAGAGTTGAATCTGTAGTCACAACTACTCCCTTGTATAGTAGCAAATATTATTATTCCAGGCAGATATAATTTGATTTTTTTAAAAACAGCCTACAGGGAGGCAAACAGGTTGAGAGACTAATTTGAATCTTTCAGCTTCCTATGAAAATGAATGAATACTTTGGATATTATTGTCTTTGATCTCAAGAGCAGAACAAGATCCCCCAAATAAGGACTGACAGGAGTCCATTTAATAAACCAACATACAATTCCATCTTCGCATTTCCACATTGGGAGCAAATTTGGGATAGCATGGAGCTATTTAGACTAGGGTTACAAATATATGTATTCAATTTTATTTAGTTTTTTTTTTTTAATTCCGAACTTTTCAAAAAATACTCCAATATTGACTTACATATATTTGGACAAAATTAATGCTGCCTTAAGGCTTATAATCTAAAATATATGGTATACAAGGAGGAAGGAGGAGGAAAACAAAATTTGGATTTCAAGTTTTAAAACCATAAAAAGAAAGAGACTCTTGTTTGAATTGGTTTATACTGGCATAAAGCCTTCCATAAACTCACACAGCTAACCTATCTTCAACGGAGACACAGTTTAACTACTTCTACTCATGGTTAGCATTGTAGATTTCCTTTTTCATCTGATTCCAAAAAGATCGAAAAGCCCTTGGACTTTGGTCTCTGGTCTACGATGGTCCAGAAGTGGAAACAGGACAGAGATGTTTTTGGGTGGTAGGAAAGCCCTTTTGAGATGAGGAATTGGAGGTGTTTTTTTCCAGTTTGTTTCAAGGGCCTCCCTTTCTTGAATAAACAGGTTTGTAGTGTTCCTCACACAAATCACAGGTGTATCTTTTTTAGACTGCCAGGTTGACCAGTGAGTGATACATCTATATGATGTTCAGGCATTTGTCACTGCCTTCAAGGATACTTTTTCATTTTCTGCCCCCAGGCCAAAGGTGGTATTCAGCCAGTTCTAACAGGTTCTGGAGAACTGGTAGTGGAAATTTTGAGTAGTTCAGAGAACTGGTAATACCATCTCTGGTTGGTCCCGCCCCCATCTATTCACTGCCTCCCGAGTCCCAGCTGATCAGAGTCCCAATTGATTGGCTGGGTCTTCTTTTGTTGCCCTGCACAGGAGAACAGATCTGGAAAGCAGATTAGTGGGGTGGGATCTTACAGTATCCTTCCTCTGTCATGCCCACCAAGCCACACCCACCAAGCCATGCCCTACCAAGCCACACCATGCCCACCAAGCCATGCCCACAAAACCAGTAGTAAAAAAAATTGAATACCACCACTGCCCCAAGCTAATTATATAACTTAAACTTAAAAATCTTTATTTTATAATTTAAAAATATTTTTATTTCACTAGCCCTTCTGTCTGAGTTAGATTTCTTGGTAGCCATCTTGAGAAAGGCTTGTTTTATTATTTCATTTGTACTACTGCTGTTTGACTTTTGCCTATTGACTTAGTAGTACTGTTCCTCGACATTCAAAGAGCTGTAACCTGTTCAGAGTTTTCAATTCAAAAACTGTAAAATAAATAAAATAAAAATTAATTAAGCTATTGCACTGGGTTCTTGCTAGTACCCTAGCAAGAATAGCACTAACTTGACCCAAGTGATATCATTGCCTGAGATACTAACTGCTCTTCCAGCTTGCAAGCTCGGTTCAAACTATTGAGGATCACATTTATAGTATTGAATATTTTGGTTACAGGGTATTTGAAAGAATACTTATTGTTTCCTGGCTTTAATTCATATACAAAAATTCAGGTAGAAATACCCAGGAAAGATCAGTCCACTCTGATCTAGTGGTGGGATTCAAAAAATTTTACTACCGGTTCTGTGGGCATGGCTTGGTGGGCGTGGATAGGGGAAGGATACTGTAAAATCTCCAGTCAGAGATAATATTTGCCGGTTCTCCGAACTACTCAAAATTTCCGCTACCAGTTCTTCAGAAATGTCAGAAGCTGTTGAATACCACCTCTGAGTCTGATCACCCACATGTCTCTTCATACGTAAGTCCTCTAACATATATAATCAGCAGAGAAAGTCAAGCATGGTTAATTAATCAAAAAACGGGTTAATGTGTGTGTTTATGTTATGCTGTAACAAATCCCAGAAAACTGATCAAATAAATTTGTTATAAAAATATAGCTTGCTATACATCATCCATTATGAACATCTGGATCAGAAAAATCTGGAAGCAGTATCAGTCTTTCTTTCACTCTTAGTGTTTCCAGTAATTTCAAAAAAGAAGGAAATTATCTTGACTGGTTAAAAATGTTCAGTGTTATCTTTTCCTATAAATTATATTTTTGATCCTAGCCAATTAGAAACTGATAATCACTGTTGAATTGGAACTGTCAAATTTTCATTTCATCTTTTTCTCAAGTCTTTCTGGAATGCCTGTGGCTGAAGGTTCTGGCCAACTGAATAAAATACAACAACGCAATCCTGTAAATAGATTTCATTAAGTTCTCTAGAACATTCAGTGGTATAGGACAGCAACCAATGCTATTTAAAATTACAAATAAACTACAGATTTCCATATCTTCCTACTTCAACACAGATGTGCAATATACTTCAAAGTGAGATACTAATAGGGAGGATACTTTTAAAAAAGAATGTCATTTCAAATATTCAAAAAAAAGGAAAATAATATTTTACTCTTTACTGGATTTTTTTTTTACTGCCAATATACTTTGACGAACAGCAGTGGTAGTTCTTCAATATCCAAAAAAATTGAATGTTGTTAATATTAAATAAGATAATTTCCTTAGTCCTCCCTCTTTTTTTTTTTCTATAATTTCCAAATGTGCCAACGTATCCAATTTGTAACAACATAGGTATGTTGTGGCCTTCAAACCTCATTAAACACAATTACATGCTAAGACTGGAAACATTGTAAATTATGTGCAAACAGATATATATTTTGTATAAACCTTAGAGTTTTGAATGGGTATCCAAAATCCCCAGAATTACCAAAGATTAGCTGAAGAAGGATTAAACCCAACACGTCATTCCCCTTTCCTGAATTTGGCAGGCTGGTATATGAACAGAGATCAAAGAGAAGAATATGGAATAGATGACCGGATATAGGGCTGCAATAACTATGGAATTTTCAACCCCAGAAATATGATATCAGTCAAAATTGGAATAAACTTCTAGCAGAGAAAATATAACTTAATTTGCCTTTCACTCTGAACAACTTTTATTCTATTGGCCATTTTGAGTTATTCTTGGATTTTCTGGTAAGCCTAAAAAATAAGACGTGAACACCTTGAACTAAAAAATTCTTTAAAGCTGTTTTCTGAAAGAGCCCTTCACCATAAAACATACTCAGAGGTGGTATTCAACAAGTTCTGACCAGTTCTGGAGAACTGTAGCAGAAATTTTGAATAGTTCGGAGAACCGGCAAATCCCACCTCTGACTGAAGATTTTACAGTATCTTTTCCTTGCCATGCCCACCAAGCCATGCCCATAGAACCGCTAGTAAAAAAATTTGAATCCCACCACTGAACATACTATATGTGTTGCACTGCACCCAGTGCTCACAACTTAATCCTAAATATGAAATCCTAGTGTTTATTGACTTTTCCACCAAAAGGAACATGTAAAGCTTACTGCCATTCTTTCAGAATCCAGCAATGTCAAGAGAAGATATCATAGCACTCCTGTAATGGAAGACTCTCATTTGGGGGGAAGGACTGGATTAATATCATGTGGGGAATATCATATCTCCCAAACGGCACCGAGGTTCAGCTCGGATTGCTATTTGCTTATGGGATCTCTGTCTATATATCTGAAAAATACATGGCATCCTATCAAGTCAAATGCTCAATCACTCAAGCATCTCAATCCAGGCAGTGTATCATGCCCCTGGTGGAGACTGACCCTGACAGAGAGGAGGAACAGGAGGAAAGTATGGCTCCAGAAGTTGTGGAGGAGGATACGGAAGGGCAGTGGTTGACTGGGCAGTCAGAGGAGGACCCAGGCCCATCCCCTCTCCATCCTAGGGCATGCAGGGAGGAGAGGATAAGGGAGAGATGTGGTTGATTGGGGAGGAGAGGGCCTTGATCCTTTTCATGGGCTGCAGCTGTGACAACTGGATAAGAGGACGGACATGTGTTTGGGCGAGTGCTGGAAACAAAGTGTGAAAATATCTGTAGATTATTGTTCCTGTCTGATTGGAGAGTCCTTCCCAGTGTGTACTCTGATATCTGTGGATGTCTTCAAGCCCTTATCTTGCCTAGTTTGTGTTGTTTTTTACTCTTTATAATTTAAATGGCATTTCCTCCTTCTTGTAACTGCTTGTGTGGGAGTTTTTTGTCTCCAGTCAAGGATATTTGGAGCTTGGAAGCAAAGTGAATGAATAAAAGGGGCTTCACCTGCTTTTTGTGACTGTGTTTATTTTGTATCCCACCCTGGGTCATCACACAGTGCATATCAGAGGTGGTATTCAGCAGGTTCTGGCCATTTCTGGAGAACCGGTAGCAGAAATTTTGAGTAGTTTGGAGAACTGGCAAATACCACTTCTGACTGGAGATTTTACAGTATCCTTCCCCTGTCATGCCCACAGAACCGGTAGTAAAAAAAATGTGAATCCCACCACTGGTGCATATTTCATGAATCCTGGGCTTTAGTAACTTAATTACATGATCTTGTACAGCTAGGTAGTCTTGGACTTACAACAGTTCATTTAAAGTTACAACAGCACTGAAAAAAGTGACTTATGACCGTTTTTCACCTTTATGACCATTACAGCATTCCTATGGTCATGGGATCAAAATTTATATGCCTGGCAAGTATTTATGATGGTTACAATGTCTTGGGGGGGTGTCATGTGATCACTTTTTGCAACTTTCTGACAAGCAAAGTCAATGGCCAAGCCAAATTCACTTAACAACTATGTTACCAGCTTAACATCTGCAGTGATTCACCAAATAATTATGACAGGAAAGGTCTTAAAATGGGGAAAATCTTCCCTTACATAGCAACAGAAATTTTGGGCTCGGTTAGCAATCATAAGTTGAGGACTACCTAGGTATACTCGGTATACTAAGTATTCTTCTTGAAAATGAAGAACACTGAGTTCAAAGAGACTTGCTTCTCAGTAAATTAAGAATTATAGCCTAAGTTATCTAGCTATTCTTAGCTAGTCATTGTCTCCTAATAAATAAATAAATACAAACAAAAGGCCCTAAAGTTGTTTTTGACTGTATGTGAATCAATAATTATATCAATCAATTTTGATATTAAGCTGATGCTCAACTGAGATCCAATATTGGAACTTCAAACCATCTTTCTTGCCCAGAAAATGATATGCCCCCAAATAAAAGGTTTTGCGGGAGTTATTTCCCATCCCAGCCATCTATAACTGCAAAACAAACAACAAAATAAGCTGCAATTAAAAATAACAAGGGTAGAAAAATCAAAGCATGCTTGACTCATATATTCCACAACAAAAAGAAGAAAGAAAGAAATCCATTCCAATAAATAATTAAGTAACCATCTAAATCCATTATAACCCAAAATGTACAATAAAGAAGTAAAGAAGTCAAAAATCTGGCAGGTATCCAAAGCATTATTTCTCTTGACATCTTTTGAAAATTTATCCTTAACAAAGGCATACTATGTCATCTGAAGGTCTCAGATCTCTCTATCTCTCTTGAGAATATGCTATGCACTAAATTTCAGGCCAGCAGTTATCAAAGCCACTCTAATGCAAAAAGCATTTTATGGCCAATTTAGTAAGGGCTCCATGCTAATGTTTGTACCTACTAATTGTTTCTGTTTACCTGTAATTGAATTGCACTTGCAAAATGTAGATTCAAATATCTTCACACTAAACAAGTTGCTTGTTTGAGATGGGCAGTTCTATAAATTGAATAGATAAACAATATATAAAACTTTCAAATCACTTAATTTTTCAATTTATCAAAGCAGTCCTGAAGGCAGAGGAGGATTCTGAATCTATAGAAACCCCTGCAAATAGACTAGGATTTCTAGAGCATGAAAAAGAAGGCACATCATCTTATTCTTCCCACCAATACTAGTCATTTGTAGAATGTTTTGTATAATATACTCTTTAGAAGCTCCCTATACAGAAGAAATAATTGTGCTTGTACAAACCAAAATGTTGGGTTCAGCAATCTAAGGAATTAAACACTAAATAAAGTAAATGGCATTGAGTCATCTTGTTTCCAAATGCCAGTCTGATCTAAATTCCTCTAGAAATGGATTAAAGATAGCCACAATCTTTATACATTTTCTAATTTCGAAGATGTTTAAAGTCAAGTGCAACTCTTAAGAGTGCATTCTATAGTTTGGGGAGAAAGGCAGAAAATAGCCCCAATAAAAGATCATGCTTCTAACAATAACATCTCCAAAAATGCCTCTCTCCAGATCTGAAAAGCCAGATAGTTTCATGAATCACAAGTTTTAACAGTAGATATATGGAATAAATGAAAAGATATATAAAAATAAAAATCATAATGAAGTAATTGTGAATTAACATTGCATTAAAGAAAGCTAATTTGTACAATACTAGAAATAACATAAAACCAATTAGAAAGTTGGTGTGTGTGTGTGTGGGTGGGTGGGTGTAGGTGTTTGTGCATGTGCTCAGAGTGCACACATGTCTTGAAGTCATTGTTGATTCTTGAATTAGTCCCTCTAGTTTTCATGGCAAAATGTTTGGAAATGGTTTCTAGGGCTGAAAGCTCCTGCCTTGGGTGGAAGGGTTGGACCAGAAAGTTTCTGAGATCCCTTCCAGCCCTATGATTCTATGATAATGTAACTAGCCCAAGGTCATCCATCCAGCTTCATGCCTAAAGCTGGAAAGGAACTCACAGTCTCCTGATTTTTACCTGGTGCCTTAACCACTATACCAAACTGACTTCCTTAACTAGTTAACAGGTTATATAGTACAGTAGGTTTGTTTATATTTGACTTATATTTGACCAGATGTAGACACTTGGGTAGATGGGAGATGCATTAGCTAATCAATTGTTCAAGAGAGGTTGCATCTAGCTCTTTAAAACATTTTGATAGCTTTGCAAGCATATAGTAAAACTGTTCCCTTTAATATAGCAGTTCCTGGAATGGTAATGTGTTCATATCACATTATGTAGTCCTGTGGCCTCCTCTTTTCAAGAAACTTGCACTGATTTAGTTGCATTTTTTTAAGCATTAAAGGACAGGAGTCCCCATGACTTTTTAGTAAAACTTAGTCTTACCAGGGTCAACCTCCTTAGTTGATGTTTTCTGGGAAGGGATAGATCCATACTGTCTCTTTTTATTCTACACTAGCCGATAACCTGGCATTGCCCGGGTATTTATTTATCCCAATCCTGTATTAGACAGGAAAATCCTGTAGTCGTGACCTGTGGTGTCTCACCCCCACAGTATTTGTTTCCAGAGAGTAAGTCATTTGTATACCAAGTTTAGCTGAATTTGCTCAAGGCATTCCAGAGTTATGCTAGAACACACACACACACACATACACACACACACACACATATAAAGAAAATGTACCAGATTGGCACTTATTTCCCCCCACAGCATACATAGGATTTTTTCAATCACTTAAATAGCTAAAATTTAAATTCAAATTAATGTAAGTCAAAGCACAGGGAAACTGTCAGCTGACAACACTTCTTTTGCACCAAGGTAGGGTTTCTCTTCAACCATTCATATTCTGGATTTTTAGATTAACCTTCAAGCCATGAAGTTGAACTATATTGTATTGTACTGTATTGTTTTTGAATTTTATTACATTTGAATATCCAAATTCTGAGATGTGGCTAGTGGAATTAAGTTTACTTAAAAATATACATACATATAAATACATATTATGTTGTATATATAAAGTGTATTTATGTGTACGGTATATATGTATATTGTACAGAGGGAGGGAGGGAGAGATCTACAATTGTATCAACATAAACTTCTTGCCACTTTGGAACTTTGCCATTGAAGATTAAAGGCTTCCTTTGGTGGATCTGGTTTTTGATGAAAATTTAAATAAACTGAAATTGGAAAGAACAATTGTACAAAGATAATGAGGGAGAAGGGGAATTAATTTGCTCTTTCAAATTGTTAGCAGTTTCAGCTCCTTTCCTTACAAATATCCTGAAACTCTGGGAATTCTGGCTGTATTTTATACCCTAAGAGGTTCTAATCAGGAAATGATTCCATAAATATGGAACTGCCAGGTCTGGGGGACAATCTGATTGAGAGTCCTTTATCATCCCTATCATATTTACATTAACTATGGTAATATTGTTTGCCCTGTTTCACAATGAATAACAGTAATGTTTGCACTGGGGACTCAGATTATAACTAAGTGTTCCTTCTATTTTTTCACTTTGAACAGCAAATTATACAATTTTGACAGAAAGTGAAAACAAAGCTGTAAATAGTTTGAAAACTTTCAAATCTTATTAATCTCATTCATTATCTTTCTCTAGAGCCTGTGGTGTTTACTAACTTAGTAACTTCTACCATTCAAGCTTGCTGAAGCACATTTCTCCAATTCTGTGGGAGAATGATAGGAGGCAATGTATGAAACAGTTTCCTGCATTAGAATGGGTTCCACCCATGGTTCAAAATCTGTTTTTCCAAGACTTGTATTATACCCCTTCTGAAAATTGCCCCAGAGTTTGGCCTTGGAAAATTCATACTGGGAACGCAGAAACAGGACTCTACAGCATGTAAACTACATTATGCTAGACCATTCCACTGAAAACTATTGGTTACTGTTGGAAGCTTTCATTTTAATTGTCAGAAGCATCTTAATTCATTTGGGCTTGAATAAACTAGTTGCAGATGTAGATTCTGTAAGTAAAACCGTTTATTGAAGATTTTTTTAAAAAAATCCCTCTGAGGGAGCTCTTTCCTTCCAGCAACTGAAATGCTCTTCATTTGGAGAAAACACCTGCTTTAAAAGGAACAGGACTATCATGTTAAAGTACTTTTCTTGATATGATTGCAATGCAAGGGACTGATGGACAAAAAGGGCTGCTTGTCCAGAAGGGCATCTGTTTCTTGTCGGCATCAGAGGCACCCAGAAATTTCAAAGCAACCCCAGAACTGGGCCCTTTTGGAGCTGATCTCAGTCTGTTTGCCAAACTACACTTAAAAGAGGTGTCAGGTGTCGGGAAGACTTTCCAAATGCCAAAGCAAACATTGGAAGAGGGTTTTTTTAAAAAAAAAAAAAGTAGAAAAGACTGGGGGGGAAACTCCTTCCTGAAGAAAAAGGCAGTTGTTTCAGCTTGGCTGTTTCTTTTTAAAACGATTAAACAGTGTATAAAAACAGGTAAGTCTGTTCTGTATTGCTTAGGGACTTGGCAACCTTCCTCTCTTCTGTTAGTAAATTTTTTTGTGAACTTCTAGTTCATAGGACAAGGGAAAGGAATTGTATCACCATGACCTAAGGCAACCCAGCTTGTAAGGTAAACCATAATTTTTTAAACCAACATGACCTCTCTGTTAACCCTTTCACTCTACCCTCTGTAAAGAGTGAATGAGAGAGGCCTGTTTACAAAACCACTGAAAAGAAGGGGGGAGACTACTTGACAAGTACTTCTAAAACGTTTTACTTCTGTCCAGCTTTTCTTTCCAGTTATGCAAGCTTTCAATACAGCATTTACTTAATATTACTGCACTTTAATGCTTGCCTTTTCATGTAGTGATAAAGCAGCTATTTTGAGAGAGCGGCTTATATCTGGGTGGAGTAGAACAGAAGATTCCCTGCCCTCAAGAGTAAACTTTTAAATAAAATGGCCTTTCCCCCCCCCCTTTTTTTTTTTTTAAACAAGATTATCCAAGCCATTTTGAAGCATCTGGTACTAGTGCAAATAGTGTGATGCTAGGAGTAACAAAGAATAACATATGTTTGTTCAATTTATAAGCTGCTTCAATCATGCAAATGTTTGGACATATGACAAACTTAAAACCTTCAGGAATAGGATGGTTGTACCAAGATACAGGAGGTCTCATGTACATAAAAAGCTAACTATCATTGTTGCTTAAAAGACAAGTTCCTCATTAAAGTGATGGGAGGTCCTATCTTCATTTCCAATATATGTGGTAGCAATCCAGAAAGTATGATTAAATCAAGAAATACTGTTGGAAAAATATTGTGGCATTAATTCCTTCACTGATTGTTTGCTCATTATTCAGTAGGGGCTAAAGGCCATGTCACACTGCCCAACGGATGCAAAAAGGACACAACGGACGAGCAAAATGTTCCATCCGTTGTTATCCGCTCTCAAAAGGGGCAAAAATTTGCATAAGCAGAATGGATAACACAGAAAGGAACGGACGTGGGGAGGATGCAGAGCGGATGTATAGAGGATGCAGAGCGGATGTATAGAGGATGCGTAGAGGATGCATAGAGGATGCGTAGAGGATGCATAGAGGATGCAGAGCGGATGCGTAGAGGATGCAGAGCGGATGCAGAGCGGATGCAGAGCGGATGAGCTGCATCCACTTTCATCCTTTCTCCATCCGTGCTACTAACGCTGCGCGTCCGTTCTGCTTCCTCCCTGCGTCCGTTTACCGCTGGAACGGATTTGAGTTGTGCGGATGCACAGCGGATGCCTAGCAGATATAGCAGATGCATAATGGATGCAGAACGGATGTCCCCCGTATGCCTAGAGGATGCAGAACAGATGCATTGGATACATTTTCCGCTCAAAAGTTTTGGGCAGCTCAAAACTTTCTGAGCAGATGAAACGTCAATAAATGGATGTTGGACGGATAGAGAGGAAGCAAAACGGAGGCAGTGAGTACATCGCGTTAACCAACGGATGACAAGCTTTTTTGTCCGTTTTACATCCTCTTTGCATCCGTTGGTGTAGTGTGACATGGGCTTAAGGTAGTACAAATTCCTATTGCTTTTGTATTCTAATTCATGCAATAATTCAAGAAAGCCACAATTTTGATTAATTGTACCATTTGTTGGTTTTGGCAAGTTATATTCTTCAAAAGTTTTCTGAATATCTTCTGTCTGTCTTGGAAATACAGAAGAATGTGTTGATGATGCTTTTCATTCATGCTGATATTAGGATCATTGATACTTCTCATGATTTGTAGGAAATCTTCAAATATGGCACTCTTGAATTGGTTCCACAATTATCATGGATTGCTGGTTTCAGTATTCATTAACAAGTTAACAAACTAATCTCTCATTGCTCTGAGAAGTTTTGTTGGTGTCTTCCATACCTTGTTGCCAGTAATCATCAACTTGCAACAGTCCTCTCTCTGCAGATATCAAATGATGAAGGATACGTCAGTCCTGTAGAAAACCAATTTGATAGTAGTGAAGACATCAGGCTAGAAACCAGGAAATCTATTTCTGCTTTAGGCATAAAGCCAGGAAGGTGACTTTGGTCCAGTTTGCTCTTTCTTTCTGCCCTCTGAAGAAAGCAATAGCAAGCAAGCTGTTTCTGAAACCTTGAGAAGAAAATTGCAGGGACTTGTCCAGACTGTTACTAGGAGTTGAAAATTGACTCAAAAGCACTTTCTATATTATAATGCCATATAAATATAGTCCATACTGCAGCAAAATGCTTTTTTTCTATAACTTTTGGCTTTTATGTAACTCACAGAATCACTATCTGTTTTTAATCATGACTTTCCTTTCAGTTTGCCTTTTGAATTAAGAACTGTACAGTTCTGTTATATTTATCATTTTCTATGGTAAAAAAGCAGATTTCTATGATCATTAATATAATTTCATTAATGTTACTGTTACCAATACCAAGAAAGAACTCAACTAATTTTAAAAAATGAATAATAAAAAAAGAAAAGAAATTGCAGAGTATACTTGATTTTTTCCTGCCATCAATTTTCTCTTTCTATGTTTCTCAGTTCTAGTCGATTACTTTTAGTACAAATTTTTAGTTTGACAGATCTTGGTCAAACTACATTGTTTTCCAGATAACTGTCAAACAGGTATTTTGTTTTCTGTAATTTGTATTTCTGAGATGACAAATTTATTCCCCAAAGCAGAAATCTGAGGCTCATTTCTCTAATTAAACAATGAGGAACACAACTGCCTGATGGATAGGGATGGTTGTTTTTCCTGAATGCCATCACTCTGCCAAACAAATAATTCCCTCAACACTGTCCAACAATTTACAAAGTCTGCACTACTATTACTATTAATCTCATCACTTCTTATCACCCATCCCCTCCCACTTGTGATTGTAACTTTGTCTCTTGTATCCTTATGATTTATATGGACTGTTTCCTAGTATGATTTGATTGCTTATTGTACCCTATGATTATTATTAAGTGTTATACCTTATGATTCTTGACTCTTGACTCTTGATGAATGTATCTTTTCTTTTATGTACAGAGAGCATTTGCACCAAGACAAATTCCTTTTGTGTCCAATCACACATGGCCAATAAAAGAATTCTCATTCTAATTCTAATGGTGTCAATCCTTCTGGTCAACCTGTCAATTTATTTTCTCTAATCATCTGCCATTGGTAGATATATGTATGCTTCTGTGAACATTTAGTTGTAATGAAAGTGTCACTGTAACACCTAGAAACTACTAACCTGTATAAATGGTAATTGGATAATTCATGAAAGTAAGCAGAAACATATATTTCATCATGTCCAACTGCTTTCAGAAAAAAAAATAAGTACAATTTTTACTAATAGAGAGCTAGTTTGGGCTAGTGGTTAAGGCATCAGGCTAGAAACCAGGAGGCTATGAATTCTAGTCCAACTTCGCGCTAAGCCAGCTGAATGATTTTGGACCAGTCATTCTCTTTCAACCCTAGCAAGGAAGCAATGGCAAACCACTAAAAAAATCTTGCCCAGAAAACTATTGGATCTTATCCAGGCAGTTAGTAGGAGTCAAGAACTGACACAAAAAATGGACAAAAATGACGAATACATGCATGGTAAAGCTCACCCTTGAATCATGTCTTTCCCATTCTTTATTCCATTTTATTATTACCTTGGAAACAAGGCAGGGAAGAAAAACTTTGTGTAATGTTCTGAGGATTCAGCAGTAAAGCACTGTTAATAGTGATTTACAGGTATGATTCTCGCGTCTTTTGCCCAGAATCTACCAAGAAATAAAAAGAAAATGTGTTCATAATGTTTCTACGTGTTTCAGGCTATATTAGCCAGGTAATCAGGATGTTTTCAAGCAGGGATCTGCCGATGAAAGCCCAAAAACTCAAGATAGCAGCAGCAGCAGCAGTCATGTGATTCTCCCTATCTGAAAACAAAAACTCATCATGAATCATAAGGAATATAAACTTGACTTTTTGATGCACCCACAGATCGCAGACATTCTGGCCCCTGCCATGGCAAGAATCTGTAGAAGCGGGAATCAGTTTTCAAGGACACAATGAAAGCAGCTGCAAGGTTTTGGAATTGGGCTCAAACATATGTACATGTAAATGACTAATCAAAAATATACTAACTTTAAGTATAGTAGGAATTTCTTCCACATCAGTATACAGAGAAATGCTGTCTTTATCACAGTTGTTTTGTGTATTGACTACCATGTGTATACTCAACTGATTTAGCTGAATACCTTACATGAAAAAACTAAGACTGACACAAGTACTTGCATATAAGTCCTTTCAGGGGTGGGATTCCAATTTTTTAACAACTGGTTTTATGGGCATGGCGTGTGTGGCTTGGTGGTCATGTTATTGGCTGGGCGTGGCCAACTCAATATCACTCACATCGAGGCATGCATCTCCTCGCCTGGCTTCTCATGACTGTCAGGATGCCGCAACAGTCATAAGTGTGAAAAATGGTCATAACTCACTTTTTTCCATTGTAACTTTAAATGGTCACTACACACAAGCAAGGTATCAGCAAAGGAGGGGAAAAAAACTCCAGAGACATTCCTGAGACAGGAAGTCTAGTCCTGTCAAGAACGTAATAAGGGTTAACGGAGAGGCAGTTTCTATTAGCAACACCATGTTTCCTTCCTGCCTTCCTTACAGGATTAGGCCAGAAATTTCTTTGAACAACCGGTACTCCGAACTGTTTAGAATGTTAACAACCGGTTCTAGCGAATAGGTGCGAACTGGTAGAATCTCACTCCTGAGCCCTTTGGACACAAATCATATAGAAGAGTGGCAGTCCTGCATTTGTAAATATATTTGTAATTTTTTTAAAGGTGTATAACTAGAACTAGATAAATTATTACTATTTATTAAATTAAATTTAAATTGTTAAATTTATTTGCACCTCATTTCATAGCAACTCTCAATCAAATAACATTACAAAAAATCCTTTAATCTTGAAACCAATCCAGAATGAAACCAATCCACTGATATCTTTGGAACCATGTAGAAATCATTTGTATGCTACTTTAGTATCTGTCCCCATTGCATTTGTATCTTGGCAAATTTTTGCAAAGCTCACCCTTAATCATATTTTTACTGAAATTGGTGCAAAGTTTGCTTTTAGTTTCAAAAATGGTCCTAAATATTAACAACATTGCTCTTGAAATCTGTACTACATACGAACAGATCTAGCAGTGTATATGAAAATCTAATGGCTCTTACATTGTGGAGGAATAGAATCTTCATCACAGCTGAAGAGATTTCTCTGAATGAACTCAAACTCAACAGTAGCATTCAAATAAAAAAAATCTAAGAACAAAAATAGATTCCTCATGGAATCCTCCACTCATCTGGATAGGATTAGAGAAACCCCTGGTTTGGAATGTGTGAGTGATGGGATGAAAAAGAATGAAGCTAGTTTATAACAGCAGAGGAAGTATTTGCATTTAATACAGTGGTGGGATTCAAATATTTTTACTACCAGTTCTGTGGGCGTGGCATGGTGGACATGGCAGGGGAAAGATACTGTAAAATCTCCAGTCAGAGGTGGGATTTGCTAGTTCTCCAAACTACTACAAATTTCCACTACCGGTTCTCCAGAACTGGTCAGAACCTGCTGAATACAATCTCTGATTTAATATAATACTGAAAATAATGGAGAGTGTTGCTTGCTGACAACTGCAGGACAGAAATACTGTCATAGCAGTGACAACATAAAGAGCATTGGCCAAGGCTTAAGTCCTCACCTCTAGAAGTGACTAGCTCCCTTGACACATTTCTGTTGAATTTTAAGGATATGGCACTAACACTGCTTTGATCAGTGTTATGGAAAGCTATGAGGAAACTGCTAAGAGGAATGGGACTTTATTAAATGTCTTTCGTGTTTGTGAAGATTTTGATGTTTTCTTCCATCTTCTGCCAGACTTGACAATGCAAGGTTATGAGAACAAAGTTTTTAGATGAGACACCTAGACCAGAACTCTGTAATATTCCATAGTATTATACATGAGACCACTTGATGAGGTCATTCAAAGCTTTGGAATAAAATGTCATTAATATGTCAGTTCTGTCCAGCTCGATTGCTCTTTACTATCTAACTCCAAGAAAGTAGCTGAGAGCTTTGACCAAACTAAAATTAAATCCAGACAAGACAGAGCTGCTGTTAGAGCTCTGAAAGTGAGCATTTTGGATGAAGTTGTTTTTTCACTTTAAAGCAGACTCAGAGTCTGGAAGTTTACTTGGTCTCCAACTGTCTCCAAACTCCCAGATTGTTTTGACAGCAAGATGGATCTTATACAGTCATTTCTACTCTGTCAGTTATGACCATAGCAGTTCATTATTATACATGAGGACCCAAATTGTTGGGGGCAATATGCTGACTCTGTAAACCACTTAGTTCTGTAAAATATTATGAAGTCTTATATAAGTCTAAGTGCTACTGCTATTGGTATACTTTGCTCTAGACTCTTTGTCCTTTGCATTCTAAACTTGACTATGAGGTCATTTGGTTTCAGTAAAATATCTAGGATCAAGAAGAGGTTCAAACCTTCCCTCCAAATTAGTTTGTGTGTGTGCGTGTGTGTGTGTGTGTGTGTATATATATATATATATATATATATATATATGTATGTATGTATGTATGTATGTATGTATGTATGTATGTATGTATGTGTCAGAGGTGGCATTCAGCAGGTTCTGACCAGTTCTGGAGAACCGGTAGTGGAAATTTTGAGTAGTTCAGAGAACTGGCAAATACCACATCTGACTAGATATTTTATAATATCCTTCCCCTGCCACACCCACCAAGCCACACCTACCAAGCCACACCCACCAAGCTACGGCAAAGAATCGGTAGTAAAAAATTTTGAATCCCACCACTGGTGTGTGTGTATTCTATTAAAACAATAAAATGTATTTTATTTTTGTGGTTATAATGAAGAAGCTTAGTAAGTGGAACATTGTATTTTTGTAGGATTATCTCAGTTATTTTAACAGTGAAGCCAGCTCCACATTCTAGAGTTGGA
Source organism: Laticauda colubrina (assembly GCA_015471245.1). Classification (NCBI taxonomy): domain Eukaryota; kingdom Metazoa; phylum Chordata; class Lepidosauria; order Squamata; family Elapidae; genus Laticauda; species Laticauda colubrina. Next base: position 18,262,870 of record BLBF01000025.1, read on the forward strand.
AGGGATTTGTGGTAGTGTGTTTGTCTTGTTAGTATAGGAAGCTGGCACCCAGCATATATCTGGTGAATGACTGCACAGGCTCCGCTTGAATTCTTCCAGCAAAGAGGAGTCAGCCAGGGCAATCTGTTCTCTTGCCAAGCAGCATTAGGAAGTTTCCCCTCATATTTAACCAAAATTGCCTTCACTTTGATTTGGAACCAACTGAGCCTAATCCAATATGCTGAATCCATCTTTTATAGGATCCTTTAGATATAGTATTCTTGTTTAACTATAATGCTTTTCTTAATTTTCTCTTCTCTAAGATAAACATGGCCAGTTCTTTCAACTGTTGCCCATCACACTCACTTTCAAGCAGAAGAAATTAGTTGGTGTCTGCAGAAATTCCCAAAAAGTAGTTAGGAGTCCCTTTCCTATTTTTATCATCACTTGTGTGCATTTGTAGCTCATTTTTCTGTGCATCCTGGGCAGTGTCCCAAGTATCCAGAATTGTTTATCTTCTCTGCAGATAGAGTTTCTGGATTGTCTTATTGGTAGTCTCAGTTTATTGTGAGACAGTTACCTGATTTTCCACATCTGTCACACCACTAATTATTCACATCCAAATTAGATAATCAAGCCTAATTGACTTAAAAATATTTTATATGGGATTGACCTTATTGCAATGCTGAGAATCCTTAGGAAAATTCAAGTGATGCAAGGTATTAGTGCAAGAATTTTCAGTAACGTCAGTGTTTTATTCTTGTATTTACATTTTTTACATTCTATTTATTTTCTGATATTGTGTTGGTTTTATTTGATTCATTGTAAACATATCTCAGCATCTATATTTTGGGCTAGAATGGAAGCATTTTAGGATTTCCAATAAATACATCAAATAAAACATGACAAATAAAACAATATGATTTTACGTAACATTTCTCCCATGCAGCTGATTCCGATCCTGAGCTGCCATTGTGGTTTGGTAGAGGTCAGATTCCATGAATTAAACATTTTTAAGTAGTCACCAAATACCATGGAAAAGTTTATTTGTCTGGGCATTATATATTCAAAATCCATACTTATTCTAATCTGAGTCCCATTGAAGGAGGAATAACAACAATAATAAAAAGATTTAAAAATTGAAAGCACTACTTGAAGCTAAGTAATTTAGAAGAAAATATAGTCACAATATGATCATAGGCTACATGCACAGAACCATAGATCTTCTGTGATGGAGGAATGGATGATGAAATTAATGGAATTCTCTGAAATCATGAAACTACCTAGTTTGATTTTTTTAAAAAACCACTTTATCTAGCTTTGTTTCTATGTGAAACCACTTTAGGACTTCTTGCTTGAGATGGAAATGGTTTATTAATTTTGAATTTGACTTTTAGAATTGTTTATTATTATAGAAATATTGAATATTATCGAGTTTCAGATCAAAAGGTTAATGTATATTTATAACTGTATTGATTAAAGTCAAAGGTGACTTGTTTTTATTTCTTTTTATCCCTCTTATGTTTATGCCTTGTACTTTGCTCTCCACCCCACATTTTCCCCACACTTTTTGGTTCTCTTTGAATTTAATTCTTTGTATAAATCTAATAAAGTATAATTTTTAAGAGAGAGAAGGAAATGCAATTTTAGACAGATGATGTACCCTTTCGCCCTCTGTGCTAACCAAACTCCTCATCCCAACTGATACTTTAAATGATTCTACTCAGGGGTGGAATATGACAGGGTTAACTAGCGGTTCAGGATTTACAAGGTTCGGTATTTATGATGTGCTTCCCTGCACGCTGCGAGCCGCGTGCCTGTAAATCGTTATCAACATGATGTGTGCAGAGAAGCAGCCTTTGAAACAGCCCTCTTTTCCTGCTTTTTAAACTGCAGCTGTGCCTCGTTCGGCAGCTGAAGTTCAAAAATCAGGAAATAAAGATCAGGTAAGAGCCCGGGTGGGCGGGTGGGCAAAAACATCAGCAGATGTAGAACTGATTCTATGTCTGCTGCTCTTCAGAGCTATCAGTTCTACAGAGATGGACAGAACCGGCAGAAACCCACCCCTGATTCTATTAATCAGGATGGATGAATGGAAAACAGGTTGAAGTTCAGCTCTAGAAAATGGGTATATTGTCTCCTGCCCCCCCCCCCCAAAAAAAAAAGTTGGACACCCTTATCCAATGAATATAGGACAATGCTGCATTTCTTTAGGGATATTTGGTGGAGTCTGCCACAAAAATATATTTGGACCAAACCGGTCCTGGCAAAAGGATAAAGATATATTTATGGCAAAAAAAAAAAAAAGGTGAAAGTTAAACATCTTAGAATTGTGCTATTTTATCTCAATACTACCTCTCATTAAATTGTTCAAAAGTGTTTTCCTTCCTCAAATTTAAATTAGTTTAACTTCCCCTGTTTTTCAGGCATATTCTTTGGGAAATTGCTTGTGGGAGAGGGCCTCTGGTGATCTTTTAAGGATTGGTAAATCCTTGTAATTCAACTGAGGTCATTTTGGATTTCTACATATTCAAACTGCTGCTTAACAACCATTTTGGCTTTTCTCAAACCAGAAAGTAACAGGATTCTGGAGAAAGGCCATAGGAGAGTGATTTACTTGTGGGGTTTCTCCAGCAAGTAGATTTATACCTATCAGACATTATGAATGGAAGCAGTCCCCTTAAAATTGGATTAAGCCACAGCCAAGCAAATAAAACTGTTTGCCAGATTTTGGCTTCTATTCTTAAAAGATTGGACTCTAATTTCAAGGTGCACTTGGGACACATCTAGATGTCAAGAGAAAGAACATAAAAGTCTTGATTATACCTCTTTGTAATGATCAGAATTTTATAAAATCTAAAACTGCTCTACATAGAAATGGTGTAATGCTTTTGTTCCAGATTGAAGTTGTATGATTTTGCAGCAAATAATAATTGCTCCATGGATTAAATTCCCAGCAAATGCATTGCACAGTCTGCATTCTATTAAGCTAAGAAAGTGCCATAATTAAGTTGGAAAAGGCCACCACATTTATTACTTGATTTGTGTGCTTTCTTATAATCTTGAAGAGATTATAACCTTGGGTTAACAACAAAACAGTGGTAGCATTTGCATAAAGCAGAATGGATTGTTATTTATTTGTTAATTTGGTGGCATATATGTCTAACATTCTGTAAATAATTAGTAGATGAATATAAAAGCTAGACAAGAAGATGCCTTGATATGCCTTATTTCACACCTTTGACAATTGTAATTGGGTGCCATGAAAGCTGAGCTGCATTTACTACTGCAAATGGGTGCAGAAGCTTCTCATAGGTGCCTGTAGTGAGTGACTTTTCAGATCATATGAAGAGCAGTTCTACCTAGTACTAGTATTAGTGTAAGTTCATAATGCCTTTCTCTTCAACAAAATTGTATGTGTGTTTCTATTCAGACACTATATGATCTCTCCCTTGTGGATTATGTAGCATCACAATAATGTTGTGTTCCAATAGTGCTAAAAGTGATGCTATTGGGATTTACACTCCCAGAAGTCTCCCTCATGATGGACAATTCATAGACAATCAGTCAGAGTAAACAAGATCTTCTGGAAAAGGAAACAGGTTGTAGATTTGGAAAAAAACCTTCAAATGTTAATGGAAAAAATGCCAGCAAAAGGTCTAAAATAAAAAGTATTTATTTTATACTTTTTGTATAACAGTGAAAAGTAGCACTGTTTTGTAGCGATGTTTAAACATGCATTTAATGCATGCATATTTAATGGCATACTATGTGTCAGGCATGAAAATCAGGTTCACATAAGAAGATTCAATAAAGCTAATTTATTGCTAAGAGCTTATGTACTGGAATCTTCTCAACTAATGGTCAGCATGTGGTTAGAATTAGATACAGGTCAATAGCATTCAAGGAGTGTTGGACTTCGTTTGTGGCTACATAGGCATATTAGGTTGATCCCTCATTTCACTCCACTTGCAGGTTCTGACATTCCTTGTCCTAAATCACAACACTCAGCTCAGAGAGAATTTTATGAAAGACTGTCAGTATTGGACTTCTGAGTGAGGAATGATGAACTAAAAACATTTCTGAGAGAGTGGAGAGGACAACCATGGCAATGACTAAAGAACGGATGAGTAGTTAAATTCCTTGGAACCTCTCCGGATAAGAAAAAATGAGAAATTGTCCACATGTGCTTTGCACAGCTGAACCCTACAAAAATACCATAGGATAGCTGTGTCCCATGGGTCTGAATCCAAGAGATGAAGAGATCAAGCCATCACAACTCACAACTACCATGAAGTTTTTTAAAGGACACTGGATTCACTAACTTCACTTTCAAATCACTTTTGGAAATGGCCTGTTTGCATCTGGTAATCTTATGGCTATGAGAGATCTTTGGAATGAGAAACCTGGTAAGTTTACATTCATTCTTGAAGAAAAGCAAAATGAACTATTAAGTTTCTTCTAAATTAAATGTGAAAGTACAGCACAGTCATATTTGCTCCCATGCAATGAAATGTGGGTACAGATACATTTCTGTATCCTGCAATATACATCCATCACTGGTTATTAGGGATCAGCAAATTCAGGTAGATTCCACTTTACTGTCTATTTTAGGAAGGCAAGTTTTTGCATTGAAAAAGGTGGAAGCTATGCTGTTCTAAGGTGAAGTAATTTGGGTGGTTCTTGGTGTTCTATATGTAAAGTGGGTGACTCCAAATCTACAAACCTGATTGGTCAAATAAAATAAGCATTGGATTGATTCACTAGGAACCAATCCAAAGAGCTGCTAAAAGGCGGCAAATTCAAGCAACTGCCATTGGCTACAAGCAGGCAAGCCAGCCTGTATAAAAGGCTGGCCTCAGCTTCAGCCAAGCGTTCCTATTTACTAACTAGTTGAAGAATAAAGTATTTGTTGTTGGAACCCGGTCTACCTCGTGTGTTTTCCGAACAAAACACTGGCGACGAGGATGGGATCATCCTGAACGGAAAAACCTGCACGCGGTGATAAGAAATCCAGATGACAACCAAGATGTCTGGAAAAAACGCACCGCCTGCACCCTTCAATCCCAACAAAGAGGATTGGGATTCCTATGCTGATTGCTTCCAAATGTATTTGGAGAGCAATGAAATGGAAGACATTTCAGAGCAACGCACGAGAGCTGTATTCCTGACGCACTGCGGGCCAACAGTTTTCAAGATGGCAAAGGCCCTTGCGAAGCCCCGGGACGTTAAACAACTAACGTGGACAGAATTGCAAAGACTCCTCAAAGCACACTACGCTCCGATGGTGTCCAACTTAATAAAGCGAGACGAATTTTACCGCAGAGACCAGAGAGAGGGAGAGACCGTCGCCGATTTCATCGCTGCCCTTAGACAATTAGGGGGTGAGTGTGAATTTTTGAACATTGACGAAGCAATGAGGGATCGTGTGGTGTTGGGCCTGAGAGACTCGACCACACAGAGTAAATTACTCAACAAGGCCAACATCACCATTACCGAAGCCATTGCGGAAGCCACAGCCGCGGAAGCCGCAAAAAAATCTGCCGTAGCCATGAAAAAGATGAACACACACAGCGAAGACACACCAACCAAAGACAGAAAGCAGCCTGCCACCACAACCCACTACGAAGAGTCGGGCGAAACGGTTGAATCGAGCGAAGAAGACGATGAGGTCCACCGTTTGCTCACGAACAGAAAAGAGCGCGAAAGAAGAAATTGGCGGGAATGCGCTGGCTGCAGAGGAAACCATCCCCGAGCCGAATGCAGATTTCTCGATGCCATCTGCCGGCATTGCAAGAAACGAGGGCACATCGAGAAGGTCTGCAGGAACAAAAAATTCTACAGCCCGACGAGACGTAGAAATTCCCCAACACGAGCTGAGCCTAAACGAGCCGATAGAAAGTGGCAACAAGAGAAGCGAGCCAATACACACCACACTGTCATTATACAGAGCGCTCAGACGGAAAGTGGAAAAAAAATTAAAGTCATCGTGAAAATCGAAGGAAAACATTGCAAGATGGAAGTGGACTCGAGGTCCTTCCTCTCCATGGTATCGTGGGACACAATAAAACAGCTAGTCCCAGGTATCAAACCCAAAGAATTGAAGAAGCAGCACCTAACCCTCAAGGACTATCAGGGAAACCAAATCCCTGTGGTAGGCATGGGACAATTCCGAGTCGCCTACAAACATCACGTCAAGGTGCTTCCGCTGACCATAGTCGACCAAGACAGACCAAGCCTCCTGGGCATCGAATGGTTCGCGCCATTGGGCATCGGGATGACCGGGGTCGATCGAGTGACTACAACCGGCTGGGAAGACGACCTCATCCGAGAATTCCAGGACGTTTTTGACGGCTCACTTGGCAAGTATCGGGGAAATCCCATTTCTTTCAATCTAAACCCCCAAATAGCCCCACGAAGAATAAAAGCCAGGCGAGTTCCTTTTGCACTAAAGGCAAAAATAGAGGAACATCTGGACAAATTAATAGCCCAAGGGGTGTTAGAACCTGTGGACCATGCCAAGTGGGAAACGCCTATTGTCACACCCATAAAACCTGATGGGTCCATTAGAATCTGTGGTGACTATAAGGCTACCCTGAACCACGCGTTACAACCAAGCGCATACCCGGTGCCAGTAGTCCAGCATTTGCTTCATTCCCTGGAAAAAGTCAAAGTTTTCGCCAAACTCGACTTGGTACAAGCCTATCAACAACTCCCAGTGGACCCAGAAACAGCAGAAGCACAGACTATAGTCACCCATAAGGGCGCATTCAAATGTCACCGGCTCCAATTTTGAGTAAGCGTGGCCCCTGGCGTTTTCCAGAGTCTGATGGAACGCCTTCTAAATGGCATACAAGGAGTCGTTCCCTACTTTGACGACGTCCTAATCTCGGCCAGAGATGAAACTCAATTAAGGAACAGACTCAAAGAAGTATTAACTAAGTTTAGGGAATCTGGCCTCAAGGTAAAAAGAGAAAAGTGCTGTTTAATTAAGAATAGCGTCAAATTCCTGGGCTACTCAATAGACGGAGAGGGTATCCACCCTACAGACAAAAAAGTTAAAGCAATAAAAGACGCTCCTGAACCAAGAAATAAAACCGAACTACAAGCATTCTTAGGACTAATTAATTTTTATAATGTGTTCCTGCCAAACAAGGCCACTATAGCAGAACCATTACACCGTCTGCTAGACAAGAAGGCAACTTGGACTTGGGGTTACAAAGAAAAAAAAGCCTTCCAAAATATTAAAAGCTTTCTAACATCAACAAACATTCTCATCCAATTTAGCAACACACTGCCATTAAGAGTGACCTGCGATGCCTCACCATACAGATTAGGTGCCATCCTGAGCCACCAACTACCTGATGGCAGAGAAGCACCCGTCGCATATTATTCTAGGACTCTATCAAAAACCGAGCGGAATTACAGCCAATTGGACAGGGAAGCTCTAGCAATTGTCGCTGGAGTAAAACGCTTCCACAAATACTTATATGGGTGGGCTTTTCAAATCATAACAGACCACAAACCGCTAATGGGGATTTTGGCGGGAAACAAGCCAACACCTAATATACTATCCCCAAGAATGACTAGATGGTCAGAGTTCCTAGCAGCTTATTCCTACACTCTGACACATCGGCCAGGGAAACAAAGTTCCCATGCGGACGCTCTGAGCAGAGCACCCTTACCAGCAACCGACGAAGACCCGGCACCAGCGATGACAACGCTACAAATCGAGACTTGCCCCGATCTACCCATATCAGCTTATGATGTCGCCAGAGCCACCGCGAAAGACTCATTGACTGCCCGCGTTCTTAGCTGGGTAGGTAAAGGCTGGCCAGAGAATCAAAAAACTGAAAACTTTAAACCTTTCCGGTCCAGACAGACTGAGCTTTCAATCCAAAAGGGGTGTTTGTTGTGGGGTGATCGGGTGGTAATCCCTGCCAAATTACAACCCAGGGTACTTAGGTTGTTACATGAAGGGCACCCGGGAATGGTTAAGATGAAAAGCCTTGCTAGAAGTTATGTTTGGTGGCCGGGTATTGATAAGGACATAGAGTATTGGGTAAGCTCATGCCACAAATGCCAGGCAATTAGACCATCCCCACCAAAAGCACCCGTTAAGGACTGGGAAACCCCTCGGGGACCTTGGTCAAGAATACACATTGATTTCGCGGGTCCTACCAAGGGGCATACCTTTCTGATTGTCGTTGATGCCTATTCGAATTGGCTTGAAGTAAAAGTTATGCCATCAACGACAACAGAAACTGTAATTAAAAAGCTGGACAACCTTTTTGCCACCCATGGCATACCGGACGTTCTTCTCTCAGATAATGGGCCACAGCTAACCAGCATACAATTTGAGCAATACCTAGCCTCCCTAGGTATAAGACATGCCCTAACCGCGCCGGCTCACCCGGCTGCGAACGGCAGGGCTGAGAGAATGGTCTGGTTTACTAAAGAAGGTTTAGAAAGAATGGACGCTGGAGATGTCCAACAGAAAGTAAACCGTTTGCTCACACTCCAGCACATAACGCCCAGTACCATAACCAACAAGTCCCCAGCAGAATTACTTATGGGGCGAAAGTTAAGATCTCACCTTGATAGGTTACACCCAAATTTTACCCCAGAAAACCCCCCTGACTCCTCTACACGGTTTAGACAATTCGAAATAGGCGATTTGGTATACGCTAAAAACTTCACCGGGGACCCGGTTTGGCTACCAGGACAGATTACCCAAATCACAGGCCCCAAATCCTACCGATTAAAAATAGAGGATGGCAGGGAATGGAAGCGGCACATAGACCAGCTTCGATCCCGAATTATAGAGAGAACCACAGACTTACAAACATTCACCGAAAAAACCGGCGAATTGCAAACCAAGGTGGGGGGGGAAAGGCGAGAAATAAATAAAGAACTGTTTAAAACCAAACCCAATGAAACATACGAACAAAAAGAGCAAATAAAAGACTCACTGTTTGGAGAGACTTGCATGAAGAGCCCATCGGAAGGGGCTAGCCAGGCCAGCTCGACCTGCCCGGAGGAAACGGGAGGGAGCGGCAAAACCGCCAGCCTAAGAGACTCAGGCAGCGGTAAAATGGCTGACTCACCCTTCCAGACGGTTCCAGGGAGAAGAACGGACGACACAGCAGCCCCATCCGAACCGGTCGAAGTCTGCACTAAGAATGAACCGCGCAAGTCAAGTCGAGTTCGAAAAAGCCCCGCCTACCTGCGAGACTACGTCACCACGTAGGACTGAACTAAGGGGGGAGGGGTGTTCTATATGTAAAGTGGGTGACTCCAAATCTACAAACCTGATTGGTCAAATAAAATAAGCATTGGATTGGTTCACTAGGAACCAATCCAAAGAGCTGCTAAAAGGCGGCAAATTCAAGCAACTGCCATTGGCTACAAGCAGGCAAGCCAGCCTGTATAAAAGGCTGACCTCAGCTTCAGCCAAGCGTTCCTATTTACTAACTAGTTGAAGAATAAAGTATTTGTTGTTGGAACCCGGTCTACCTCGTGTGTTTTCCGAACAAAACACTTGGAGAAAAGGAATCTTTGTGTGCTTGTGTGTGCATGCACACACAAGCAGAAGCCAGCTGAAGCTGGAGAGGCAATGCCTCTCCCTTCCCCACGTGGATTCTGAAGCATATTAGGAAGCTCTGGGTCAATTCCAGATGGATAATCTGGCAACACTGCCAAGGCTACTAAACATGCTGCTTAGATACCATTGAAGAGCCCAGAAGCCTCTGCTTATAAGAGACTTCTGGAAGCTGCCATTTCAAGAAATTCATGTCCCTTGAGGCTGATGCCAAAATGCTAATCACCACCAGTGATTCAATGCTTGTAGTTCCCACTCTTGATTATTGCTGGCGTGCAAGCAGACTTTACATCAGTCTTACCTCAAAATTATGAACAGATGAATAGATTACTTACTTGAACTGTAGTTAGTCATGACATCATTTTTCTACTTGAAATCCCAGTGCTTGGCTCTCCGTGTGTGTTTTTGCCTCTACTTTAGAATTTGGCCAAGTGCTACTGGATTTACTCCCTCCATCTTACCTAACAGACATTGCTTTTACCAACAGCCTCAGATTCTAAGCTTAGTCAGAGCCAATGCATTGATCATTCCAATATGCAGACTAAAAATGGCAAGTGCTAAGCTGTTTTGGCTCCTGAAAACCCACCCATCTTCATCCAGAGGAAGAGGGGGAAATGGGGGAGGGGGGATCCTATTACTCTCCTTCCTCCCACAAAAATATCCACAAATCATTTCTTTAAAGTGATGGCAACTTGGTGTGTAATAAGGAGAGATCTCTTTTTTTCCCTCTTCCAAACTGCTTCTGCAGTATACCCCTATGTAGGGGATACACATAGAGAATAGGTAACAGACAATAATGTATTTATTTTTGTAATTTTACTTAATACACTTTTACAACAGAGAATTCTGCAAAGAAAACTCCTCTAAATCCTTTTTAAAATTTCAATTGAAATATATGCAAACAGAAAATATAAAAGCCTAGCAATCATCAGTGTAATTGTTAAGGGAGGAAAGAAAAGCAGATTTCAAAAGAATGCAGGCAAATACACTGGTCCCAGGATCATGTTGCAGGATCCAATCTAGGTTGGTGACCAAGACCAGACGTTTTGTCTTCCAAGCTTTCAGAGATGTTCCCTGAAGATGGGCTTCAGCATGAGTCCAAAAGCTATGCTGGAGTCCCAGTGATCGACCCAGACTGGATTCTGCAGACTTCAAAAGCATGAGCCACACTGGCACAGTGGTTAAAATGCAATGCTACAGTTAATTCTGCAGACAGACAACTGCCCGCAATTTGGCAGTTCAATTCTCATTGGCTCACTAGACTTCCATCCTTCTGAGGTCAGTAAAATGAGGACCCAGATTGTTGGGGGCAATATGCTGACTCTGTAAACCACTTAGAAAGGGCTGTAAAGTGATATATAAGTCTAAGTGCTATTGCTATTGGATAGGCTCAGTAGCTAGAAGTCATTTTAAAACTTCTGTTCATGAGACCCAGATGTTATCTTCTAAGGATGAATTCCTATCATGTCTGAAAAGGCTCTGCCATTTGTATTCCACTGTGTTGAAGGTAGATAAACACAAACTCAGACCTAGACCGGAGCATAAAGAATCCTTCAGATAACATTAGCTATAAGAATATAAACTCTTTAAAGTTAACATCAGCATCTTAAATCCAATCAATAAATAAAATGGTAACATATTAGGTGGAAAAAGCATCAAAGTGATATGATCTGTCAAGCTATTTTGTTCTGGTATATTTTTGGATATTCTAAAAAGAAAAAGTTAAGTTGATTGTATAATAAGTATTTTCCCCTCTCAATATATTATTCATCTGTAACGGAATTCACAAACAATATAATCTTAGGTTCACCTAAGAATTTAATACATTCTTTACCCTTCCATACCAATGTCAAAAACAATACATTTAAACAGAATAATAGTGATAATTTCATACTTTTAACATAGTTGTTTATAATATCCATAACTGGTTTTCACTGTTATAAATAAAGTCAAAGTGGGATTGTTTTTATTATAGCTGCTTTCCAAAAGTGTAAACCATCAGGGCTAGAGGCAAAAATTGCTAGGACTGTTAGTTTAGTTTGTTGATTAGCCCATAGGCCATATCAAAATACAGAGTTCCAAATACAAATTATTAATAAGTCCTATAAAACAAGTTAAAATGAGACTGGAATAACATAAAATCATTTAATTTATAGGTAAGTAAAATAAGATAAAATTATATTTCAGTATCACCCCGACAATCTATCCCAATCAGTCTCACATATGCTGATCTCAACTGAACCATTTTACTCAAGTATTTTGCCATATTAAATGTTGTTTTCAAATTCTGGCTGCACATAAGGTATGTTGTTTTAATATCGGGTTCCCAATGGATTAGGGTTAGGTTAGGATAGCAGAATGTGGAGTCTGAAGGTTCCTCAGCTCTAAGGATTAAAAGTAATCCAGGGCATTTCCATACTCTATAACATGTTCCTCTCTGACAGGATTGTAAATTGGATTAAGAAGATTCTGTTTGGAGTGATCTTCTGCAGCCAACCACCACCACTGGACAGTTCCTCTGGTGGTATGTCCAACGTTGCATGCCAAGAAGGAAATACCCACCACTCTCTTTTCTCTGGGTGGGTTTTATTGTACATATATACTTTTTAAAAATGCCATGCAAACAAGTCATTTTTAAATTTTATACAGGGCTAGGTTTAAAAGAAAAAAAAGCTCCAATATTTTCATAGTATAGCAATGTGTTGAATAATAACAAAATATTCTACATTGCTGCATTTCAAGTTAGTCATCCTCTGCATATTAGGCAAATATAGAACACCTATGCTACTCCTATGCTACTCGGTAACAGTATCTGTTGTTAATTAGAGAAAAAGCAAGAAAATATTTTTTATTTTAAAGTTGACTTCTGTTAATATATATGTACACATTTTTATACTTTCATTCTGTATGTATAGATTTTCGTTTTTGGAAAAGTATGTATAATTAATAAACCAAACCAATAAGTGTTGAACCCGGAAAGTCCCATCTGACCGGAGCATTCAGTTCAACAACTCAAGGATGGGGACCAGGGATTATAATGGAGGGAGCTGTTTCAAAATAAAGAGGGTTCCAGAATTCCAGAAGGCCCAAAAGAAGGAAACGGGCAGCAGGGAAATTGTGCAACACAGTTTGAAATGGAAAAAGGCAACACTGTTGAATACGAAAGCATACACAGAGATTAAATTCTCAGTGGTCCTCAGAGTAAGTAGAGGAGATACCTGTAGTTGTTTTAAGCTTGCTTTTCAGAAATGGTTGGTGGCCCATATTTGAGATAGGATGCAAACTGGACATGGTAGATGAGCTTATATCATGTTCATAGGTACCTAAGCTTTATTTATTTTTTTAGTGCATAATTACAGAACTGATATGGGAAACTATCCTTTTATTTCTCCAGTGAAATAAAGCAAAGCCTTAATGAATAACTTTTTATTTAAACAGCCACTCATTTTCAGGATAAAAGCACCAGAGATTGTGACCACTAAGTTTTTGAACCACACTAATATCTGCATAACAGGGTGTTTATAAAAATAATTTTCTGTTATAGATGGTGTTGCTCAGGGGTGGGATTCTACTGATTTGGACTGGTTTCAACGAACCGGATGTTAAAGTTACATCTGGTTTGCAGAACTGGTATTTCAACCAATCAGCTGGCCTCTCCCACCCGTCCTCTCCCAGGAGTCTCCATTTTCAATGGAGGTAAGTGCAGGGTCTGCATGGAGGCTCTAGGAGGGAGAAAAATGGGCCTTCTGGAATTCTGGAAACGGGCCTGTTTCCGGCTTGTGAAGGGCCTCCAGAGCCCAGGGAAAGCTGTTTTTGCCCTGCCAGAGGCCCAGAGGCCCTTGAGAGGGCAAAAATGGCCTCCCCGGGAGGCGCACCAAAGGCCAGAAACAGGAAAATCTGGTAGGCCACACCCACCCAGCAACCACACCCACCCAGCATGGCCACACCCACCCAGCAACCACACCCACCCAGCATGGCCACACCCACCCAGCAACCGGGCAGCAAACAGGTTGCTGGAATTTTTGAATCCCCCCCCGGTGTAGCTTGACTTGCCGTACACTATTGAAGCTTTTAGATAGATATGTCCACCTCATTTGGTTGAAGCAAATGAGATGAATTCAGTTCTGGATTCCTTTTTTTCTTTCACTCCTACTGACTGACAATTACATACCATCCTCTTTTCGTATTTTATCCTTCAACATGCACATCTTGTCCACATTTCAGTTTTTAAAAAATAGATTTTGGGAATGTTTTGATGTGGTTTGGAACAGAAACATGCTTGCACATTTATAAGAAATCCATTTAAAGAAAGGAGGAAGGGAAAGGAAAAATTCCATATACCCCCCCCCTTTTTTTTTTTTTTTACTCTCTTCATTTCCAGCACATGAAATCACTTTCTGGTCATTTTGGAACCCACAATGTCAAATTGCGGTTGCCCAAAGGGAGGAAAAAAGACAGTTCAACTTTGCATTTTCTTAGTCAACTATTCTGAAGTTGTTCTTGCTGAAACTGAATTTTAAAATGAACTTTATTCCAATGATGGTACTATAAAATGTGCTAAGAATGGTACTGATTGCTCTTGAAAGCATTTTTTTTTGTTTTGCTAGCCAAAAATCACACCAAAATTAGAAGGAGAAACATGTCATTGCAGACTTTTCATTATAATCGTGCAAAGATTTTGCATGAAGTAGCAATTAGCGCAACCTCATAAGACAATACAGTATTCCTGAAATGGAGGAGGGTCCCCCTTTTTTTCTGGGAAGAATTCTGAAGAGTGTCAAAAGATCCTTTGTTTATTTCAGTAAAACCACTGCCAGTGACAAGTTAGACTGTGAGCAAGAATCTTTAGAGGTATGCTTTGTGGCGCGCCCCCTCTCCCTCTCCTTCCCTCTCCCTCTTTTTCCATATCTTTTTTGCAGATTACCATTTTTCAATCCATTTCCCAATCAGTCTCAGTCTTGTCAGGTAAACTTATTTCTGTTCCTCAACTTTTAAACATGTATCTTGAAGAGGACTCCCATACATTTGAGAGCTACAGATTTCGAGAGATATATCAGCTGCTCTGTGAAATGCCTTTCCAAAATTTTTGGCTAGATCTTATATGTTATTAGAATAATATTTAAAAACTACAGCACTAACTCAGTCTGGATCCAGATTGGGTCGCACATCTCTTATAAAATTATCAGATTTTGAAGAGCTATTTTTTTCCAGTTAAAACCTTATCAATATCAACTCTTAAGCTAATAGAAGTTATTGCAAATGTTTTATAGTGCAAATATTCTGCAAAGAAGGGAAGCATGCATGTTACAAAACTAACAGAGAGCTTATGTCCTCATAAATTCCAACTATGTACAAAAAACCTCCCAGAACCTTCTACAATCTATGGTCTCCTGAAGCAATATTCAGCTAGGCCTGACTCAAATAAACCCTCACATTCACTAATATTAGTAGGATGCAGGGTAGTTTACAATTTGATAATCCCCTTCAGCCCTTATTAAATCAGCAACACCCTGCAGGTGGGAAGCCAGACAAGAAAAATGAAATGCTGGCAGAGAAGGGGAGGGAGAAACAACCCAATGCATACACCCTAACAGCTAGGGTTTCACAATCCTTCTGCCAACTTCTGTTAGATGGATCCCCCATGTCTTCACTCTTCCCAACAGTATTGTGAACACTGGATAATAGGGAATTATGTCATCTTTATTTTTAGCACAGACTTCCTCTGCAGAACTCCAGCCAGGACATTATAACAGAAATATTTCATTCTTTGCTTGGATTTGACCTTTTTTCTCCAGAAAGTCTTTTAAGTGCAAAGTACACTTACTTTATTACTGCTACCATATCTATGCTGCAAAAATCTACTATATGCAGCACAGAGATAGAGGGCTTTTATAACTCGTTGCTCATCTGCATTGATTTGTTTGCAAGCTTCTAGCCAGTCTAACCTTTACCAACTGTCAAAATTCATCCAGTGATCATCCTCACTTTTGCAGCCTAGAATGTACAGATACACATATAACAATTAGCCTTCAGAACAATGTAGATATTTTTTGAAAAAAGACTCCTTATTATATGTAATGATTTCAGATGGAAATAGAGAAAGACAATAATCCATTACTTTTTACATTTCTTTGCTATGGTAAAGAAAATAGTAAGACAAAAAGAAAAATAAACAATTGAAAATGGTATGGTATATTCAAGGATATACAGACATAAGTTAAACTGAAGAGTATGATAGGACATTGCTTGGATATACAAATATATAAGTCTCTTCATAAATGCAAATATTTACTTCAAAATTACCCTGTGGTAAGGTGGGGGGCTAATACACTTAATAAAAAATAAATTTGGAGCTGAATGGCCCTCTCACCTAAGTCCTCTGGGATATTTACAATAAAAAGATAAAAAGTGGTATAAAAGTGAAAATAAAATAAAGATAAAATTAGAGGACAAAGTGAAAATTAAAATATTAAAATATTACAAATTAAAACACAGACAATACAGCTGCCTCTTCCAAATGACATTCTTAGAGGCCAGTAAAGTCCTTCCAATGAATCCTTTCTTTTGTCATTATTCAAGGATAAATCCATCAGATGTTAAATGCCAGACCCCAGCTAGCAAACCAAATTTATTTCAGTTTTATCTCATGGATCCTCAAGACAATGTGGAATTATGAACGTGTATATTCCACAATGATGGAATTCAACTTGAGGTTGAAGGAGGCAGGGAGGGAGGGAGGGAGGGAAGGAAGGAAGGAATGGATTTCTGAAGCTCCCTGACAACTTTCCACAAGGAAAAGCAAAAGTCAAATTGTGGTGTGTCAGGTTTATAAACTATTCTTTTCACCCAAAAACACTCAACTGATCTGAATCAGATTTAGATTACTATTGATCACTGGCCCTTATTTCATCTCTCATGAATTTCACCACCGTTTTTCAAAAAGTTAATCATCAAATTATCTTATAAATAATAAAAAAAACCTCTCCTGGTTGAATTGAATTCAAGATACTTTCTATAAGATGGTGGACAAATAAATTGGATTAATAAATAAATAAAACATTGTGTTCTTCAACTTGGGAAGGACTATAGTATTTGCAAATCGAGGTTATGTATTTATTTAAAAAGTTTGGTCATAGAAAGAAATGGTGTCAAGAAGACTTTGTATCCATCAGTCTTATCCAGCTTCAGAGATTTAATTATAATGGCAATTTAATGAAAAAAGGTAAAGTAAGATTAGTAAACTGATGTTTTAATATTTATAGTAATTCTAACATTCTAGAATTCCATCAATTATACAATTTGGCAGGAGAGCTGTGCATGTGCTTTAATGTCTGCACACACTATCACTATCTGGATTTTAAAAAAATACAATATTACATTGCTTGATTATTTAAAGGATAAATTTATCAGCCTTCTCTTCCTTTTCCGGTATCGTTTGATTAGTTGAGGAATATTATATCTTGAAGAAGATCTACAGTATGATTCACATCCCCTTTATATATTACATAATTTATCAACTTGATGTAGAACTGTAAAAAAACTACTATATAATACATTCTGCAGATGGCTGATCACGTAGAAACAACAGTGATAAACACGGATTTTATTATTGCCTTTCTTCAAAGAAGGAAAGGAAAACAAAGAAAATCCCAAATTTTTATCATTCTGTGCACTTTAGGGCACTATAAAAATAAACAAAATAATATTATTACATTCACCATAGCCATGCCTGTTTAGCTTATGCTACAGCAGTTGTAATTAGTTCATGTGGTAGCATAGTTCTTTTAAATATACTTTCTCACTGAACCCTAAATAAACAGGGACAATGATTTAGGTTGAAGCAATCAGGGGCCCAGACTAATATTGGCACAATAACCATTTTATAAATAGTAATTACCCACACAAGTTGCCCCCCCACTTCCCCTCCTCCTCCTTCTCCTCCCTCCCTCTCTCCCTCCCCCCCTCTCTTTCTCTCTCTTATTTCAGTTTTCACAGCATGGCATCATGTCACACAGCAGCAGAAGTGAATTTATTGATCATTTTCAGCTGATTTGGGTATTACAGTATACTTCGTCAGAAAAATATAAACAAGGGAAGCAACAGGGGAGAATCTCAAATGCTGTGCAAGATCAGAGGGACAGTTTTGTTGCTACCCTTGGAAAAGTAGATTGAATCATGCTTTATGGTGGTCACACACCTACCTGTAAGCAAGTTCAATGGATGTCTATGAACCATGATTTTACTGGTTATACTAGATACCTGTTTTTATACTGTTTTTTGTTTGTGAGCCACCCAGTGACTTGTATAGAGAAGGGTGGCTATAGAAATTTGATATATAAATAAATGTTAATTGCTCAATTTTATTGTTGCAAAACCTGACTTATCTTGACCTGGTACTCCTTAGGTCAGGGGTGTCAAACTAGTGGCCTGCAGGCTGGATTTGTCATGTGCTGGCCACACCCACCCCGGTTTAGCAAAGGGGGAAAAAGTTGTGATATGTCATGTGATGACGTGTCGTCACAAGTTTGACAACCCTGCTTTAAATGGTTGGGCCATTTAATGAATAAATGAGAGGTATCCCCTCTATTTACACTGAACAATCATCATAAAAGAATGCACAATAACAATTGGGAGAATGCTCAGTTGGAGAAAGGAATACTTTATAACATTTTAACGTTCCTCTATAAGAAAGTATACAGAAATACATAACTTGAGGCCTACGGGCCCTTAACTGTGGCTCAGAAACCTTGTAAAAGCTGCCAATAATTTGGAGTCAAGGGGTGCAGGTAGTCCTCACTTACCAATTGCCATGTTTAGCAACCATTCAACATTATGATAGTTGAAAACAAATCTTTAGAACCAAACCTCACTTTTTTTTGTACCATTGCAGTGTCCTGTAGTCACATAATCGCCATTTGCACACTTTACAGCCAGCTTCTTACAAGCAAAATAAATGAAGAGTGGGAAGTAAAATCATCCTTTGCTGTTGTATGATGTCTTGTTTAAAAACTCCACTTGTTTAAAGTGGAGATTCGCTTAATGCCAGAAGCAGAATTGACATCATAAGTCTGGCACAGTCACATCATTTTTTTACTTATTGATTGGAACTAATTTGCTTATCCCAAGTGTGGACAGAATGCAAGGACTACCTGTATACCTAGCAAGTAAACATATTGAATTTAACTATATTTTTTCTTAAATTCAGCCTAGAGTCCTTTTAATAATCCCTTTTACTTCTTAACTGTAACCCCTAGTATAGAACTCAGAACCAAACAAAGCCCCACGCTTACTAACAAATAATTTAAGTGGGTCTTTCTTCTGACTTCTTCTAAGCTAGATTTTTGTCTAATTTTGAAATCAAAATATTAAAAATACATACATACTTTAATCAATCTCTGTAGGTTGATCAGAGTGATTCTTCATTAACAGATCTCAAATGTATTTCCAATAAATATCTTTTTAAATTTTGGAACAAAAAACGAAAGTCTGTTTACTCATATAAAGCTAGTGAAATGGGAAAACTTAATTGTTAGTGATAATGTGGTTGCTTGGCTGGTTGCTTTTTAAATCAGATCTTAAATAAATTTATCATTTGGAAAAAAAATTTAAGAAATATCTCATTTGTAAAACTGGCCACTCACCAAAAATCCCTTGTCTGTAGAATCCACTAATACTGAAACATAAAGTCAAAATGCAAGATACTATAAGACTCTTTTTATATCATGAATATTTAGTTTTGCCAAATGAAATGTAAACTTTCTTGGGAGGTTTAGTGGCTGGTGTTCTATAAATGTTTAAATAAACAAATAATGAAGGGAAAATATTTCAAGCTATACTTGCTGATGGACTGAATTAATGTCATCCAGGAAGTTTCTCAGACATATGACTAAACTGCATTTGATCCCACTGAACCATTAGTAAGTAAAGGAACAATGTATTGTGATTTCTGCAGGAGTAGTGCCTATTTTCAGGCTATCTATATATTCACGGTTTATCAGTACTGCTGACACAGCTTTATTCTTCAGTAATATCGATGCAAGGAATGTTCAGAAGGCATTACATGGGAACAACATGAGTGAATGAAATGGATCGCTATAATCATGGATGATGGATGGATGGATGGATGGACAGAAGGATCTTTATTACAGCCAAAAGCCAAAGGCCAAAGATAGAAGGTGTAACTGAAAACAGCTAAAAAAAAGTAAAAATAGAATACTTCAGGTAATTGTGATAGTTGATGTAAAAAGCCACCCAATTTCTTCTTCTCTGTGGCAAGCAAGCAAGCAATAAATAAATAAATAGTTGATTTTTTAAAATCTTTGGAGAAAAGTGTGTTTGGCATGCTCAGGGCCCAAGATTTCGAGAAACTCTGATGATATCCCATAAGTCATTAGGAGGTTTTTTATCTATGATGTTCTAGCTTAAGGGGCAATCACCAATCGTTATTAATGAGTGTAGTCCCATTGAACTGACATAGTTTAATGTCAATTTCCCTGCCATAACTTCAATTTTAGGCATCCCTTTTTCTAGCCTGGGAAAGGCATTGGCAACCACACTAAGTGCTGCAAGTATGTATCTTAGAAATTTAGTTTGGAGCACTTTGAAGCATATGTATCTTTCTCACATGTTTCTCACTCTTCTGGGTAATAAAATTCTCTGTTTGCCTGTGCCTAACAATACCATTAATACACTGAGGAACTTGCTCTCAGATTCTTATTTTAGCAATTAAATTAGAAGTTTGTAAGAGGATGTCTCATATTTTTGAAAATGGCTTTATTGTCAGCTTTAAAGCATATGGGAGAGGAGGTTTTAGATTGAACAATAGTTGGGTTGAAAAGCAGCTATCAGAAGTTAGAACACAAAAAACTAGACATTAATTGAAGATATCACCAAAGAAATTAAACAGGAGAAGACTTAATTGAAATGAAGGGTTTGACTGAAATTGGAGACAAAATTACATTCTAATTCAAACAGAACCTGTGTTGTGTTTTCATTACTAAGTCTTTAGAGCAGGGGTCCCCAACCACCGGGCCCTGGACCGGTACCGGTCCATGGATCATTTTGTACTGGGTCACAAAGAATGAATAATCATGATTAAAATATATATAAAACTATGTTTTTAGTAAAGAAATAGTAAAGAAGCCCTTTACTATTGGGGAAGAATTGATTTTGCCGGTCCTTGAAAAAGTGTTTCTGTGTGAAACTGGTCCCTGGTACAAAAAAGGTTGGGGACTACTGCTTTAGAGTGTCCATATGAAGTTGTACCCATCAAAATATTTTTGCAACTATGTGCCTTTCGTTCTCACACTAACTGGAAAAGACTAAAACTGCATGGATATACTCTGCTATAAATTCCCTGCTCACTTCATCATTGCTTGTATGTCTTCTTTACATTTACATTAATTTGTGCTGATGTCTTTCAAGAGGGATTCTTAAGGCATCCCTTATCAGTATTCAAAATGCCATGTTTACTGAGGAGAGGAAGATAGTTTCTAAGCTACATCTCTACATTGAAAATATTTCATTGTTGTGTGCACATATCCTAGCAAATGCATATAAAATAGGCAACTCTTTTTGACTGGTGAGAAACATTTAATTTTGTAAACATTTCCTGTATTTTGAGGGCCACACAATCTTTTCTGATGACAAAGAACCCCATTAAAAATGGGGTTCGATATTTTCTCTTGTGTATGTTTGAATATTTTATTATTTATTATTATGCTAGATTTTTTTCTATCCTGCCTTTATTATTTTTACAAATAAGGCAACAAACATATATAATACACCTTCTTCTTCCTATTTTCCTCACAACAAAAACTCTGTTGGGTGAGTTGGGCTTAGAGAGAGTGACTAGCCCAAAGTCAGCTTGGTGACTCTCATGCCTAATGTGAAACTAGAACTCATAGTTTCCTGGTTTAAACCTAATGTCTTAACCAATAAACCAGAATGATTCTTTTAGGAGGAAGACCTTGAGAATTACAACACAGAAGAAATGGGAAGGGGAGTGGGTAGAAAACCATCAGCTTTGTATCAAACATCAAAACTGTAATACAGAGGAGTTTTCAAGATGCTAGATAGATGCTGATGGAAACCAGGTTGCTAACCTGCTGCCTAACTGTCATCCTCAGTGAGGTGTCAATGTGTTACTGAGGAAAGAATTAAGAGAGCTTTTTATTTATTTTTCACATAATTTATTTTACAATTCCAGCTCTTCCACAAAAAACCCAGCATCTGTGTTGTATAAAATCCTGTATCAACACTGGATCACATCTACTGCAGTTTTGCTGTCCGGTTTTGCCTTTGAAGGATAGGACAAAAGTAAGCAAGATCAGGATAAAGAAATGAATGAGGAAGGACAAAATAAAATTAGGTTGAGTTTAAATCAGTTAAATATACTGTTAAGTAATATGGTTCCTCCTCATAAAGGTATTAGTTATCTCTTCTTTCACATAAAATTAAGTTGGTGGCTTCCAAAACTATTAAAATAATATATGATTGTGGATCCCAGGCTGGGTTTCAAATATATATCAGGTGAGAGAAAGAAATCTGATACACAAGTTCTTTAGAGCTCTAAGTAGAATTTCTTGAAGTTATAACTTCGGTCAATGTGCCTTTATCAACTTTTGGGTGATGGGGCCTCTCAAGCAATGATAGATATTGAGTTGAATGGGCACTTATATTAATATGCATTTAATTATATAAAAAAGGACACTTGCAGGCTTTTGTCTATGCACAGCCATTGTCTGTATGCAGATCATGCAGGGAAATTTTCTCTGCTATTTCGGTATGGCTGAGATTGCTGGGAAGGCATTTTGATTACGTATTATAAGTATCTTTTTCCTTATTAATCTTCTGAGAATGTACATCCTTCAGTTGTCAAGATTGGAGAGGCATATAAGCTCTGATAAATAAATAAGTAAATAATATTTATTATTGTTTGCGCACCATGGTCCTCTTCCATCCTGGCTTACTACTATTGCAACCACATAAAGTCACATTTGTAAGGTAGGCCTCCAAATAAATTGGTATAGATAAGCAAGCAAGCACATGGTTTCCTGCAGTGATCTGATGGTTCTCTCAGTCCAAAGTCAGAGGGTCTAATGCTCTGGCTTGTGCCTTGTGCCAACCTCTATGGTTGTTGAGCTTTTCAAAAACAGATCTTACTGGAAACATGGGCAAGCCGAGATAAACAGTGACACAGATGATAATGTAATCTTGTGGAATATTAAGGAAAGGACTCCCAAGTATTTCCCATTGCCTTGAAAGGTTAGACATCTATTCTTCCACATGGTTATATTTTACCAGAAGTTGGCCTTGGATATCTGTGGGTCTGATTTTTAAATGGGCTTGAGGAAAAGGGAATGTGCTTTCAGATATGAGAAGCCCCCTCTCCTCTAGCATTCAAACATGAAGATAAAATGTAGTCTTCAGCCCTCAGGATGCTGCTGTGAGTAATTTAAAATTTTCCCTGTAATGACAAGGGAGACACTAGGGCTTTAGGTTCTTCCTTGAAACCTTGATATCAATCAACCGTTATTTTTTCTGGCATCTTTATAGCAAGATGAATTTCACTAAGAGCATAATTGTAGACACATTTAACCTACAAGTGTATTTGATCTTGATTTTTTTTAAAAAAAGGCCCATTTTGTTCTCTGACTTTATTGGTTGTTATGAGTTATGTCTGTTGCATTGTGCCCAAAGCTCTTTAGCTGTCATGGAAAGTTCTTGAGAAGCCTCTCTAGATGAAAAGCAATGACACTGCAACTTAACGCTCTCTACCATATGCAGTAATTTATCAACAGCACTTACACTGGAGAAGCCAGTGCTCAGATCAGTTACAAGTGCAGAGCTGGTAACATGACCTGTAAGCCAAATAGATGGAGATCCCTATGGAGATTAAACAGATGCCACAAGAGTGAAGGAAAACTCCTCTAAAGTTACAACAGATAGGAAGAATCCTGTCCTCAGGTCCTCCATCCAGGCAAACAGTTAATCACATCCTTCTTTAATACAATTAAATGCTCCTTTAAAAAGTTTTATCCTTCCTCAAACAGCAAGTGGAATGTCATCTTTAAAAAATGATACAAGGAGGCTTGTCTATTCTTTGTTTTGTCTGCCTTGTCCATTAATGGTGGTCATATGCTAATGCCAACCATTTGCCAAGTTGAGAGGAAAAGGAATGTGGCAAGCAAAATGGTTCAGTAAGATTTGAAAAGAGGTAGATGCAATCTACCATTTTCTGTAAAATGAACCTTGATGAAGCAACAGTGCCAATTTATAGTATGGACAACTGTGTTTCAAAAGTCAGTTTCTGAAATATAAAGGCTAATTTCAGTCCAGAAGCATGAAAGCCACAAATGATTGTGGTGCCTCACGGAAGTGAAAAAAAAATCAAGCTCATATATATGGAATAATTACAAAAGGAGCCTGAGTCCACTGTCTGCACTCAAAACCCATCAGAACATCAAACTTTTAATCACTTTGTGAAAACTAAAAAAATGGGAGCTCTCCTTATTGCTGGGAGTTTCCACTACATAAGGGTACATTAAAAGAGTTTGTTGCATTATTTATTTGGATTTGGATTTTCTTTTTATATATTTGCACAAAGAACATTTATTACTGGGCAGATTGAAACTCAATAATTAATATTATTAATTGATCAGCATACAAATGAAGATTTTAAGTACCATAAAGTAAAAGAAATATCTACAACACAAAAATGTAACATAGATAGGCAGTTAATCAACTATTTTGCTTTAATTCCAAACTGATCTTCTTAGTTCCCAACAAGTCATCATAATAAAGTAAAAGATTGGAAGCAAATATCTTTTCTCTTCTGTTAAGCCTTGTTCCTTCCCCAAATCATGAAGTCAGCAATATTCAGAGACCTACATGCAATTCTGAAATAAAAATGTGTTGAAATCATAAAAGCCTTTGGTTGATCAAATATATCAAGACATTTATAGATTTCAAAGCTATCCTTTTTGGCTAAAGACCTAGACTAAATCGTTTGGAACAAAATAATGCCTGTAATAATTTCCTGAATAGCAACGACAACAGTCTTGAATTCCAAGGGATGCCTTAAGTAAAACTCACGTGGTTCCTCCCCCTCCCCAAACAATTATTGAGGATCTTGGAATGTACCATTCTTCCTGTTCCTCAACCCTTTAATTGAGAAGTGGTAAGTTCCCTTGATTAACTGAAGACATAGTGTATTGCTTAAACCACATGCATGCCAAATTGTGACAGTTGCTAAAGGCAGGGTGTTGTGTATAAAGAATAACACTGAAGTTATACTGAAACACCCCAAAATCTGCCAAAGAAAATAAATGATCAGTCTCTTCCATATGTTAAGGAGAAAAAAAGAGGGAAAGAAAAAACTGAGATGAATACTTTTGAAGTAGAAGTGTTAATGCATTGCGGCTGTTCTACTTCCAATAACAACATATGAACCCATATGTACTCTGCTATCTAATAATTCTTCTAGTATTGCTTCCTGTTATTTTCCCAAGAATCCTTTTGTTGCCTTTATACAATCTTTGTACAATCTTCCAGTTGGCTTTAAGAGCTCCAATTTAAGCAAGCAGATCATTTCAGATTCAGGACAGAAGTATATTTTGCTGGTGATTCACACAAAAATTCAAAAACCCATTCTCTCTCATATTCACAATTTATCACACATTTATTTGCAGTAAATATCTAAGAACAGAAGTGGAAATCTTTTTCTTGGTAGGGGCTGAATTTTTAAAATCTGCTCCGCAGCTGTCAAGGCTATATGAATTGTTAAGATGTGGAGGGTTCAGAAATAATTCAGGAAAAAATGGCTTGACGTGAGCCCAGAATTTCTCTGTTGCACATTAAAGCAATCTTGTTTACAGTGAGCTTTTGGGACAGCGAGGAAAAGCTGCCCCCACTTTAAGAATAAGAGTAAAGGCACACAGTTTTACTGGTTTGATTCATTAAAGCACACAATGTCGGAGATGACCAGGCTGAGCCTGAGGAAGGGGTCAAACCAGAGATGGTATTCAGCAGGTTCTAACCAGTTCTGGAGAACCGGTAGCAGAAATTTTGAGTAATTCAGAGAACCAGCAAATCGCAACTCTGACTGGCCCCAGCCCCATCTATTCTCTGTCTCTTGAGTCCCAGCTGATTGGCTGGGTCTTCTTTTGTTGCTCTGCATAGGAGAACGGAGCTGGAAAGTAGGTTAGTGGGGTGGGGAGGGAATGGGATTTTGCAGTAACCTTCCCCAAGAGTGGGGAGGGAATGGAGATTTTGCAGTATCCTTCTCCTGCCATGCCTGCCACACCACACCTACCAAGCCACACCGACAGAAACAGTAGTAAAAAAAATTGCATCCCACCACTGGGTGAAATGTATCATCAGTCATGAGTCCCTGTGCAACTACAAGACATCTAAATCCAGCCCACCTTGAATTCCTTTCTATTCTTAACTCCTGTAAATTTCCCTTGACTTTCAGTAGTTCTAATTCTTGAGAGAGCTTAAGCTTGCAATAAATCTTTATACACATTTATACTTCCTGACACACCTGATTTTCCCAGCACCTGACACCCAAGTCTTTTTAAGGATTCTGCAGTATTTTAATAATCACATTATATAGTCACATGCAAGAACTGAAGCATTTCTGGATTATTTTGTAAGCCTGAACAGTCATATTCTGTTCAGGTAATTTCCTGAATTAAAACCATTTGTTTAATGATGATTTAATGATGATTCAAGGCTACAACAGCCTTGGAAAAGTGTCATATGACCTATACTCATGCTTATGACCATTGCACTGCTTGGCAACCAGATCATATTTATGATCAATTGCAGCATCCTGCAGTCCCATGGTTGTGATTTCTGATCCTGTTTGCCAATTTACAGCAAAACAGTTGATAATGTGTGATTCTTTTAACAACCACCATAAACAATTGTCACAAAATTGAATCCGACTCAATGAGTTGCAATGACTTGTGATGGAAATTTTGATCCCAATTGTGGTCATAAGTTAAGGATTACCTGTAATGGCAAGTGCAGTCTGGGGGACCTATTAATTTGAAGGAGGTTTATATGGTAAATGGACACCCTATATCTTGGGGGTGGGTAGGAAGATGAAAAATGCATAGCCAAAACCCAGCAGGTGTTCTGAGGATATTTTCTATACCCAAGTATATTTAGAAATGTAGCCTATATTAATGAAAAATATCACATATTGAGAGCATTGGTTTTGATATACAGGAATGTTAGCATTATCAACAATTCAGTTAACCTTGGGTTTCTCAAATAAAGTGAGGTATACATATCCAACAAAATGTAATTCATTGATGAGAAAAGTAAGGTTTTGCACTTCAGCAAGAAAAGCTAAATGCACCAGGTGGTAGCTGGCTCAACTTTGATTTTATACATTCCTGTTTTTAAAAAACAAGAAAAATAATATAGAACAAATTTGCACAATCTGATCAAAAATATAAAATGTGGGAGTGTTATCTTCATCTTTGTTGAAGGACAAACAAACAAAAAACCAAACTATTTTTCCTTGTTCACATATTATAGCATTCAACTAGATTTCTTTTTTTCCTAACACCATTACGTTCATCAGATAAACCACTGCTTTAAAGCCATCTCTTAAAAACCCAATGCTTTGCTCTGACGGTGTTGAGCCTCAGTTGGCATCAGGGCAGGCAGGCAGGCAATCCTTCCTTTCAACCACATTAAATATGGACCCAGGAAAAGAAATTAATTGTAAAAGGTCCTTTTTTAAAATCCCATCCCAGTATAATTTTATATATGCATATTCACCTTGAAAAAATGGTACATACAAAAAAATCCATTATTTCACATGAAGGCTCATCATTACCATGATGAGTTGCATTTTTAAATAATTGTCTCTGCAGTGGGTTTAGAGTTCTGCTTCATTCTTTATTGCTTTTCATTACTACTTTATTTAACTTGATGCATTTTTTTATCATTGATTTGAATTTTATAGTCAGCTTGACTTTGTGCATGTTTTTGGGAGTAGACCTGATTCAGTGCAATTGGATATTTTCACTGTTTGCAGAGCCT
Source organism: Laticauda colubrina (assembly GCA_015471245.1). Lineage (NCBI taxonomy): Eukaryota > Metazoa > Chordata > Lepidosauria > Squamata > Elapidae > Laticauda > Laticauda colubrina. The sequence continues at coordinate 18,290,513 of BLBF01000025.1, forward strand.
TGCTGTCTTATCATCATCATCATCTTCATCATCATCATCATTATATCCAATTTTAAGGCTGCCCAACTCCTTAATGACTCTTGGCTGCTTACAAATAAAAGAGAAACAAAATACTCTAATATTAAAAAGAGAACCCAGCCAACATGTATGAGAAATTGTCAATTATTTGCGCTCTAGCACTGCAGCATAAATTGACTAAAATTTCAAAAGAATGCAAGAGAAACCTGCAATTCTGTTTAGAGTGAAATTGAATAATCTCTCAATATAGAATCCAGCACAGAAGATACAGGAGTAATTCATGGACTCCATCCACCAAGACGTCTTATTCTTGATCTAAAAGTTTATACAAAGCAGCATATGATACATCTTGGGGAAAGTTGATATGGAAAAGAACGAAGTTACTGGTGGTTACATTAAAACAATGCTTATTAGGGAACACTGTGTACAAGACTGAGTTCACTACAAAACATTTCATAAAATAAGTGAGTGTTTTTCTTAGGGTTTCTCTAAAAAGATAACTTGAGGAAATTCAACAAAATGGAGTATTAAATAAATATTAGTGACATTGACCATATTTGACTGATCCGCATATTAAATGGAATAGACAAAATTGGAAACAAGATGGATTTGGATGTCACTTTCCCAAATGATCTATGAAATACCAAACCTCTTTACTCTTCCCAGTCCTGCCAGTCAAGTGAAACTGAGATTTTGGAGACACACAAATAACTATCGGCTAAGCTGTAAAAGACAGCTTTGCTCTTTCTGGTATTGATTTTGCTTATTTTAAAGTTAAGCATATCCATAAAAGCACTCTATTTTGCCTTAAGGTAAATCTCATAAGGTATATTAAAAAAGAAGAGAAAAATTCTTTGGCAGCAATTACCATCTCAAATAACCTGTTCAGGGTTGAGAAAGCATGCCAAAGGCATCTGCAAAAATAGCTTTCATTTGGACTGTTTATTTTCATATGCATTGTTCAACACTTTACTGCTGTGGCAGGGTATTTAGCTGTCAACTTCCATTAAATGCTGTGTCAGTTGCCCTGGCTTTAAGTAAAATACGCCAATAATTGTTCATATCTATATTTTAATTTCAGTTACTCCTATTTTGGAGAAGTGAAATAACAAAGGAAATAAAAATCCATTGGTGACATAATGATCTTCAGTTAAACTCCTTCCACAAACACTAATAAAATCCAGTGAAAGAACAATATCTTCAAATTGCCATATTGACTCACTTAAGGCAGTTTAGGAAAGTTGCTGGAAGTACATCTGCCATGGGATGAGAGGCCCACAACTTCTGTATATACTGAAGCATACCCAGCTATCAGCAGTCTTAAAAAAAAAAAAAAAAAGGAAGATAGACATCAGCAATTTTAGCAAGTACATTCTACAGGTAGTCCTGTACAGTCCATTGCAGGGATGATAAGCTTTTGTTGGACATTAATGAATACAGGCAGCTATGTTCCTGAAGAAGTATCAGTACAGAATTGCTGTGGGAGTGCTGTTGATGTGATTTTGATGTGGAAGATCAAGTGCGGTAAAAAGACCAAGCAGCTGACTTGAGAGGACTTCTCATACAGCTATTACAAGATGGTAAGATGACTCAGCAACTGGTGGCTTACTAGCAAGGTATAAGTTGTTTGGAACATAAAATCTTCAACTTTACACAAAGAATATTCAGCAGCATCTCTGAACTTCAGGAGAGCTCCAGTTCTTGGCAGAATTGGTTGTCACCAATCCATAAGTATTGGAAGAAAAATCTGGTCCGGTTCCAAACCGGGAGAAACATGCTGGAGATAAAATGGAGGCAGGCTGCAGGAAAGAAGGTCTCTGTTTATTTGGTAGCCAGATAATGACAGCAGATGTTTCTGGGGTTGTTGACAAAATGAGGTTGAGAGTAGGTGGGATTTTTTTATCCATTTGGGGCTTTGTGATTAAGATGCCTGTTCTTGTGCACAATATATCCGTTAATATTTTAATGGCTATTAAAACCCAATCCTATTTCCAGATTCCTATGGGATCATGTAGGGGTCATGGCTAGCTCTACTGGCAAAAGGAAAAATGCAAATCCTAAAATGTTTTGTTTGTCTGAGATAATCTTGTCAGCTTTAGCTCCTTGCAATAGTGTTACTTATTTGGAGTTTCTGGCTGCTTTTTGCTTATGAATATAGTTGCCTAGCTTTCTGAATGGACACAAAATATTGATACCTAAAGATTAGCCTCTTCAGGTTTCTGCTTAAGACAGGGGCTGCTTTCTGCCTTTAAGAAGATGCCTCTCCTCTTCTCCTTCAAGGGAAATATTCTGCCTGTTTTTAATATTAAGAATAAAGAATACTTTATTTTAGGGAGAGGCTTTCTACATAAAGAACCCAGAGATTTTCTCTGAAGTGGCACCAGCCCTTTGCAATGTTCTCCCCTTAATGTTCCTCCATCAGGTTTTTATACTGGCATTTATTTTTTTGCTAGATTATAAGGTTATCTTGGAGTCATATTGTTTGAGTCAAGCAGCCTTCTAAACCTAATAAATAGACATATGTATATACATTTTCCAAAAACATATATTTTTATGATTCTAACACCAGATATTTTTGCATAATGCTTTTGTCTTTTATTATCATTTATGCTTTTCGTCACTTGTTTTTATTTTTATACTGTATATTGTCTTTCGGATTTTAATAATGATCTATGAAGATTTAAAATTAAAATCAGAGTAATGTTACATTCTCACCTCATTACTTAGATTTTAAGCACTCTCGAGAAAAATGTATTTTTTAATTAAGACGTCAAGCTAACTAATCCTGGAGTATGCATGATTTAGAATCCAAATAGTGGATTTAGCTTCCAAATACCCATTAATATTCATTAAAGTAAGGGTTAGAGTTCCTCCTTATGCTCCTTATTCACTTCCATAACATTTTAGATGCTAAATTGGGTCTCCCAATTCCAAATTTTCCTACAAACAAACAAAAATGTTACCAGTAAGTAGTTAGTCTGTTTTCTTTAAAAAGTGGAAGAGTGAGAGAGAGAGTTTGGACTCTCTTAACAGGGGTGTCAAATTCACATCGTCACGGTTGCATCGTGTGACATATATCAGGACTTCTCCCTTCGCTAAACCAGATGTGGGCGGGGCCAGCACATGATGCAGGCTGGGAGTTTGACAGCCCTGCTCTAAAATAATAACAATTTGCTGCAGCTGCAGTGAAAATCTTTGTGGAGAAAGTAAATAGCTAATCTACTGTCTAACAAACACATCAGATATCTTTTAGTTGCTTGCTTGCCTTTTAATGTACAACCTTCTTTGCTAAATGTCATAACTCATTTGCTGAATAGGCATTTTTTGTTGGATTCAAGTTTGTTCTTTCCCGCTCAGATTTTGGGAAGTGGAATGATTAACTGGTTTCCATCATCATTCTTCTTATAAGTCACAGCTTGCAATGCTATTTCAAATTTTCATTGACAAAGATTTCATTATGCAAAGCCATAATTTTGAACCAGAAATTTAGCAAAAGGCCTTAGTCTTCACCATGAATGAGGCCCATATGTTTTGGTAGCATGCAGAAAACACACACTGGGGAAGGGAATAAGGGAGTGGAACAGGTCCGTTTAAACTTCCACCCACATCAGAGCACAAAGACACTCTGAATCAGTCTCTCTAACCCCTTCATTAAAAGAATAAATCAAAAATACATTTTCGATGGATGCTGAAAGATTTGCTTTTATAGTCCAAAAGGAGTTTTACGCATTCACCAGGTGAGAGTTATCCAAAGAGTAGTACAATTTTATTGACCTTGACAGGTGAAGTAGCTCAATTACCATCATTACAAAACTCTTTACACACTTCAAATCAGTGTATTATTGAAGTGATTAACTATTCAAAGCAGATACCAGTTTTGTGTTATTTATTACATTTATAACTCATACTTTCCTCCAAGGAGCTCAAATGTCTGGCAATACTTACGTAGCAAACAACGTGTCTGAGTGGGCATTTGAACCTATACTGATTTGGGGAGATGTGGGCAAGATGGTGAGAACTGATGATATTCCAATTTTACAAATAATAACCTGAGACTACTATTACATGATGCTCCAGGTCTCTTCCATCAAACATTCATCTTGTGGCACCAAGGAAGTATGTCTTCTCTGACACAGCCCCTGCTCTCTGACTCCATATCCTGGATAGTGTCCATTCTCCAGGGATTCCAGAATGTTCTTAAGACTTGGCTCTGTTCCCAGACATGAAGATAATGTGCAATTAGAACTCCAGTGGTGCATGTGTGGTTGTATGTGCATGTGTGTAGAGGGCATAGGGAACAGTTTTGAAGAACAAGAAGGGCAGTTACCAAGGTCAGAGTCGGATAACAGGTGCTTGAGTCCAGGCTAAGAAAATAACTTGAAGTTTGATCTTCTTTGTTTGGCTAGCAATATATGTGTTGCTGATAATTCTATATTATATCTAATACTCTTCAACATTTTTATAAATTATCTAGATGAGGGGGTAGAAGAGGAACTCATCAAATTTACCAAGCTGGGGGTTGAGGTGGTAGGAGAGCTAACATTTTAGACAATAAACTAAAGATTCAGAAGGACCTTGACAGACTTGAACACTGGAATCTGAATTGACAAAATGCACTTCAGAAAAGTAAGATTCTGATACAGATACAGATAATCAGAGTTGGAAGGGACCTTATAGGTCATCTAGTCCAACCTCCTGCCCAAGAAGGAGACCCTACACCATTTCTGACAAATGGCAGTCCAATCTCTTCTTGAAAGACTCAAGTGATTGCGCTCCCACAACTTCCGAGGGCAAGCTGTTCCATTGGTTGATTGTTCTCACTGTCAGAAAGTTTCTCCTTGTTTCCAGGTTAAATCTCTCCTTGTTCAGTTTCCATCCATTATTCCTTGTCTGGCCTACAGGAGTTTTAGAAAATAGTTTGAATCCTTCCTCTCTGTGGCAGCCCCTCAAATATTGGAAGACTGGTATCATGTCTCCCCTGGTCCTTCTCTTTACTAGACTAGCCAAGCCCAGTTCCTGCAACCATTCATTGTAGATCCTTCACATAGGCAAGAAAAAACAAATGCACCGATAGATGGTACCTTCTCAACAGCAGTAACTGTGAGAGGGATCTAGGATGGTCAACCATTTAAATATGAGCCAGAATGTGCTGCATCTGCCAAAAAAGCTAATGTAGTCTTGGGTTACATCAACAAAGGGATAGTTTCAAGATCATGTGAAGTGACAGTACCACTTTATACTGCACTTGGAATACTGAATCCAATTCTGGTCACCATAATAAAAAAAGAGATGTTAAGAGTCCAGAAATAGTGTCAAGAAGAGCAACAAAGATGAACTAGGTATGTCTAGTCTAACAAAGAGAAGGGCTAGAGGTGATATGATAGCACTCTTGCAAATACTTGAGAGACTATCACATAGAAGAAAGAGTCAACTTATTCTCCAAAGTACCTGTGGACAGGACAAGAAAATGTGGAATGTCTAATTTAATGAAAAGAAGGACTATGGGTGACATGATAGCAATGTTCCAATATCTCAGGGTTTGGCACAAAGAAGTGGGGATCAACCTATTTTCCAAAGCACCAGAGGCAGGACCAGAAGCAATAGATGGAAACTAATCAAGAAGAGAAATAACCCAGAACTAATGAGAAATTTCCTGACAGTGAGAACAATTAATTAGTGGAACAACTTGTTTCCAGAAGTTGTGGGTGCTCTTGTCTGTATTATTACTCATATTAAAACTGTCTAACTTCAGATTGTTAGCTCCTTGTAAAAGAGTGTTCACAAATGTTGTGCTTTCCAGTTCAATATTCTGAATATATCTATAGGGGTCATATATGGGAGACAGTTTAGTGTAATGATTAAGGCATCAGGTTAGAAACTCAGAGAATGTGAGTTCCAGTTCCACCTTAGTCAGAAAGCTGCTGGGTGACCTTGAGACACTCACTTTCAGCCCTAGGAATGAGACAATTGGGTATGACTGAACAGAAGAAAAAAATGGGGTTCCTATACAAACATAATGAGGTGAAGAGGGGAGAGAGAGAGAGACAGAGACAGAGAGGAGTGGGAGAGAAAAAGAGAGAGGGAGGGAGAGACAGAGAGTGGGGGGAGAGGGGAGAAAGAGGTCATTTTAATTGCATGTATAAAAATTAAAAAAAATAGAAGACAAAAATTTCCCACTTGTCTGTGCAATAAAATAACTTTTTGTGACATTAGATACTATGCTTTTTATCACTTGTCTAAGCTGTATATAAAAGTCTTGTGTTCACCATATTTATTTATTTGCTTATTCAAACTTGTTATAGGTACCCACTCCAATGGACTTTGGGCAGCATAGCACAGTGAATATCTTGTTTTATTGCATTCTTAAAAATTTTATTCTTGAGAGGAAGTTTTTTTGCTGTTTTCCTGTGCCTACTTGTCACATTGGACGAGGTATCTTCCATGATTGAATCAATTCTCCTAGGAATGAGTATCTCCAATGTTACTATGTTTGAAGCACAATCTCTGTGCAAAGCTATCTTCACTAAAAATAATGTCTTGCATAATGATCTCAATTATTCTATTGTATGCAGCCCAAAGGCCTGCCTTGTAATATGGGGGGGGGGGGAGGAATTATATAAACATGATCAATAAATAAAGAAGACTAAATACATATGCACTGAACTGGTCAATACCAATTAATGAACAAAGTCATGCAAAATTAAATAGAAGTGATATTTACCTCAAACTTATCAAATTGTTTATGATTTGTTATACAACTAATTGCTTGCTCCTTTGAATTTTATACATTATGAATCCTTTGATAGCATGGCATATCTTCATTGTGTAAGGCCCAACAGTGGAGGTAAAAGAATCTATGAAATAATTACAAAAAACTACAACTCCCAATATCCTTCATTTTTGACAATGCTTCTACAGGTCAAAGGCCTATAGGAGCTCTGTCACTCTCCTACAGCATAAGGCAGGGGTCCTCAAACTTGGCAACTTTAAGACTTATGGACTTCAACTCCCAGCATAGCTGGCTGGAGAATTCTGGGAGTTGAAGTCCACAAGTCTTCAAATTGCTAAGTTTGGAGACCTCTGGCATAAGGAGTAGTAAATAAATGTTCCATCAGAGATGGAACAGTAGGGTAAATCAGGGGATAGAAGTAAGGGAGGAAAACAATAACATTTTTTTCAAAAACAAACAAACAAACAAACAAATAAACAAATAAAAAACAATAAATAAACAATAAATTCTCCCTTCTGCACTGAGCTCTAAAGTTTTAATACTAAACACCTCATCCTCTCCCTCAGCTTTAGACTGAGCATATTAACATTCAGAGCTAACATCTAAATTCTCAGGTGCCTTTAGATGTGGAGCAAGTAAATATTACATACAATTGCAACCTTCATAGGAAGAAAGATCAAAAGGAAATTAGACTTCTGGCATCTCAAAGGTTTTCTCTCCCAATCTCATCCCCCCCCTCCTCACATACAAACAAACAAACAAATTTTGGCCTAAGGTACTGCCTTGCATGCCTTCATTCCCAATTTAGCCACTAAACTTGTATTTTAAATTATCATAAATGGATGGATGGTCACATAAAATAATGAAAATCTACAACATTTAAAACATACTGTAAATCACTTATTAGCAGGTTTAATTCTGAAATATGATGCCTACATTCAGCCTCTTTGAATTCTCAAGTTAAAACTCAGAAGACCTAACTGCTGGCACAGAAAAATGTAAGTTAAACATGTTATGTTTCTGCAGACAAGTTGCAGGGTTCTAAGTCCAAAAAACAATTTGGCTCACTCACTACTCAATCATTTTTAAATGCCTGCTTTTTATCTTCCTTTTTTGTTTCTGAAAAGCAATATATTGAAGCAGTTGATCCTTTTAAATGTTTATTTAAAGCTCATATGGTTATAGATTTTCATCAACCTAAAAAAGGAACTACATTTGTTCTTTGTGAATCAACATTCTCTTTTAGGTGTTTGATACCCACATAATTTTTATTATAAATAATGTCTGTTTGACTGTTACAAATGTACAAAAGCCTGGGAATGCATCCACATTTTAGAGAAATATCTAGCAGATAGGGTTTTTTTAAAACTTCTCCTGCCATAATGTTATTGAGATCTTACACTATTCACTGACTCTCCCAGTCACAGCAGATATTCAAGCTTATGTGTGTTTAATCCCTCCAAAGGCGGGAGTTTATCTGAGGAGTTCCTTCCACAGACTGGAGCTGATTCTTCTTTTGGCTGAGCACTCCTCCCTGGAGGTTTAATCACCAAGATTTCAGATTTCTTAGGATCAGCATTTTATTCTTCACTTGGTACTCCGGGAATCCTGTAAACTCTCTCTCTCTCTCTCTCTCTCTCTCTCTCTCTCTCTCTCTCTCT
>BLBF01000025.1:18298931-18334775 GCA_015471245.1 Laticauda colubrina
TCTCTCTCTCTCTCTCTCTCTCTCTCTCTCTCTCTCTCTCTCTCTCTGTGTGTGTGTGTGTCTCTCATACAGTTACCTATATTATTGTTCCCTGTATTCTTTTTTTTAAATACATTTATTCCTGTGCTACCTAACCTGGAGTAGAAAAATCTGGATGAGCACTAGAGGACAGCAGATTGCTTGTTTCTGTAAGCCTTTCCTACTATCTAGTGGTTATCTGGATTTCTGCAGACTAGATCTGGTAGCTATAAATCTCCCTGGGTTTTTTCTTTCTTTCGGCCTCCCAGAGACTTGAAAAAGGCTCTGCAGGCTGAATAGGCCCATTTCATCACAAGAAGTTATGAAGCGGGCCTATTCGCCCTGCAGAGGCTTTTTTCAAGCCTCTGGAAGCCTGAAAAAGGCCTCAAACCTGCCGAAAATCAGCTGTGAGGCACGCACACGCACAGTGAGGTAACTTTGCCTATGGCTTGCATGCCGGCACAAATGGCTCTGCATGCCACCTGTGGCATGCGTGCCATAGCTTCACCATCACGGCCCTAGAAGATACCAGTCCTGATTGCCTTGTGAGATATCATGAGCAAGTTAGTTGGCTTTCTTGGACGTTTCAATTATTTTTCAGAGTCGTGGACTTCTTTTGGCTATATAACCTAAATAGAAGGATAATGATTTTTCTCCACCTTGGATGAGCAAGTGGTACTGGGGGATTATTTCTGTGCTCAGTGAGATTCCCCACAGCTGTCCCCAGATTCTAACATGCTCATGTAAATAGAGTTTATCCTGTTTAGGAAGGCTTTCTACTCTCTCTCTCTCTCCTTCCCAAAAAGAAAATATATAGTCTTTGAATACTTACAGATCCAGAATTAACATTGCAAATTCAAGTGGCCTCAGTTTTACCTATTTATCATCAGCTCAACTCACAAAGCTGATTATCAGTCATGACACTGAGATAGACCTGAAACAAAGGAACAAGAAAGAAATCCCCATCTTCCAAAGACTTCCGGTTTTAAGGAGATTTGTTGACCAGGAGAGACATCACTGACTGATGTTATAAGAACAAAAAGGTGAATAGATCTGTCTTTGTAGTTTTAACCACAGGTACAAAAATGTGAAAACTTTGAGACTGGAGACAAAAAAAAGTAGGAAGACTGGAAGGAAATGTTTATATGAGCTAACAACAACTAAGAACTAAAATCACGCTTTCTTGCTGTACAGAATAGGGCAAAACGTCATCACTTTTTGAAATAAATTTCATTTGTTTGGCTCAAAAGAGAGGAAAATCCCCTTGAGCAAATGAAAAAAAACAAAACCCTCTGCTGTTTTTTTGATTTAATAGGCTAATAATTAAAGACAGGTAGGTTGATAATTATAGATATATAAGTTGATAAGAAATTCCATTTTACTACCATGTTTCTCATATCATAAGGCCAGGTCTTTTTTTTTTTTTTTGAACCCCGAAAAAATGGCTAGGCCGTCTTTTCGGGGGTGACTTAATTCTCCCCCCTTGCATCTTCGGGTGGGCGGCGATGGCTTGGATGTTGACCTCGGTGTTGGTGGGGCACTTCGTATCGGGATCAACGCAGGCAGCACCATATCTGGGTGTGCAACAAAAGTACTTCCTAACGGCAAGCCCTCCCTATTCCCCCCCATTTTGCATGTTTTAATATAGGCCTTAATTTGGGGGGGAGGGGCTTAATTTCATTTCATGCCTATAAAACATGCTGGGACTTCCTATTGGGGGAGGCCGTATTGTTGGAGAAACAGGGTATATAAAAGCTGATGTTTAGAGTAGTAAATTAGCTGTTTCAGCAAATCCTCTTAAAATAGAGGAAAAATAATGTCTGGAATTCAGTACTGTATGCTTTTTATGTATCTTAATGTGTGAATAATATGTTCAATGCATCTGTTTTATATATTTCTTTTACCTAACAATGTTTTATTAATAACATAAAAACAGATACTTCAAAATGAAGAATAGGTTAGACTTTTCCTGTGTAGAGGGTTTATTTGGAAATTTATTGTCCTTACCCAGCAAATCTTAGGATATCAAATTCAGATATATATTTTGGGTCGGATTTAAAATTACTTGGAAAAGAAATACAATGCCTCACTAAAAATCCATCAGCATATGAGGCAGTTTAGCTACCTCATATAAGTAGCTAGCAAACTCCACTCCTCCAAGTATGGATAATATTACTCAGCCTGGGAATGAGAGGTCTGCAGGAAGAGAAGAAAGCTCAAACATCAAATACCTAACAAAAGTGAAACCTGCATTGAACAACTAAGCAGTTTCTGATAATCTCACACTGGGTATAGTTTTGTGCAATGAAAAACTGTTTGGTTTCTTTTCCCTAGCCCATCCCTAGTTACTTGCAATAACCAATCTTTTTAAGGATAACACTTCAATCTTCTTTCTTTTCTTGGCAAGTAAGAAAATCAGGAGAAAAAATGTTGCATCCATTAGTAATAATTTTCCATGACAATATGAGAATTTAGTTAGTCATTATTTAGAATCAGTATTTTGGAATTGTCTATCTGTATAACTTGGACCAGTTATGAAATGGTTTTTCTCTGATTTTATTTTGTTGCCATAATAGCTGGGTAGAACAATAAAGTTGTCATAACTGGAACCAGTAATTCTGTCCATGACTCACATTTGCTAATCTGAACACAGTTCAGCCAGGGAAACCAGAGGAGTATGTTGAAGCTTAAGAGAAAACTTTACGCACTGTTTAGAGCTCATCACTTGATTCTTTGTATGCAATTCACCAAAATAGTTCTGTTTTATTCCAAATGACAGAACTATTACATAAATGAAAGCAAACATTATCCCAGGATAATGTTGCAAGATCCAATATGGGTTGTTCACCAGGACCAGAGGTTCTGTCTTCTGAGCTTTTGGACTCGTGCTGGAGCCCATCCTCGGGGAACTTCTCTCTGGCAGAATGTATGCTTTGGATTATTACGATTTGTTATAGTAGCATTTTCTTTTCTTCATCAAAACATTTATAAGCAGTTTGTAAACTGAGTCAATAAAATAGTTTAACTGGTAGATCACTGGTTTATTAGAAAGCTGGATTAGTGAATAAAGATAATGTTAGACCATTTGATCAAAATCATTAAGGCCATCATGTTCCTTTATCAAAAGAACAGAGAGAACATGGCCATCAAGATACGAAGCAAATTCATTAGAAATACGTCAGACAGCTCCTGGACATTTCCAAATTTAGGTGTTTGGCTGCCTCATCCATCTGGTGGCCTTCCTTTCTAATATTTTCTTCTTCTGCAAAAGCTAACTCTCACAACCATTGGCTATGTGAAGCTCTGAAACCACATGTTTATTTTCTTCAGCTATAAAAAGTTTATAAGGGGAGCTGGTATTCTTATGGAGCACTGTACAGTGATTTGCTACTACATTCCACTCTTAAAACAGAAAGAGCTCTGTGTTTCTTACCAGAGGGAAATCCTTGTGATTTTGGCTGTCAAGCAGCCAACAAGACTACAGACACCTCCTAAAATATATTGCTGATTTTGCTGTTTAACAAACTCTATGAAAGGGAAAGAATTTTATTTGAATATTTGAAGAATGGATCTGGCTAGTCAAGAATATTTGTAGGTAGAACACAATATTAAAAGTAAACTCTCTCTCTCTCTTTTGTAATTAGACACAAAGTTCAATATTAGAAAGGAAAAAAATCCTATCCCCAAATACCTTTCATCTATGTGTTAATAAAAATTAGGGAACCTCTAATTCATTTCAGTTAAATTTTATTTGTTAATTTTAAGGGACTTAAGTTAATTTATTTATAAAAATATATTTATTTTTATAAATATATTGGTTATTTTATAAATTTATTTATAAGTGTATTTATAAACATATGCTTTATTTAAAAATATATTTATATGCACACACACACACACACACACACACACACATATTTATATGATAACATAGCTTTGGGAGTTATGCATTTTTAAATACATTTCATTTTTAATTTATCCAAAATTTCTAATATTTGTTTGGTGATGAGATGGTTTTATTTAAATACTTAAAGGAATTAAAATAATTAAGTCCACATAAAATGCACCCTCTTCATTATGCTTCTCTTTTTCAAATAGAGTAGTATTCTAATTTGATGTACCTGAGTTTCAGTGTTGTCAAAGTCGTGGTATTGTCATTTTTGCTGCTGTTAATAAAAGCCTACTTCTAAAATGCTTGTTCTCTTTATTGAACATGTTAAAAAGTCCCAGTTGCAATGTTTGCTTCATCTTGCTTGATCTCTATTAAGACCAAAATTTCTGTACTATATTATAGTACCACCATAAATGAATTAATATTCCCTTTTCTGTACATCCTTTCCAAATTTCAGAATGTCTTCAATACTATCAGGATGATAGGTCTGTAGCTTGTATTTTATTTTCTGATTTTTTTTTGCCAATATGTAGGACAGAGCATTTATTTGTTGAAATTTGAAGTTGCCATTTGTTTGACCATTCTAATACATAGTCAAGGTCTTTTTGAAGGGTAGCAGTATTGTCTGTGATATTGAACAGCTTTATATCATCAGCGAAGAGAACGCAGTTGCTCTTAATATGATCACAGAGGTAATTTATCTAAAGTATGAAGAGAGTTGGTCCTAGAATACTCCTTTGGGGGACACCACTATTGACAGGTACAGAATTTGATAGGACACTCCCAATTTTGACCATTTGTTGTCTGTTTGACAGGAATGCTTCTATCCAGTTATGCAGGTGTCCAGAGACACCATAAGATTTTAGTTTTAGGAGTAGTTTGTCGTGTACCACTGAATCAAAGGCTTCACAGAAGTCTATGTAGATTGCGTCTGTTGCTTTGCCGTGATCGAGTTGTGTAGTCTGTATGTTTTTGCAGTGTAAGAGTTGCAGATTACAGGATAGATTTTCCTAAAACCAAATTGTTTATTAGAGAGTAGGGTGTGTGTCTCTAAGTGGAGGATAATGGTTTGGATAATAATTGATTTCATGACTTTACAGGTGACGCAGCATAAAGAGATTGGTCTGTAATTTTCAACTAGGCTGGGGTCTCTCTTTTTGAAGATGGGAATGACTGTGGCTAGTGACCATAGATTTGGCAAGGAGCTGGTCCTGAAAGATTTTTCAAAGATTATGCTTCGAGGTTCAGGTATGGCAGTGGATAGCTTTTTTAACAAGTAGGCACAAATTCCGTCCTGTCCAATAGATAAAGATGGTTTTAGATTGCATAGTGCTTTTTTAACATTGTCTTCTATAAAATCAATATGTATTAAATTATTGTAGTTGTCTGTGGTTCGACTAGGAAATATTGCTGTTTATAAATACTGAGCCCAAAAATGTGTTTAAGAGGTTGGCTTTAATGGTGTCATCGTTGCAGTCTTTACCATTTGGTTCTTTTAGGGGTGGGATGGACTTTGAGTCTTTTAGTTTGTTGTTTACAAAATTGTGGAAAGCACGGGTAGAATTGGTGCGTAGAAGGTTTTCCTCTTGTTTAGTGTGATAATTGGTGCATTCAGTCTTTATCTGGTGGCATAAATTTTTGTATCGGCTTTTAAAGTTGCCAACGTGACCAGATTTGTTTTTCTGCCAAAGGGATTTCTTTTTGGATTGGAGCTTCCTTATTGTTATGGGTAATTTGTTTTTTCTGGTTGTTATTGGTACATATAGTTTGATGACTTTTTTGACTTCAAGTAAAAATATGTTGTAATGGTCTTCAACAGTACTGCATCCAGTGAATAGAATTTGCCAATCAAGAGATGAGGGATCATTGTCTATAAGATCATATAACTTTTATGTCTATATAACTTTTTTGAAGTTATAATTGGGGATCCTGTCATTTTGGTGATTTTTGTGAGGACATATGTTGAGACATATGTAGTCACTGTGGTCACTGCTGTGGTCACTGTTGGAAAAGGGTTCTTTAATTTGTATTCCGTAAATTGAATTCAAACTGTTGCAGAAGATGAGATTGAGGCAGTTGTTAAGTCCAGTATTGTTGGTTACTAGTTGTTCCAGTCCTAGTGTGGTAACAGCATTGTACAGGGTTGTATGAATGGGTTCAGATGTGCATTCATTTAGTGTCCAATTTATAAGAGGTAAGTTGAGGTCACCAAGAAAAATGAAAGGGTGTGGGCGGGAGGAAGCCCACATCAGTAGTGAAGTTAGCTTGTTTGCATGAATTATATCATAGTCAGGGTCACTATAGCAAAGTAAGAAGTGGATTGAGGTATTTAAGGACAGTTCACAGATGATGGTCTTGGGAAGAGCAAGCTCCTGTATAATTCGGATCTTTTTTAGATTGAGAGACTTTTTATAGAATATAGCAACTCCACCATCTCTTTGGATTTCACCATCTGACCAAAAGACTTGATATTCTCTTGTAGTGATAATGAAGTCTGGGAAAGATGCATTTAACCATGTCTCACAGACAAGTGTAATGTCAAATGTGGCTGAGCTTAGAAGGATGAAGAATTCATAATATTTAATTTGTGAGGCTTCTTGCATTAAGTAGTTTGCATTTCAGATATGAAGTAGTAGGTCTGGAGGAAGTAAGGGGCGTGCATCCCTAACGTTGGATGTTTGGGTGGTGGATATTGTGACATGGTTGTGGCTCTTGCTTTTGATACAGTCAGCATGGTAATCAATGTATAGATTTGTATTACCTAATTCATGTAATCTTTTGAGCTCAGAACGTAGCTCACGGGATCATGTAAGGTTAGATCAGGGCAAAAACAAAGGTTCTTATGGTTGTTGTTGCTCTTTGCGAGTGAATTTATTGAGAAAATGAATTTGCGTTTGCTTGTTTCGTTTTTGCAAACAACCCTGCAGAGGCATGGGATCATCAAGCCGTCTTTGTTTTTAAGCTCAGCCCCGACACGGGAAATATCAAGTATTTCTTCAGGGGAGATGGTTGATGCTTGATTTTCTCTGATGATGTTTCGAACGTTAGAGATGTCATCACTGTCACTGACCTCTAGACCAAATAAGATGGCATTTGGTTGCTTCCGTTCATGCTCAACAGCTTCTTTGATGAGTATAGGGATATCAATATTTGTAGAATTTGTTGTTTTTTGTGGATTGGGTTTTGATTGTAGTTGTTGAGTAGAGATATGGTTTGTAGATGCTTGATGTTCATTTTTTAGTGCTATCTCTTTTTTTTTTTCAAGGTTTGCCGGTCTAGTTTGTATAGTGCCCAAAGATGCTACAATGGTGTCAAGGGATGTTATACGTGTTTCAGTGGTATCAACTCTTTCAAACAGGGGAATGTATTTTTCTAGTTTGGGTCTGCATATGGTGGACAGAAATATGGAAAAGCACTGGTGGATGTTTTTAGGGATAGAGCCATTTGCTTGGGTAGTCCTAAGCAATTGTGGTGAGCATAGTTGTTACAAAGAGAACATTTAATGTAATCTTCATTTTCCTTTAAAGATTCCTTACAAATAAGGCAAGAGAAAGAGTCTTGTAGTTCTTTAGTAGGGGTTTCTTTCTTTTTAGATTGAGCTTTGACATTGGATTGTTTTCCTGGCATGGTGGGTTTGTTGAGATGGTTTGTTGATTAGGTTGTTCAATCAAACAAGGTATTATGGTAATCAATAAAGTAATATCATGCTAAACAGTCTATTATATTAATCACACTAGTCAATTAATTTAACTGATCAATAATCACCCTAATAAATAATTACACTAATCAATAAACACACTAGTCAATTAATTGTCCTAATAATTAATTTGCACTAAGCATACTAATCATACTAATATTCAAAATAGTTAACCAAATTAATCAATAACCACTAGTCTATGATAATCTATAATAATATATTACTCACTAATGATAAAAAATTGTAACAATTAATCATTTAGTCAGATCAGTTAATCAATTAAACAGAGTTATATTGGGAAAAATTAGGGCAGGAAGAGAATAATGGGAGGAAAAGGAGAAAATTTGGTTTGGATGGTCCTGGGGGGTATAGGAAGAGGGCATATATTAGGTTGGAAGTATAGATGAAAGTCTTTTGGCAGGTTACTCTTTACTTGTTTCTTCGGATCTTCAGTTAGTGATTTTTGGGAACCAGATCTGTCTTCACATGGATCTTCTTGTATTTGGGCATATATTAGGCTGAAAGTAAAGATGAAAGTCTTTTGGCAAAAGCTTAATCTTCACTCGTTGCTTCAGATCATCAGCTAGCGATCTTAGGGATTGGGTCTGGCTTCTCATGGATTGCCTTGTCTTTGGTCAGCGATCTTAGGAATTAGGCTACTGCGTGAATTAGGGCTGCGCTCTGAGATCAGGACTTCCAATATGGGATTTGACGATCGCAGATGAGCGATGATGTAAGCGGCAGTTTGGGCAGCAGTTTTACTGGAAGGTTAGCACTCCGGGATCAGGCCCTCAGCCATTGGAAGTTTGGTGGTTGGAGCTCTGCCGTTGATCTAGGCTCTAACAGGCTCTGGGCCACAGTGCGCCCCAAGGAATTAGGAGCTACAGCTCCCCGGGATCTCCGGTGCAGGTGGTGGACCTCACAGGTGGTATGCTTTGCTTTGATATGAAATTAGATAGGTTTCAAGAGGAAGAAAATTATATGCTAAGATGAGGAGGCCTCAAGGCCTGCCTTTAGTACATCATTTCCCACTTTCATCCAAGAAACGTGTCTCTTTCTCCTTTTTTCCCATTTTCATTATTTGCATAGTTTTTTATATGGCATGTTTCTTCCAAAATCAAGAAAGTGAATGTGGTTGCATGGATTAGTACCCTTGATACTATCCTCTGGTTGTTGTGATTATACGTGATATGATCAGACCATGATCCCTCCCTAGCCTTGTCCAACTTGGCTTCTTTTATGTGTGCTGAGACACAGAATCTCTCATAATAAGATCATGTTCCCTTCATACTCTCTTCCTTGGGCAGCAAAGCCTACTTTTTTCAGTTTATGTGTGATGCACATCACAAAATCTGTGTTGTGATTTGCAATTCTGGTGCCCAAGGACTTACTTGGAAGTAGATTGTTTTCCCATTCACCCTCCTTCCCTGTTAAATTTGGAATTCTTTAGTAGAATAATAATAAGCTACTTTGTCAAAGAGAAGCATTAAGTCAGTTGCAGAATCCATCCTTTTCTTTTTCTCATGTATATATTATGTTTTATCAATAGGAATAAAATACACACAAAATACCCCCAGAAAAAAAAAACATACATCCAACAGTAACAACAACAACAACAACAACAACAAAGAAAAAAAGTCTACATATAAGGAAATGGTGTGGGGGGGGGGGGGAGGGAAATGACTCAAACATCCAATATTAAACTAATTTAAAAAATCCACCCTGGCTGGATGTTGAAAATAAAATAAACCTGATAAATTATCCTCCCTTTACATAATAAGTCTGTGAATAGTTATACGCTTTCTCATCCTTATTTAAGAAGAAAAACATATTATATTAACAAATATTTCAGATAAGGAGGTCTTTAATAATCAAATCAACCCAACATTTTGTATATATCTATCTCAATCTCTTTTTCTATCTCTGTCTGTCTGTCTGTCTGTCTATCTATCTAATAAAATTTAAAAAAACAGTCGTTATCCACTCCTTTCTGTGTAAGCAATGTACATCATACTCTTGCGTCTGAGCATTTCTTCCCCTTACTTCTACAATTACAGAGATGCTTCTGGGCCACCACTTGACAGGATTGTTGTTGGAAAAGTACTTGACTGCAAAACAATGGTGTCATCATCAAGATTTTGATAGAAAGAATGTCAACTTGATCACTATATGGCATCCTTTACATGCTAATAGCCCCAAATGTTTGCAAATGGCCAAACAGTATGTACTGAAAACACAAGTGGGAAAATAATAATTGATGCCTACTTTTTCTCTGTGGAAATATGACACAAAGATTTTTGTTATCCCAAAGATTGTGCAGGGGACATAATATTAACTAAACAATATTTCTACACTGTCTTATTTGAGGAAGTAGTGATTAAGTCATGTTTTTTTTTCCTGATTTGGGGGTTCCAAAAATCAGGTGTAAAGACAATTTTATGACCAATTTCAAAATCCTTTGGAAAGATAGAGAATAGAAATGATGCTATGTGGAAGTGTCCTGAATTCTTTAGAATCTATCTTGATGATTAAGAGAGATTATACTTAACCATCCTATTCATAATATTTTATCTCATAAAGGACAATATTTGTAATATTTGTAGTTCAGGGTTGAAATGAGGGCTCCTTGATGCTCTCTGAGCTGGTTGCTCATTACCCAAACTAGGTAAGAAAACAATGCTAAAAAAACTGATCAAGTTCAGAGAGCATCAAGGATTTCTCAATATTTTATCTTTATTGTTAAAATCAAACCAAACCAAATCAAATTATGGCATTATGAGGATTGAAGCTTTTCTAAAATAGTGCCTTTCACATCTGTGAAAATTCCTGTGCTCAAAATACTATGGTAGTCCAAAATATTTGGAGGGTGACAGATAGGGGATGTTGGGTTACTTTGGATGACTGAAATTGATGTAAGGGCCCTTTTATTTTAAAATAAAGATAGAGAAGATAGAGAAGAAGATAGAGAAACAGAACTATCATTTGCCATTAACCAAGCCTACTAGGCCTAACTAGTTATGTCTATGATACAAATTTCTTCCAGTTTTTTAGGAAATGATGAGGCAAAATAAAATTGTTGATAAAATTGTATAATCCTATGCATGCTATCTTTTCAACATAATGATAATTCAGAGAATGTTAACCACAATTTTAAACCAATGCTAAGAAGTGCACCTTTCTGCATAGCTTTCCAATCAAAGGAGAAGCAAATGTGTCACATGTAGAACCAGATTTCGAGGGTAACTAAACTTATTTTACATTGGGAGGATTCAATAATAATTTCTAACCCAGGAAAATTCAGTGTTTATCCATTTAGCATTTGTCACTTTCTTTCACTTGAAAATTGATCATCTAGAAGGCTGCATCTGCTAAACTCAGCATGAATATATTAATGGCAAACTCAGGGTTTGTAGAACAGGTTGTAGCCCAACTTCAATAAATGTGTTAAAAAAATACCCACACTAGATTGTTTGACTTGAAGCATAAACATGTGCTTAAGGAAGAGAAGCTTGACAGCTCAGGGACTTAATCTTTTTATTAGCAGCCTTCAGTGTCCATTAACCTGTCTCCCTAGATTTCCTTTTGTGCCATACTAGAAACAACTCTTATAACAAAATAAATAGGCATATGTAGAAATTTACATTCTTTATATTAAAAATGCTTTAGGTGGCTAGTTTTGGGATTGTTTTCTTATGCAGCAGAGACCCATCTCTAACAGTTTCTAACTCCTAGGCAGTTGCTAAGTGATTTGTTCCTGTATCACTTATGCTTTGCTCGATTCATAGGACAACTCAAAGCTCAAAAGTAGCTTCCTATATAATTGCAGAGGTCTTTTAAAATAAAATATTAAAAAAAGCTGTGAAGTGACATTGCAGTGTAAATGGAAGCACACAATACAAAAAGTGGGTGGAATTATTGCTTTTGAATGCAGTGTATTACAAACCCTTCAGTTCTACCAGTTCAGGTAGCACATACATGAATGAATCTTGCTAATGTAAATAAAGTATTATCTGAGAAGTCATACTGTATTGTATGCCTTAGTGAAATAATATGAAAAGCAAATCTTGTTAATTTGAAAATACATTTGCGAACTCTTAAGATTGCATATTGTACTGTACCTGGAATATAAATATAACCAAGTATTTTTTTTATGGATAAACATAATTTGGATATCTTGAGCTTGATCTATTTATAATCAAGAGCTCAGGAACTCCTGAGTTCTGAGTGCAGTTATGATGCTCATAGTCAGCATTCCCCTGTTTATTTTTCAAAGAGAAAGAAGAAGGTAGTAGAAAGGTAGGGATGTGTCTGTAGCATGTGTCCCATGGAAGTACTTTACTTGGATCAAGCAGAATCTCAAAAGCCAAATCATAGTAGCTAAAGAAAAATATCAGTCTTTGGGATGAAAGAACAGGCGCCATCTTCTGGAGTTTGGTTTCTACAAGCCCATTATGTCATTCTTATTTAAAATTGAAATTACCATTGTTAGGTTTAGATGGCATTTCAAGATCAGCATGATCAGAACTGACACTTCCCTGATCAAGATATTTTGCACCCTTAATGCCAGTGGATATTAGTTTACACTTTACTTCTGTGTGCATAACAGTGTCTTTCTCATCAACCTTCCCCTGAGAAAGTGATGGAGGTGAGACATACAGATAGTGCAGGTATTTCAGTCTCAGTGCTTGTACAAGCTCAGTGCTTGTTTAATACCTCTTCTCCTTCAACTAAGCTCCTCCAGTATTTCTGGCAATTACTATGCATATGGTCTTGAATTCCTGGAAGAAAAGTAGATTATAAATGTAAGGGTATAAATACTGTAAATGTTTGCTATGTGCAGGGACACTGGTAGAAATCATTCTTGCAGCTCTTGTGATAATTATGACTGTGGTGAGGTCTATATAGCTACCATTTTAACATACTTCTTATGTGTATGTATAAAATAGTTTTATATGTTTGCAAGGCAGCTCATAATGAAACCTTAACTATAGTTTTTAAACATTTAAAGCGTAAGGTTACAATTGGGGCTAAAACATATTTCCATGTCATTTTGATGCCCACCATGGGACATTCATACCAGAAAAATACTTAATGAAGATCAGTGTATAAATATGTCAAGTAGGCTCTTGTTTTTAACCAAAGTGCATAATTTAGGCATAACTACCTCACACAGAGCCAAGTAAACTAGAGGAAGGGAAACCAGGGAGTCTCAGAGGCTGGTGCAATTGAAGTAAATCCCAAAGTCAAAACTCTAAACTGGGAATTAAAAAAAAAAAAACTAAAATGTGACTGATTAACTGACAATAATCCCTTTTAGCAATATATTTTGTTCTACTGTAAAGGCCAAGTTTTCTTTTAATAGAAGAAAAACAAATGAACTTACTTAGGTCAGCCCTCAAAACAGATTGTCAAAAAGAATGACAGTTAAAATGTTTTGACATGCAGAGTGCATATTATATTAAAGAGAGGCATTGTATTCTATTTAGAATCCCAAAGTAGTCTCTCTGTCTGTCTTGGTGCCATTACTTTGCCTCAGAGAGCACAGGCTACTGTCAGACTAGAAGAGGAATTCCCGTGGTGCAAAAGTGAGCCAAGTAAGACCTTTTTCCAGAAGCATTCTGGTAAGTGTTGCTTGTGGTTCCAGGCTTGCTCCTAGTCTTGTCTGCAAAGCTACCTTAATTACATGTAAACCACAGGTTCTCCCCTCTTGTTGTACTATGAAGTAAAAAAGGGTGAATAGCTTCAGACATTCAAGTGGTAGTAGGTTACAAATTGTGTGTAAAGTCATTTCCAGAGGATAAAAAAAAAACACTAGCAAAAACACTTGAATGTCTTCTCACTATATGATTGTTACAGGAGACTCTCCATCATGCCTTACCAGCAGTGAGTTCATACAGAATTACTAAAGCAGAGATTCAATCTATACTCCATGCCTCAAGTATGGAAGAAATAGATAGTGGTGTTGAAATTAGGCCAAGCTGTGGGTGTCAACTCATCTGATCCAAGAGAAAACTGAAGTTAGCTGGACCAGCTAAGAAGAGTAGCGTCCAATATATTGGCGTTCGGAAGGTCTGTTTCCCATTTCTTTGAATGCAGTGGCATTGCTGGCTTTTTAACGAAAAGAAGCCTACCCAGGCATGACTCATAGGACATCCGCATTAGATTTTCTATAGTATTTAATTTTCCACAAAGGCAGCTGCAACTAAAGCAACATTAAATATAGGCTTGGTAATACTTTTGACATACGTAGGCTGTCATGAAAAATTAATGGAAAACGAAAGGGGAAAAAAACCACATGAGGGAGGCAGCTGACTTTCTGAAATAGGTCTGTAAAGGACTTGTGGTTTATGTCCCCCAGGGTTAAAAAGAGCATTTCACATAGGTATTCTCATTTTGGGAGTAGAGGCTTGCCCTAGGAATCCAATCCTAGCCAATCCTTTAAATGTTGACAATGATTCTAATGGAGGTGAAGTTTTTATGCCTCATGGATGTTCAGGACAACTTTCATTTTTATGGCTTGACTTAGTCCTGAGAGCAAAGTCACCATCCACATTCTATCACGGCAGCCTGGTGGCCTTCAAATTCTGTCCCTGTACCCCTGAAGGATGCCAGGTCAGGGAAGACTGCCAGATTCATTGATACAAAGATATATATTCCTCATGTTCAACATACCATGACTATCATGAGAATATCAGAAATATGCTTAACTCACGAATGGAATCCAAAGATGCTTGGATTTAGTTGAATCATCCACCCAATATTTCTTAAGAACCTGATGTCTACTATTTTCATCACAAACCATTTTAACATATGATATTTCAAGACACTATCCAACCTAGAAGTTTTCTAACAATTATTTTATTGCCTACCGATTTTGTTGACTCAGCAGATTTGAGGCATCATGATTTTTATGAAGAACTTTATATTGCATTTCAGATTGCATGCCATTGCAGAACATATGGCACAAGTTATTAATTTTTCCAAAAGATACGATTCAGAGATTTTCGTCTATCTCCTCTTTCAGAACTTCATTTCAGCTGCCACGAGAAAGTCTCCTTTCTAGCTTAATACAGCCTATTCTTTTCAAATGAAAGATGTGCAGCCCAGATGGAGCTTCTGACACCCATCAGAGTAGCAATCAGAAAAACAAAATAATCACACAGAAGGAAATCAGCACATGCACAGACAGCTATTAAACATTTGAGAAGGGTTTAAGATTCAGGATTGGGGTAGAGTAGGCTCATTTTGCTGCAGGACACTTTGCCTTCATACATTTTCCTATTTTACTAAAAAATAGTTTGAGACTGAATAGCCAGAACTGCACAGGATATTTTTTTTAAAATGGTTCTATTCTGAATTTATAAATCAGCATAAATTGACGTATTTAGGCGTACATTTTATGTTGTGTAATGTAATTACATTATTATTTGGAATGTAGCTGCAGTAATAGTTCGAAAGAATGAGATTATTTTGCCATGGCATGCGTTCTAAAATAAATTATACTGCACATTAGAAAGTAGGATTCCTAGCAGAGTACCATTTATTAAACATCTCACGTTGATTTGGTGGCAGGATTCTGGCCTCAACCAGTGGCAATCCTTCAGAAATTGTTAACAGAGTAGAATCATGTTAAATTCTTTTCCTTAAATCTCTTCTACTCTTTTGTAAATATATAAATTCATTGCTAATAATATACATGGAAAGAAAGATTGCTTAAATACTGCAAAATCAAATTTATGATGGCATCTTAGAGCGGTAATTCCCAGTGTGTTCCAACAAATTAGGTAATGTAAGACTCCAAGAAACTCCCCCCTTCCTCTCAACAGGCCTATTATTATAGTTCTGTCTCCTTCCAGTCCTTTTCAGTCTTATGATCAGTAAATCTGCTGCGTTTGGGCATCAAGAGTAAATGAGAAGGACCAGAAGCTCAAAAACCACAGCATGCACTAGTCGATACCACAGTAACATATGCAGTTCAGTGAGCAGGAGCAAGCCAAAATACGCATGTGGAGGTATCCCATTTGAAATGGGGGGGGGGATCTTAACCTACTTCACATGTACATTCCCCCCTCCCCCAAAAGAAATGCCTTCAGAAAGATTCAGAGCTTCCATCCCAATACCAAATCATATGGATGGGATATTGATCAGAAATATGGGAGAGGACATTTTTATAGAGTATCTTGTTTGACAATAGAAGAAAAAAAGTTAGTCTGAGTTCAGTTGGTTTATGCCCAGCTTTTATTGTACAATCTGATAGATGTGTAATCATGAGTCTCACTGAATTCCAAAGGACTTACTTTCGGGTGATAGGATACAAAACTACTCTATTAGTCTTGCAAATAAAAAAATTAATAGTTTATTCAACTGAAGAATCGACTGAATCAGTTGAAGAGCAAGAAACTGCGAGCCAGTTACACTCATATTGTCCTTCTAAAAAGTATTTTAAATATTATTTATTGCAAAATACAACATGTTTAGGTCACCCGAGTTTCTTACACTATATTCTTACATTTTTACTTTGGAAAAAAGCTCTGCTAAAGCATTAACACTAAAAGAAAGACCAACACGCTGAACATTTCCAGAAATAGCGCTGGTGACAGTTTTGACTAAGAAGTAAACAGGAAGGCAAGTTTGGGCTATAAGAAGAATGAAGAAATAGGCTTTATTTATTAAATGTGTCAAAGTAAAAACAGGTAGTACAGAAAATCCAATTTTATTTGTATATAAACTGAAAGGGAATAGTGATATATAACATAAATCAAAGTCTAAGAATTGTGAATGAATTCTTTTTCATTATAGTAAAATCATGATTTTGTAGACTAAATGGGAGAAAAAGGTATTCATTAAAGACAAATGTCTATTAAATCAGATATTATGGAATGTATAGACAATTTATGGCCTGGAACATTTTTTTGAAGTCAATGCATGTCATTTTTATAGGTCCAAAGATTTTACTAAATGTATCCAATAATACAATCAGGATAATCTAATGAAGTAGGGAGAAATTCTGAACTAATAAAATAAATAATTCACACCGTTTCTTCTTATACAAGCCAACATCGCTTTAACTATCTGCCATTTGAAAACAGAGTAAGTGTGAAATATTGGAATCCATTCTAAATTAACTACAAGAATTACAGTATAAGAAATAACTTGAAAACAATTCACTATTCTACTTGTCCAAATCATTCCAGCAAAAGCTCTTAATGCAAGAGTATGACTCATTGATTTCAAACTTAGGCCTGACAAGAAGTCATTAAATGAAGCATAGAAGGAATTTGTAAATAACTTATGGTCATGTAAATAGTTCATGACAACTTGGATAATGATTTCTATTTTGGGGTAAGTTAAGACGGTAGGGACGTGGTGGCTAAGACACTGAGCTTGTCAACCAGAAAGGTTGGCAGTTCGGCAGTTTGAATCCCTAGTACTACGTAACGGAGTGAACTCCTGTTAGTTGTCCCAGCTTCTGCCAACTTAGCAGTTTGAAAGCATGTAAAAATGCAAGTGGAAAAATGGGCGCCACTTTGGTGGGAAGGTAACAGTGTTTCATGTGCCTTCAGTGTTTAGCCATGACAGCCCCATGACCACCGAGACATCTTTGAACAGAGCTGGCTCTTAAGCTTTGTAACAGAGATGAGCACCGTCCCCTAAAACCGGAAATGACTAGCACATTGTGCGAGGGAAACCTTTACCTAAATTAAAAGATCTTCCCCTCTTTGTAGAGCTAAGATAGGAGACACTGTGACAAGAAATGTCCTGCTTTGGAGCTGGAGTTTGGTGGAAATGAATCATGATTATTCCTGAAAATGCACTGTTTGCTAGATGGTCCCTACTCATGCTACTTCAATGGAAGAAAATGCTGCCACTCCCTCTGTAATTCTTTTTTCTTCTAAAAACAAACCTTTGTATTGTGCTCATATTTTCAAGTTCAGGATAATGTTATGAATGTTACCAGGCTTTCAATTATTATTCTTTTATTACATCAGTAAAATAGAGTTTTAGTATTTCTTGCAGTGTGTTTCCTGACCTGGTCTACTTTGAAGGATTGACAGTACCACTCATGATACAATGACATGTCTTTTCTATTGGAGGCAACAGACAACCCGGAACCAGTTGCTACAGCACATGAGGAGAGGATGTCTTTTTTGTGTTCTGCTTGTGGGTTTCCTACGGGAAGTGGTGTGCCCACTGGTGCTCACTGAGGTACAGAATGCTTTCGACCTGAGCCAGCAAAGATCTTGTATTCTGAATTCTGACTTTAACCTGTTTTCTATAACATTGAAACAAAGTATGGAACCACAGCTGGTCTTTAGAGCCAGCATTTCAAGTGACTCTAAACTTTGGGGTGTTGCTTGGTGATATAAAGTTGCATAGTAAACTTGGAAAAAGGTAGAAGAAAGGACAAGAACAGTCTGTCCATATGAAAACAATAATCATGTAATTTTTATTGGCTGGTAGTTAAATGCTTCAAACATTCTGAGTTGTAAAATGTTAGGAAAAACTTGACTTCCTGATATAAAGAAGACTAAAGAAGTTTTTGGTTCCTAAAGCAGAAAAAAAATCAGTGATATTTTATGACAAAGCAAAAAACATTAATAAAATAAATTTATAACTTAAAGTAGTATAGAATCCTCAGAGGGCACAATAGACTTGTCTTTGGGAGTCTGAAGGAAGCTCATGATAGCCAAATGCACAATCTGTGTACAATAAAATGTAAGGAAGTCTCAACTATAATTTCAGCAAGCACTGAGGCATTTCTTCAACATCTAGGTTTGGCAATATTTTCCCCAATATACAACTATAAAAATATTAAATGTGCCCTCCCAGCACAAACCAGGACATTGTTTAACGTTATTTGATCTCTTGGTTTTTCTAATGATTGTATTACATTTTCTTTTCAAAGTGCACATTTCATTTTTTTATAGCTCTTTAATATCAGAAGAGTCTTGAATCTTCAAAAAAAGGGACAGGAATCATCATACTTTGGATAACCTTCAAATAATAATTGTACATACATTATTTGAGTCTAGCAAGTTTTGGCCAACATTTAAAAGTGTGCACTTATCCTGTTAAAAAGAAAAGGAGGACAGGTTTTCTAAAACTAAAAGTGAAGCTTGATTTGAAATTTATATATTACTATTAAAGATTGGATATGGATAATATTAACCTTTGGAGAAATGCAGTCAAAATTCTCTACAGGCATTCTCTTCCAATTAAATATTGGGGCAAGGAATAAGAAAACAACTACAGTACATGAATATAACAGTTAATAGATCAATATCAGTATCAGTAATATCAATTATGCCAGCAATGAGAAACCTGAATGAAACTAGTGTACTTCATTTTTCAGAAAGGTTTTCCACAATCTTTATCACGATTGCTTAGACGTGTGAAATAACATGTAGAGTGTTGAATAAAGCACATCTCAACAATAATTTTAAAATATGCTTAGTTTTTTTCTAAACTAACCCCATGTATATATGGTAAATCCAATATATATTGCATCATGTGCCTCTTGATGTTTCTTGAATGACTAATAATTCAAAAAGTTGCAATGACATTTTTAATTACAAATATAACTAAGCCAAGTTTTGAACATATGTTTAGAAAACAATCTTTATTAATGCAAACTGCTCTCTAAGACTGAGTGGTCTACAGGAGCGGTAGCTGTGGAATGCATATGTTTGTGTGTGCACACACACTGCAATATGTACACTGATGTATTACTTAACTATAAAATTGTCATGAAGAGAGGGGCAGAATCCCTCCATCTTCAACATCACTCCCTTTTGGCATAAGATGTCAAAACTGGAGATGTCATATCTTGGAGAAACATCATCATTGTAAGGTTATACAAGTTTGGTAAACTATCAGTCATCTCATTTTTGAATTCTGATAATTTCCATGCATGTTTAGTTTGGGTATTTTTTAACACAAGATTATGGAAATGGTTTTGTCACTTTGCTGTCATCCAAAATTGTTTTTGTTTCCCAGTTTAGCCTCCTGGGATTTCATAGTAGTCTTCCATTCAAGTTCTTATAGCCATTACAGGATCCAGAGTTTTCATCTGCAGATGTTTTTTGCTGTCGAAATGTATATCCTTTCATGCAATGCCACAATAGGTAAAGTGCCTTCCTTGACATCCATTCCACAAAGTTCTGCTAGTGCTCACTAGGACAAGTCCAATTGGCTTTTCGAAAACAATATTGACCAAATGTTGCCTTCTATATTTTAATATTAAACATATGTTGATCTTCAGTTTTGGAAAATGATTTTACACAAATTGAACTAACCTGTTTGCGAAGGCCAAGTAGCTAAACTACTTTCAGATAAACTTGTTAATGTACATTGATCAGTTGATGTAAGCAGTTTCAGGAGCATTCGGACATCAATTATCTTTTAGTCATCAGCCCATGTTCTACATCAATTTTACACTTTGTTTCCCTTAATGGAGACAATCTATTTAGTTTATGTAGTGAATCAAATGGACTCCATTTTTTAATTTTTAAATTCATACTGAAATGAATGATGTATGAAAGAAAAAATGTTAACTTTTATAATTTTACAAATTATTATTTTAATAAATATTATATAGTTTAGTAAATGAGTGACTTTTTTTCTAGGCTATGCAAAACCCTGAAAAGAGTTCAGGCACTTTAATGATCAGATTTCAGATATTGAAAGTAGGTTCCAAGGGATTGTTTGCATTCAAGATTGTTTACCTCTATTATACTCTCTGTATGAGAGAAGAAAAGCATTTGAAATGTTTGGATCCTAGAAACCATCTCATGTTTGGGAGAAAAAAAATCATCATTTAGACTCTGAATAAATGATATGCTCCATGCCCATATTTGTTCACTATAAGGTCTTTAAAAGTACATAATTTCTAGAAACTGTTTTCTTCTATAAGTAGTCCTAGTAACAAATATGAAATAAGTATACCACAGAATCCATGCTTTGTTCATATGACTCCATTTGTTCATATGACTCCAAGCCCTTGAATTATGAACATTTCGATATCTATAATCCTTTGTTTTTTAAAGAGTTGTTTATATTGCTACCACATTAATGTCTAATGAAAGTTTATATATCTAATTCTGGCCATCTTATGATAGGTGAAATATATGGTATTTTTAAAAGTGTCATTATTTTAAGGGACAATAAACAGTTATAACAGACATGTAGCCTTTTTCTGGTTTTAAAGGCCACCTGGCCTTACTTAAGCCACAAAATATACATTACATTTATCCAGGATAGTTTAGCTGCATAAAGTTGGCTTATTGCCCTCTGGAAGAGTCATTGATTAAATGCATCCCATCACGTTTTCCTAGCTATGTAGCTATTCTGTACAGATGTACCATCTTAAAAGCCCAACCTGATTCATAACCTTAAAAAAAAATGAAAAAGATTCACTTGGCCAATAAAACGTAATAAAATAGCCTTCAATGTTGAAGTTATACCAATGACAAATGCCACTATCTATCCTCAAATTATCTCTGGAAGTGTTTATGTACTATGAAACATTTTGCATGAGCTAGACAGGAAGCTATAAAATATTTTATGAGAACGGCACATGGCTGATGGCAGAGTTTTAATGCAAACGTGGTTCCTTCTAAATCTGAAGCCTGCCAGAAAGGAATTCTTTTCACAGTAATCCTGCTTTGACCAAATCCCCCCAAATCTAGAGAGACTTCTTCCAATGGACAGCTTCCTGAGAATGCAATGGAACATCACATTCGGCTGCTGTGTATAAAAAAGAAAAACGAACTCTTGTGTGTAAGGATGGAAGTAAGAAATTATTCTTCAATTAAAGGAACTTTTGTTCAAAAATTAAGAATTTCTATTCAAATCCTTAAAGATGAAAGGCAACTTCTAACATATGAGAGAAGTTTTGAGTAAATAAAATTCCATATATTTAGATATGGAATTCCTAAATATTCCATAATTCCATATATTCCATGGGCTTTCCCTCTTAATCTATATGCAATGAGTGCAATCTTGAGTTTCCCCTATACAGGTTTATATTGTATATAGTTTTCCCCATTTATTGTAATATATTTCTGTAAAGAATTGTTCTTACAATAAATTACCATTTATTGTAATATATTTCTGTAAAGAATTGTTCCCACTTGTATTACCAAGACATGGTTGAACAGGGAATTGTCATTTTAAGGATTCACTTATTCAGATAACTCTTGTGAAGCACCATCACCATCTGATGAAGTTTGGGGACAGGTTAAGGTGTTTGAGAAGATCATCTGCTGTGGCCACCACTACCTCCTGTAGCATATGAATAGAGGTCTCTCTGCCTTACAGCAAGGGGTAGTATGGGGAACTCTGTTCACCATTGGAGACTTTCTCTTTGTTAAGCCTGGGTTCCCCAACCAGGGTTAGGTAGACAAGCTAGACAGAATGTGCAGCGTTAGTCAGATAGGCACACAGATAAATGAGTGAGCTAAGCTTGTATGTTTATTAACATACAGTAAAAATAACAGATACGCTTGTGCTATCAAGAATATATTTTATTCCAGTATAAGTTTATAGCATAGTCAAAAACAGTCCAATATTCATTTACCATGTAGTCAGTCCATTCAGGGATATTCAGTTAGCAAAGTCCATGTAGAATATCCTATTGTCAGTTCACATAAATCAGTCCGTTGTTGTCTCTCCCGTTCGAGCAATGCAGTCTTGCTTCCAAGCAGTAATCAGGGATCATCAAAGCCAGAGAGAGAGAGAGCAAGCTGTAGCCTTGCTACTTTTATATGGTTTTCATAACCACACCCACAGTTGCTATTTTACAGTTAAAGCTGCATACACTAACTATGATTCATAGTTAGTATTTCACCTAAAACAGTTAGGGTGAACAATGTTATCCCTAACACTCTTTAAATATGGAATTCTGGTATTTAGTCCTGAAGTTGCTTTTAATTTGGTAATTGTATTTTAATGGTGGATTGAATTTATATCTGTTTGTTTATTTTGGGTCCTTCTTTCAGCATGTCCTTTTTGGAGAGGAAAATCAAAATCTAAATATTTATGTAAATGTAAATAATTTAAGAATATTCAAAATTAAGGAGGAACAGAAAGAATATGAAGTAAGAATAAAGAGGATAGGAAAATATAGGAGCTATACTATATTCAGTCATTCTGGGAATAAATCTAAACTGATCCAAGAAAATGAGACAAAATGTAGCTTGTTTTCCTTACAATTTTTTCATTTTGGCTTATAATTCTTGCTTTTTGGAGAAGAGAAAGGTTATTATATGGGTTTATTGAACAAACTAGATTTTATAAATAATTGCCTGTCAGACTGTTCAAGACAGACAAATATACAGCAGACCAACAAAAACATGATCTGTCATATTTCTAAGAGAAATATATGTTGATTTTTCATTCTCTGGGGTTGTAAGTGTACCAAAGTAAGAAATAAATGGTACTGCTTTTTCTGCTTATGCATTTTTTTAAAAAAAACAAAGATACATCTAGAGAAAGAATTTTTATTCCAGTATTCTTGGCCTAAAATGTTTTCTTTTTGCATATATGCCTGCAGATCGAAACCAAATACAATAAATGCTGGTGTCCTTTAAAAAGTCTGGATGTTTACAGCAAGCATATAATTTTCCATCATTATGGATGCCAAAAAAAATAAGAAATCATGATAAAAAAAAAGGTTTAATCATACATTTCAGCAAGCACAGACAGAACATCAGCAATGGGTTTTCTTCTTTACTGTATACACTATTTTTAGTTCTTTAACATCAGATCAATTCCAGAAAAATGACATGCAAAAATGTTTTTAAAGTATAATAATGCCACTATGGAAAGCATAATACTGAATACATCAATTGCAATAATTCAGTAAAGTAACCACATCTAAACACTGACTTCTAAAGAGATTGATCCATAAAAGGCTGGTTATGGTGAATGTCCAGTATTTGGACTCTTTAAGTCCTTGGCTCTTATGATTAATTCTACAGCAGCAACTTTTGGCAATGAGTCCATTCTGCAGGGTTTAATGAAAACATTACATGAGATCCCATTCAAAAATGATGGCCATATTCAGACCTCATCATAGAATTGTGAAAGCTTTGCTAAAGTTTTAATAAAAGATGAAAATGAATATAGTCTTGTGTAGATCTTGGACAAAAACAACACTGAAATTAGTTTGCAATTGAAAGGAATTCTTCTTGAGTAACATACCAACCAAAGAAAAGACAAGGCATTAGTTGCTTCAAAAAAATGATGTTGTAGTGTCACTTCTTTAAAAAAAATTCAGATAAATGGATTCACAAATCACTGAAAGCCTAGAAAAAACAAATAAGAAAGTAATCTTGATGTAATGGCAAAATGCTGTTTCCATGTTTTCATTCCACAGAAAAATTAGGATTACAATTTACTATCTAGCATGTTTATCTTAACAGAAAAACGCTTCTCATATAATTATTGTGAGAAAGGCCTTTGCATTGGGATAATACAAATATATATTTTGGTGTAGAAATGGGCTTTCAAATAATATCCCAAAGTACAAAGAATTATCCCTGCCTTTAGCTTTTTGCATGATTCAGTAAATGACTGTGTTTTTTTCTGAGGGAAAGAGCCTCATCCAGCTCTTGAACTGCACAGAATAGGATTTCTCCATAGTAGGCAATTCTGCAAAGTGACTGACTGAAAATGAGGCAATCAGAATAACAGAGTTGGAAGGGACCCTGGAGGTCTTCTAGTCTAACTCTCTGCTTAGGCAGGAAACCCTACATCATTTCAGACAAATTTTGTCTATACCATTTGAGACAGGTTTTTAAGAAGAGACAAATCTCTTCTTAAAAACTTCCAGTGTTGGAGTAAAAGCTCGGGTGGCGCAGTGGTTAGAATGTAGTACTGCAGTCTACTCTGCTGACTGCCAGCTGCCAGCAGTTTGGTAGATCAAATCTCACCAGCCTCAAGGTTGATTTAGCCTAAGATAAAATGAGAACCCAGACTGTTGGGGGCAATATGGACTCTGTAAACTGCTTAGAAAGGGCTATAAAGCACTGTGAAGCAGGATATAAGTTTAAGTGCTATTGCTATTCCCAACTTCTGGAGGCAAGTTGTTCCACTAGTTAATTGTCCTGTCAGAAAATCTTTCCTTAGTTCTAGGTTGCTTCTCTCCTTGATTAGTTTCCACCCATTACTCCCTGTCCTGCCTTCAGGTGCTTTTCGTATCTGGTACACAGATGGGCCAGAAATGCTTACCTTTGCATAGCATCACTTGCTGGTGCAATTGTTTGCACTCATAGGAGACTCTTATAGCATATAGTTTTGAAACTGCTATTTTACAAAAATCCAGTTTGGAAGACCAATATTGGTATATCATAGTTTAGTTGAATTCTAATGTTATATAGCTATATCTAAATTGATTGTTAAAATTACATTATTTTCTGCTTCATAGTTCCCGCTCATTCTATCAGTTTCCAAATTACACAAAATAACAATTGGCTTTGTAGATTTCTAAAAAAATCAACATTTCTTGACCTATTTTCCTGATAAGGAAAAACAAATAAGGCAATTAGCAGTGTGATGTAAATACATCACAGCTTTTTTTTATAATTCGTTATAGAAAGGTGAGTTGAAATTAACAAAAAGCCCACTGAAGTTTGTTCTTGAGGGCTGATAATGTAGTAATTTTGAGGAGGAGGGTAAACTTCAGATTTGTGCAATTTACCATAATATACCAAACATCCTACCATTAAATAGCTAAATGTTATTTAGAAATCAGGAATAATGACTGAGAGGGTAGGAAAAGAGAGACAGAAGCAGCCAGTTGAGAGTCACAACAAACCAGCCCACTCACAAGTATACTTGCAAATGCCAAATTGGCTGGGGGGGGGGAGAAAGTCACCTTAATATAACATTGTCTTTCCTGTTGCTGTAGGCACGTCCATATTAGCAAGCCAGAAAAGTCATCCCATTTCTGCGGTAGGCGCTCTGTCAAAGAAAGAAAATCTGCAATGAATTATCACATCAACTTAAACGAGGAAAAATAGGCAGAGAGCAGAGCAAGAGTTTCTTCCTGTTTTAGACTATTCTGGCTGCAATCTAATAGCAAACTTAATCTTAACATTTCTGGTGGGGAAGCATTAAGCAACCACTTTTTCTATTAAAAGCTCAGTGTGGTTAGAAGTGGTTAGTGATTCTATTTCAGGACATGTGCTAAATTATGACATCCTATTTTGTTAATTACCTAATACGTAAGCAATTGGCGGTCGAAACTATTAGTTTAACGTTCTCATTTAAAAAAAATCTATCATAAATCTCATCACCATTTAGAAAATTCACTTCTGCCTTACCTATAATAAATAAATGACTGCAATATTTCTAATTTCTCTCATGAGGATTTTATAGGTTAGGTTCATTACAATATACACCCAATTAACCTTTACTTCACCTCCCATTAAGTCAGTTTTCTGACACTGCAGTATCAACAGGTTTGAAAAAGAGGCTCAAACAACTGAAGGCTATGAGAGAAAAGTAAAAAAAAAAATCACTTATTTTAGGTGGCTCAAGACACTAGGCTTTTCTATTAGGAGTTTTAAACATATTTTGAGACATTATAGAACCATTGTAGTGAATTATCCTAGTGATAGCACTGTAATGTTTATTTGTTTTATGCACAAACTTTCCTTTAAAAACCTTCTATATGTCTTTAAGTCATCTGAATTCTAATCAATGCTGCTTTCCATCTCCAATTGAGTGCATTTTGGTAAATTTTCTTTTATATTCCCAATATGGACATCATCAAAAATCAAGATGTCACTTCCCCCTACTCCTTTTGCATACACATGAATGCATATACAAATATACTAAGTAAAACTGATATGAATAATCAAAACTGGTAGATGATAAATGAGTCTACTCTGATTTTCCAATTATAAGAACCTCTAAAGCAGCCTACAACAAATCATACTAATCTAAACTGATTATCCCAAATTAAATGAATCAGAATCAAGTCAAACACTGAAAAGCAATTGTTTACATCACAAAGGTTTATTAATGCTGAGTGATACAATATATGCGTGATATCATGTTGTGGAATAAGAAATCAAGCTAGCTAGGAACATTTCAGTTAACACCAAAACTGAAACTTCAGCTAACTAAAAAAGCCAAGTAAATTCGTAGGGGACAGAATTTAAGAACTGAACAAATCTTTAGTAACTACAACTAATTTGCCAGAGGAAGGACACCCAGAAAAAAAGCCTCCATGGTAGGCAGATTCAAATTGGAGTAGACAACCCTTAGATGTTTTGACTGTAGGTTATTTCTGGCTTTAAATGTTAAAAACCAGGATTTTCAACTAAAATTTTAAATCAATTTTTAAAGACAGGCTCAAGACTGGAAGTTTTCAAAACGATGTTAAAGAGTAATTGAACTCTTTCGGGAAATGAGAAAATGAATTGGTGTATCAACTGAAGTACAGCATTAGATACCATGGATATTATTACTACATCAATCATTAAATACTAAATATGCATTAATTTTTACTGTGAATCACAGACTTAAAAAGCAGTACACTTTCATTCATATAAATCTATATATGAAAAAATGTAACAAATGAATACATCTAGGCATTGATGTCAAACATCTAATTCTCACGCAGCAGTCTTGGTAATTTGAGTCCAACCCACTGTCCTCACCAAGGAATAAACACTGAATATTTCATTTATTTATAATAATTTTTATACCACCTAGTCCAAAAGATTGTAGGTAAATAGGGTAAAAATACTTTTGTTAGGTTCCACAACATGTTGGCATAACAACATTTTGATCGAGGAGAATATTTGTAGCTCAGGGTTGAAATAAGCGGTCCTTGGTGTCTCTGAGCTTAGTTGTTTCCTTGTAGATGTTTCATTGCACTGATGACGTTACTTAGTTTAGGTAATGATCCAACCTAATTATTTGATCCAACCTAAACCTAAAATTTATTTGTGTGGAACAAAGATCAGAAATATGGAATGCTCTAAATATGTTCTCATTCAGTTTTAACAACAACTATTCTTGTTCAATTACAACAACTGTTATATCCAGGGGTGGGCTTCAAAAATTTCAACAATGGGTTCTCTGCCTGGCTGCTGGGTGGGCATGGCCATGGTAAGCATGGCCTAGTAGGTCTCCTGCACCACAATGGGGGCGGGCGTTTTTGCCTACCCCAGGCTCCGGAGAGTTTCCTGGGGAAGTCTGGAAAGGCAAAAAATGCCTCCCCCAGGCTTCGGAGGCCGGAAACAGGCCCATTTCCGACTTCTGGGAGGCCCGTTTTTCCCCCTCCCAAGTCCCTCCATGGGCCCAGCACTTACTTCACATCCAAAATGGCTATGTGGAGACTCCTGGGAGGGGTGGGGTAGGAGGGGCAGGGAGGGCAGAGCCAGCCAGGGGTGGGATTTCGTGGTTTGCCCAACCAGCCATAACGTTAGCTACAGGTCTGCCTGAACCTGTTGCAGCTCACCCCTGACTATATCTACCATACCACTGGCTATATCTGGATATTAATGATCAGAACATTATTATCTCCTGCATGTAAAGACACAATAAAGTTCTCTGTAGCAGTTCAATGTTGTAGACCAAAGGATAATCCAAATTCAATATGCTACAAGAATGTTGGGAATCTGTTCTATTTTGAAGATACAATAGTTTCCACTATTACCATTAATTTACAATTTTAAAAGCCTTCATAGTTGAATCATGTAAAGTTTTCAGAAATTCCAGATCCTAAAAATCCACATCTCAACCCAGACAATTCAATTAATTCTCTCACAGACTCTTAATCACCACAATGCATCTGGTGGATGCATTTTATTAAATGCATCTGGTGGATGCATTTATGGATGCATTTTATGCATCCATAAAACTGGGCTTCGAATTCTCAGATCTTTCAGATATTGCTGAACTATATCTCCCAGCAAGCTCAGACAATAAGCTGATGGTTAGTAATGCGTGTTTTGTAATCCAGTGAACAAGTACACACATTTCCCACACTTTGCTAGAATTTTTAATATTCACAAATATTAATAAAAAATAGTTTTATAGATTGCAATTCAGAGCACATCTACAGAGAGACTTCCTGAACCTGTTTCTGAAAACTTTTCTCTACATATAAAATGGAAACTTTTTCAAATTTTGACATGACCTTTTTTCCCCTGTTTCTGGGAGCCAATAAATGAATAACATTGCAAAATTTACTCTTAGAGGTTTTAATGTACATTTATCTATAAATGCCCTACCTTTCTCTCTCTTATACACAGGCTTACACTGGAATCTGTTACTAGATGAAGAATATTACTTTGAAATTTCAAATAAAACATTAGGTAATGTCATAAGAATGAATAGTTCAAAATGAAATATACTAACTAAACCCAGGCATGGACCATATAAACAAAAGAGCCATACATCCAAAGATGTCAGTATTGCTTAAGCAACTAGAATCTATGCTTAGAATTTCAGGCAAAAAATAGTATTTCCCTTTCCCTCAAGACACTTGAATAGATTTATAACACAGCAAAAACCTTTAATACTCTAATTCAACACTAAATGTATACGAAGATATAACTTTACTATTTAAATAGTTTAAATAGTTGATTTTTTTCACTAATATGAGAAAGGAGATGTGGTAGCTACATATATTAAGTTTGATTCAAAGAATATTGGGGGAGGGGGGAGACTTGGAAAGGACCAGAGATAACAAAAACCACTTAAAAGAGAGGAGGAGGTAGGAAAGGAAGAAATGGTGCTGATGGCAAACAGTATTTTTCCCTTCTAAGGGCTTGCTTGATATATTTTACTCTCTGAATAGAGTAGCAAGTGATGCCACAAAGCAAGTTCTATAATAATAAACAAGTTATTTCGCGCTATCAAGCAGAACATCCCCATCTCTCAAATTCAACAATAAAAACAAAACATAACAAAGTAAATAGTTAATCATTGCAATCATTCCATTACATTCATATCTACTGCCAGATATAATCATAATCACAACACTTTTTATAATGACATGTAATGAATTTTACTTATTAAAATTCAATATGTGCAGCTTTACGGGGCTGTAATAGCTGTAAATATTTGCTTTCTTCATTTAATACATCCACCCGCACTTTGATGTGGATGACTATTCTTCAATATTGAAATGACACAATTACCAATGTAATTTTGCATATTTACATATGTCTGCATGTATATGTGAAAAGTATTAAGCCAACATGCAATAAAACATAGGAACACCAGGTTTCATCACAGAACCTGTAGGAATTGCATCATCTGATCACAGTTCTACACTGGATCTCTGTATATGTCCTGTGTGATCAACATGCTGAAGATGATCTTGAAAGCAAACCAGAACAGGGAGCATGCAAAAGGAATGTTATAACAATGAGGAATTTAAGTTAATTTACTTTCAAATATTTGTGATGATGATATTATTTATTCAGATGTATCTAACTAACTCTTGGTGATTCTGTGGGCCAGGTCTCTCCACATCTTCCAATCTTATACTATTTCTTTGAGTTTTTCTGTGCTATGGCTGATGTCATCTTTGATGATGTCCAGCCACTGGTTTCCTTTTACCACTAACTCTTCCAAATGTAACTGTTTTTTCCAGTGAATTTGCTCGCATGGCATGGGCAAAATAAGTGATTCACTGTTTCATGATTTTGTCTTCCAGTGATATGTCTGCTCTTATGCACTCTAGACATTTGATTGCCACATGTCCTTGTTTTTCCATATTCGGTTCATGTTCATCATTATTGTGTGACCCAGTACAATCTGATGTTTTACTTCTCAGCTACATTTACCACCTTGAGTGATCTGCGATTCTAGGAAAGTATTTTTTCCCCACACATTCTATCTGTTCATCTTTAATTACTATTTAGGTGTTTGTTTCCATTCCTGGCAGTGGACATGAACTTGGTTTTTTATACGTTCAAGAAGAGACCAAAATTCTTAATTTCTTCTTTGATTTTCTTGATCAGATGTTCCAGGCCTTTCTTTTTCTATTTCTACATTTTTTATATGTATATCTACTTAACCTAAATGTGTATCCCTCAGAACAGCAGTCCAAATTGAAACCAAATAAATGGGAAGAAATACCAACTTTAATTCTAAATGGTAAACATTATCTGGTTTAAGATAGTGTTGTGTAGCTGACAGGAAAGCCTGCAGATATCTATATTAAATTAAACATATATGACATGGGAAGGGGTCCAATAAGTCATCTATGAGTACAAAATGGGAAACTCCTAAAGAATGAAAAGACTGCTAGAAAGGGGTAGAAAAACAAAGTCAACTCTATCTTTGCAAGGTTTTGAGTTTCTTTAAAACCACAATAACTGAAGCTCAATTTGCAGGTATGTAAAAGAGTTAACAAAATCCAATAAAAGGTCAATATGATTTTGTGATGGAAAAATGCAGGATAATAACTGTTATTTAAGATAACTGTTTTCTCAAAAATTATACAAAATGTAAATGTCAGTATTAAACAACAATCATTGTTATGAACATACCAGAGATATTCAGTCCATAACAGTAACAATGAAAGCAATTGATTGCTTCTTTGTAATTAGTATATTTCTATATCTATATTCTGTACCAGACCTGTCTTAAGTAGCCTATTTTTTATACTTCTATATGATCCTGAAAAAGGATGTGGCTGTTTCAATAAACAGAAAAGATGAGTGGTCTCTTGCAAGCACTTCTGTACTATGCTCAGAGTGTACAACCCTGTTGTTTCTCTATGTAGATCTTTGTTCAAAATGTCCTAGAGCTACCATAACCGTCCAGAGTCACTTAAGCATAGAAACAAACAAACAAATATTAGGCAGAAAAGCCTTCCTCTCCCATTCCTACTGCATATCCTTATATCCTCCACGGAGATACTAGTTTGAAGATGGGAAAGAAAAATAAGATATATGGATGTATCTAAAGACCATTATCACAACCAGAAATTGTTGTTCTTCATAACCTCTGAACATCTAGTGGGCAACAATATATTGAATGGAAAAATAATAACTCCTGAGTTTATTCCATGTGAATGAGAAAAGATGTAGCTGGTGACCAAAGTTCTGTACAACGAAAACTTCTATTTTGGAATGAAATAAAGATTTGTTTACAAGTCAACCTTATTCTGATGCATAATTGAGACAGGGTTGGTCTATTTTTAGGACAAGAGCTTATTTAATAGCATACCAAACAGACCTGCTTTAGTAAAGTTCTGAGATACTTTGGAGAATTGTTAAATTAGTGGCTTGAAGTGTTTGCTCACAAAGAACGATGCAAAGATATGATGCCCAACTTTCTTGTGCTTGAGAATTGTTATCTTTAATGCAAAACCCAATAATTGGATTGAGGAAATGTTGATCCCATAAGTGGCTTGTTTTCTACTCTTAGTGGCTATTAGCCCAAGAGGAAAAATAGTTATATGTAAACCAAAGTAAATATAATGGCAAATATTCAAGCAGCAAGAAGAAAAAATGATGCTCAAGAAGCAGATAAAAAGTAATTAGGCAGAATAAAATAAAATGCTATGAAGCAATGAGAGCGAGCAAAAAAGAGAGCAAGCGAGATGAAAGTTGAAATCAAAAACAGTTTGTAAAATGGAGAGTTTTCAGCCTAAACATTTCAGTTCTAGAACTTCTAAATAAAATTATTAGTATATAAGCTTTAAGGCAAAAATCATTTAAAATAACTCCTGATTCAAGTTACTTACTGGATGCTTTTTGACAATGCAAATACCCAACTTTTGCAGATTAGAAATTAGACTTTTCCATTCATTTAAAAGGAGGTAGATCTGATTCTGTACGCATTCACTTTGTTACTCAAACTTACAATAGTCAGCTCAGTGTATTAATTCATTAGAATAGCTTCTCTACATGAAGGAAAATTTAGGCTCAGAATCTAATACTCTTTATGTTGTACAATAAATTTAGCTGCCTGGTCTCATGACTTTTTATATCCTTACCAAAGAATCCTGTCATCAGATTTCATGCAATTCTTGCCTTTCTGAAGGAGAAAAATGAAATCATTCAGGACTTCTGTGCAAATCACCCACTCAAGTAGAGAGTGTCAATTACATTTGGTGGCTAAATATATAGGCCGCACGTGGCTGAATAGATGAAGCAGAACTGACAGTTTTCTCTCTATACATACAAATTCACCACAGGAGATGTCATCTTTGTGTTTAACATTTAAACAATTTTTGTTCATTCTTCATTCTAGGAAATCATTTGAAACCAGTTGTATAACCTAAGTGTAATATTAATGTATTTACATTATTTATAAGCTGCCTTTCAGAGCAAGTCCCTCACAGGCAGCCTACAATAAAATTGCCTAATAAATTACTAAAAGCAGCAAATAGATAAAATGAATAAAGGCCAGCAAAAAATTAATCACAGGCTGAGCAAAACAAATGTTCTGGAATTCTGTTTTAAACTTTGCAGTAAAAGAGCCCCAATTCTTGGAGGAGGAAAATCAGAAACTAAAAATGCCCTTGAATCAAGCAAGCCTGGCTCTTGAATCTGGGCAAAGTCAGGAAAATTGTAACCCTCTATGATCACGATGATTACTTCAAATCAATGAAATGTATCCTTTCAGTGGATTTCAATCATCATCATCATCATCATCATCATCATCATCATCATCATCATCATCATCATGTTGCATTAATAAACAGCACAGAAAAAGATAAAGAGTATAACTACCACTATTCCAGGAAAATAGAAGCATGTAAGGCTGACTGACTGATGGACTAACTATAAATCCTTGAAGAAGACAGCTATCTTAATTGAGGTTGCAAAGGTATCAGTATGGGCTATTTTCCTCAAGGGAGGGAATTCTAATGGACTCTCCTTCTGGTTAGCTGCCTGTATGTATGTAGTTGACAAAACATCCAGAAGAAAGTTTGTACAGAGGACCAAATTCATGAGGCAGAAGATGTTCCTTGAAATCTTCTTGCCCATGTTGTTCATGGCTTTAAAGATTAGCATTCACAATTACTTCAACCCTAATTCCTGATTAATTTCTACTTGGTTCACTTGATTTCAGTGATGACCAGAAGTTTTAGATTTTTTTTCTCTTATGAATATAGCTTCTGTTATGGGGTTCATTTTGGATGGTTTGGAACAGGCAGAACTGGCAAATAGATATAGGTTTCACCCCAAAGTGTTCTACTTATTGCTTCACAAATACATAGATTCTTAAGTTTCATAAGTTTTACTAACATAATCCTACTCTTATATCTTACTTAACCTACATCTCAGATAAGCCTATAAACTTAACTACTTATTTATTGAGGTTTTCAGTAATTCTTCTAATTTTGTGGTCCAAATCCAATTCACATAGTTTCTTTTCTTTTCTTTTTTCTGACTCTGTTCCTTTAACTGCTGGATATTTTCTTCTCCTCCTCTCTTAACTGTTTTTATTTTCAGAACCATTTGTTCTTATGCAGAAATATAATATAAACGCCAATTTGATTTTCCCTTGAAGTCAAATAGCAACCTTCTGAAGGAATGATTGTATGGATCAGCAAAAATCACCAAGATGGTGTGATAAATCCTCTTCCTATATTGGCATATAACACACCAGTCCGTTGTGTTACCATTTGACCTATACCCATAGTAGCAAATGATGCATAGCTAAAACTAAACTTTCTTCTCTATAAGGAAAGGCATAGTTGATATTTTATTCCTCCTAGAATTTTTTCAGCTGATAAGCTTAGTGGTTAAAGATGCTGAGTTTATTAACTTGAAAGTTAACAGCCCAGGTTCGAGACCCCAGCGCTGCACAACAGAGTGAGCTCCCCTGCTCCTGCCCACCTAACAGTTAGAAAGCATGCAGATGCAAGTACATTAGTAGAGTAGACCTTCAGCGGGAAAGTGACAGTGTTCCATGCACCTTTGGCATATAGTCAAGCTGGCCACTTTGGGAAATGTGTTCAGACAATGCTGGCTCCCTCAGCTAAGAAACAGGCAAATATCCTTACAACTATTTTATTTTCCTAAACCACATTAAAAGAATTTTAAATCATGGTTGAAGCTGTAACAGCAAAATAATCAATAATGATTAAAGAAGA
This sequence comes from Laticauda colubrina, assembly GCA_015471245.1. NCBI lineage: Eukaryota > Metazoa > Chordata > Lepidosauria > Squamata > Elapidae > Laticauda > Laticauda colubrina. The sequence continues at coordinate 18,333,624 of BLBF01000025.1, forward strand.
AAATATGTTTTATATTCTTTGTTGTTAATTCCTGTTGCATCACAAAATAAGTATGTGTTGCCAAATAATTAACCTCAAAGTAATATGTATCCTGATTGCCAATTCATTTTCTTTAAAATTATAGCAGTTTGCTTAGTAATTAAGCTACTCTATAAGCAATTAGGTCAAAATATGAATTTTGGCTAATGAAAAAGTATCTGAGGGCTGATGACCCTGACTGATTCCTTTGGGGAAAGTGTTTGCAGTTAATTTGGAGAATATAAATTAATCAAATATCTACTCTTAAATTAGTACAACAAATATCAGATTAAAAATTGTGTTAATCAAATTCTCACTAATCTCACTAATCACTCCCAATTAATGAATCAGGTTAAGGTGAATTGGTATCAATAAAATCATGCAAATTAAGACAAATTCTTCATCTAAAGAAGAAGAATTGCTGGATTAGGCTCCAGAAGAACCTGCAAACTTATTGCAATGGAAAGCTAGAACAAGGCTGGAGAAAATGCAGAAACCACTGAAAACCCAACAGAATCACATGGCTGAAAGGGACCTCAGAGGTCTTCTAGACCACCCCTCCTTCCAGCTCAAGACAGGAGACCTTATATCATTCTGATTAAATTATTGTCCACTTTATTTTTTTAAATCTCCAGTGACGCAGTAGTCACAATTTCAGAGATTGCCATTACATTGATTACTGGTCTCACTGTCAGAAAATCACTCCTTCTAGAGTGGATCCCTCTTTAACAGGCTTACACCCTTAATTCCTGATAAACCTAATGAAAAATGAATTTCATATTCTTGAGAATGCAGGTCATGAGAACAATACAGAATTATGGACTCCTTCACAATGCTGTCAATCAGTAAGATCTGTCCTGGTGAGGAGAGAATCTCTCATTATAAATGCCATTTCCACAAAATTCCAGTAGATCCAGCTGTAGATACTGAAAGAGTTTGACTGTATTACATAATTCTGAATTTTCACAAACTCTTGTACCTTTCTTGGCCATTGGCCCTACAATGAAAGCAATTCTTCAAAAATTCCCCTATTTGTACTTCCACTATTTTTCTGCATCAATTGATGCTTTTCTCATTAATATCTATCCTATCTATCTATCTATCTATCTATCTATCTATCTATCTATCTATCTA
>BLBF01000025.1:18334785-18365038 GCA_015471245.1 Laticauda colubrina
CTATCTATCTATCTATCTATCTATCTATCTATCTATCTATCTATCTATCTATCTATCCACCCATTCCTGCCTGTCTCCACTGTCTGATTTTTAAAACAAACCTAACATATAACGTTTCTAGAGCACATCAACTTTCAACAAATTCTGTTCCCCTTCTCAGCCTCCCTCTGATATCATTGAGGAAAGAAAACAAGGAAAAAAGAGGATGGCATCTGCTCCAGTAAAAGCGTGAGGTGTGGGAATAGCACACGAACATTTGCCAAAAAGAAAAAGAAAGAAACTGGTAGGGAATGAACTACTTACTATGTTATGTTTCTCAGAGGCTACTGTAAACAATGGTGTGGGAAGCTTAAAAAAGGAAACTATAAAACAATACTTGGCAGCAGCTTTTGCAAAACAAACAGACTTATGAAGTTCTTCCCATCACTGCCACAAAGTTTAATAGATTTATTTTTCTGAGTAAGAAAACTTCTGGAAATAAAGTTAAACTGGAAGCCTTAAGGGAGACATCTAGAGAAAAAAAAGAATGCGACTGTAAAGCTGGATTTGGTTTAAGAATCAGCACAGCATAAAAAGGCAGACTTGCTTCCTACTAACTTGAAGACCTCCCACAGAGTATAACTGAAGATTATTAGTACATTGTGGCCTGATTAGACTCTTCGCTAAATAGGGTTCCTTATAGCAACTAGTTTTTTTCATTCAACTTACTCACATTTATTTGGAGCACAGCTCTACCCAGGTCTAGACAAATGCGTCTGTGTACTTGATATTGTTTTTTCTTCTAAACTCTGTGGAGCATTTTAAGGCAATTGGCTAGGAAGGGAGAGGAAAAGAAAGCAGAATAGGGCGGTTGGGAAGATGGGTTTACTAGAATAAGAAGATACTAGGATTTTAAATTAACTGACTTCCTTACTTGTTGTGTGGCCTCCCAAAGACCATTTGTCTGTATGCAGCTTCAGTTTCCCTCTCTTTTACATAGGGATACAATTACTTCCAAAAATTATTCCAATGGATTAAAAGTTGAATGATCAAAGCTTTCAAAATATGGCACCTTGTCTAATTATTATTTGCATTAGCCTTTTTCTCCCCATTATTGCTTATGACGAGAAACCAGGATGACTGAAGTGGATGCTGAAATAGGCAGCCGCTGGGCTACAGGAGTGGTATTTCCATGTAAGCCACTGAAGTCTTGGAGAAAAATAGATATTTTCCTGTTAGATGCTGCTGCTACTAGCTGCTTGGTCAGAAGCTTTCTCTTGCTATTATAGTGAGAACATATATCATCAATTCCCATAAATAATTCCCTGGCAAATGTGTGTGTAATATGTGCTATTTTATCCCATACACAGTCTTAACTCAATGCCTATATCTGGTTGCTGGGGAAAAGGAACTCATCTGTTATTTTAACACAAGAAGAGCTACTTTCCTAACGGAGAAGTTCTCTTCAGCTCCCTGCTCCTTTGCTGGCAGAAACGTGGGTGCGGCTACAGTACTTCTGCTGGATGCTCATTCCTGCTTGATGTGCTCAGTTTCTATTGAGGCTCTTGTTCGCCAAAGCAGTGGGAGGTAAGAGGAGTTAAGGTAATGCATCAGTGGTTGCCAGTGGTGGAGATGGGAAGAAATAAAAAGCAACAAGAAATATACCATTTCAATCAAAGTCTGAAATTTGTAGAAGTGGTTTTGGTCTCAATATAGCAAAAATATTTATCCAAGAGACTCCTACTCGGGTGCGAACATCCTACTTCTAGTGGGATTTTGTTTGGACAAAATCCTGGGCAAAAGTGGAAGCTAATACAGAACATGTCTATAAACAAATATATTTACTTAGTATGACCTGCACATTCACCAGAGTATTTCAGTGATTATAACGGGTAAACTATTTCCTAAAGTAGTTTTATTTTGTGATATCTGCTAATTTATTTGATCCACCCCATTCTTCATACCCTTGAGTGTTAAGAGATATTTCAGCCAGACAGAATGAAAGGTATGCTCTGAGAGACATATATATGCTTTCTGCTCCAAACCCTTAGGATTACCAGTGGTTGAATTAAAGAAACTGACTTAACTATTTTCAATATCTGCTGATCAGCAGATGAACTGCTTTGTGACGAGAGAAAAAATTACTCTCTGACAGTTTTTTTTTCCTATGTTGGATACTAGCATAGAGAATAAACAATTATTAGGAAGGATAACAAGGTAGTTATTATATAAAATATTATTTGTTAATTGGCAGAAGTAGTTTATATATTTACAAAACAGTTAATAAAATTTATTAGGTCAAAAATTTATATTGGTATCTATTTTTAAAAAACAACACTGTGCAGCTAATAAATACACAATCAAGCCAAAACAAAACAAGATTAGAAAAACATAATTTCTTTCATTCAATTTTGAATTTTGTTCAATTGTTAAGCAATTAAAAGATAATAATAGTTTAAAAACAAAATTACACTGAATTCCAACATGAACATCTTTAAAAATAAAGGAAAATCAAACTATGACTATTTCCAGAACAAAAAGAAAAAACCCTAGAAAAACACAATGAAGTAAAATCACTCACACATGGACACATACACATATATTTGTGTGTCTCCAATTTTTTCTGGCTCACAGAACAAAGTATTGCCTCTAGATCAGCCCTGAGATCTCAAAACATCAGCTCTTTTTTTTCTTTGTTGGCTTTTGACTGCAAAGCATTTTGTGGTAACTCTCATAGGTCAAGTTCATATTTTTAGCCTTACTGGAGTTTTGAATTGCTTTCAGTTTGTGGGTTTAAAACAAAATCTTAACATTACTGATGTGGCATTTTGTTTTCAGTAATTGATATTAATTTTCAGGTTGCACTTCTGGTTTTAATATGAGAAGATCTTGGAGAACTGCATTAAAAGATCCACACAAATGGTAAGGTATTGTTTAGTTTCCATTTGTTTTATATTCAAAATGTTTTACATGCTTTAACTGCCATATACTTTCCTGGTTTCTCTTGTGCCAGATATTATCTCTACATTGCATGAAACATTGGCTGGCTGAAACAATTATTGTGATGTTTCTGCAAGTAGCCAGGTCTGGAATCTGGTGATAATCAACATTTCTACAAACTCAAGTTGATACACTGGACCTGTATTACACACTTTAAAGTGACTATGAAAACAGCGGTCAATTATTTATAGGGAGATACTATGCCAACAGCAGATGCTTTCCATATGTATAGTAGAATGCTGCAGTTCCCCTGTCTTCATTGTATTCACACTGCAGAATAGATTTGGAGATAGTGAAATTCTCATAAGAGGTTCTGCCAATATTGCACTGTTGAGAACCCTCAAGTCTGTTTAAGATATTACGGTAAGAAAATGGATAACTTGTTTATCAATGACAGTATTTAAAAAAGAAAAATCACAAGCATCGCTTCTGGCACATTGTGTCAAAAATCAGTATTTAATGATGCTCTCTTGGATATATAGCCAGAAGGCTCTGGAGTAAAACAGTTATTTAAATGAGCGACAAGGCCCAAAGACTGATGCTAAAAAGTAATTATTACATATATTTTATGGAACTGGTATTACTTTTACTTTTTCAGGATCATTGTATTTAGGATGGTCATGCAGCTTCCCAGGTGATAACAGGTTTACAGTGTCTGATACTTTTAAAACAGAATATACAGGCAGTCCTAGAGTTACAATAGTTTGTTTAGTGACCATTTAAAGTTACAATGTCACTGAAAATGTGACTTATGAAGTTTTTCACACGAACATTGTAGCATCCCCATGCCCACATGATCAAAATTCAGATCCTTGGTAAATGGTTCATGTTCACGTGATCAGCTTTTACGACATTCTGACAAGTCAATGGGGAATCCAGATTCCCTTACCAACCATGTTACTAACTTAACAAATGCATTGATTTACTTAACAACAGTGGCAAGAAAAGTCGTAAAATCGGATAAACTCACTTAGCAAAAGTTTCACTTCGCAACATAAATTATGACCTCAATTATAGTCATAACTCGATGACTACTTGTATTAGACTCCTCAGAGACTAGCATAATAAAGAACCTGCCTCATCTCAAATCAAGCCTAGAAAATTAAATGCATCCAGGTGATCATTGCTTCTCTGACAAAGTGTTTGGTCTGATTGCCTTGAAAGAAGTATTGCACCAGATTTTTTTAAAAAGTGTAGTGAAATTTAACAGCTATTGCTGTGTCAAATACAAACACAAGTTTAGGAGAAAGCTACTTCAGAAAGGTTCAATTGCAGGCACTTTTGAATGAGGTTCAATTGCAGGCACGTTTGTTTGGCTTCAGTTTAATCAGATATTAAGGCAGCTGTGGCTACCTTGATGGATGAAGTCTATCTAAAAAAAAGGAGTGTCTTATTTCAACTGATTCTTCTAGATCAGGGTTGTTACACTCATGGCCCGTGGGCCGGATATGTCACACGCTGGCCACACTCACAACCAGTTTTAGCAAAGGGAGAAAAAGTCTCGATATGTGATGCCGACATGAGTTTGATCCCCCTGTTCTAGATAATTCAGTAGTCTAACTGAAACATGAGTTTTACCTAATGGATAGGTTTCAGATAATAGCAGGCCATACATACTTTGGGAAAGAAGCCTATTTATAGAAATGCCTTTTTCTATATCTGCTTATCTTCAATGGACTTCCTTTTTTCAAATAATAAAGTAAACATTATTTAGGAATTTTAATTATCAATCTATAAAAAGAGTCTTTCTTTACTGTCTTCTCAAAAGTATTAGTAGCACTAACCTTACAACGTTTTCAATTCTATTTTAGGTCCTTTTAGTGTTTCTCAGATATTGTCAATATTTCGTTTTGCTTATAGTTTCATTTTGTTTTATAGCTTCACTATTTTAGTGTGTTTATTCTGATGAAGAGTAATTTAAAAAATAAATAAATAAAAGTACCCAAATTCATCTTGTTTGTGTTGTTACTCAGCTTATTGCTTTTAATTTCTCTTGGGAAATGACTGGCTTTTGGCCTAACTAAAATGTCTAAAGTGCATGATATAAATACTGTGGTCTGAAAAAAATGCAATAATAATGACAATCTCATAATTGTACTGTAGGTTGCTTCATCACTAAGGTACTGCACATAATGTGGTTTAATGTGTCAGAACTTCATGACTACATTTCTGTGTTTCAAGATTTTTCTTATGTACCATGAAAATCAAAACATACTAAGTTTGTGGTATTTTGCTGAGATAGCATTAATTCTGGAATAAAGATAAGGTCAACTTTTATAAAGATAAGGTCAACTCTTTCTGCAGGCAATGTCTACATTTAATTTTTTAAATAGGTGTTTTTGTCTGCATACTCTTCCCTCTTTCTTCTTCTTAATATATGCACTCATTTATGAGAATAAACGGCTCTCAGTATCAGCTGGTGATTACATGCATACAACCATTCATACTGCTTTCTTATCAACATTAGAAAACAATTTGCCAGGCCTTCATCAAAAATGTACTTCAATTTATTAGTATAATCATATACTCTTTATACTCCTTGGTGCTTTCCCATCCAAATACTAATCAGATCCAATTTTCAGCAGAGTTTGAAAAATATGAAGACTTATTACTTACTTAACATGTTTTTGTTAATACAATTGCCTTTTTATTAGCGTTATTATAACAATAGCTCTTCATCAGCTTGTAATCTACTAACACAAACATAGGAAATCTTTAGTTCATAGTCATAGGCATTAAAAAGGATCCAGTTAATCTACTACTTCAAGAATCCTTTGAAGCATTCACCTCACCATCTTCTGAACTTTGTTCTCTTGAAAGCAAAGATGCTTTCCTGAATTCTATACAAAATAGATGATCTTCTACCAGTTTGATAACTGATCACAAAATGCTGTTCTATGCTCTATGGAAAAACCTGTGTAATCATTTTTGTATAATCAACTTTTCTGAATATCTCTCATGCTTGAAAAAAGCTACAATGGCAAAGTGCTAAATAGAAGCAGAAGATTTGCAATTGGTTAATATTTTTCCTGAAAAGTTATTTTTCCCTATAATATTCATAAATCTAAATATCTTCTGAAATGGTTCAAGATCACAATTTCAACTCCTGTTTTTGTCTCTTCGGAGCTATAATTGTACCTGACATGGCATCACTGACATCATCACTATCATCATCATCACCACCTACAACTTCTTAGAAAAATAACTATAGTGCAAACTGCATAAAACATATATAAAAAACACAGCTATATAATGTTTCATCCTAAACATACTTCCCTGGAATTTAGGCTGTGCAAAAACTGTTCTTTGGGGTGAAATTAAAATTATTTGGGGTGGGGGTAGCAGTGCTCATAAATGTCTCATCTCCTATCATTGCTGGAGAATGATAATATCTGTAACAGGAATAACAACATGATTTCAACATACTTCCACAAGATGAAGGCATTTTTATTACTATGTTCATGTAGTCCTCTAGAAATTCACTTTCTTTTCCAGGACCATGTCTGTTCTCAGTATTTTGTTTTTCTATTTACTTTCCTTATTCACAAATCAGAATTCAGTATGAAGGGTACTTCTAGACAGCCAGGTCATTCACCCTAAATAAATCTTTTCTTTCTCAGAATTAGAGTTAAGAAATATTATAGAGGTCAACAAGTCTACTACTTTGTATGATGTATGTTTCATTAGAGCTTCTCTAACAGATGGTCATCCAGTCTCTGTTTAAAAATCTCTAATGAAGTTACCACAACATTTTGCAGCTGGTTCTACCAGTTAACAGTCACACAGATCAGGGAGTCCTTCCTGATATTTATCTGCTTCATTGTATCTTAGCTAAATATATTTATGGTTCATATTTTTAATAGATTAAACACACAGAGTTCCTTTAACCATGCCTCATATTGTTATTGGTACCTCTACTCTGAGCTTGATTTATTCTGAATTGTGGTGTCAAGAACTAGATATAGTTCCCCAAATGGAATATTACCAGGGTAGAATGGAAACGAGTAATTATTTTTTGTGATCTAAACTCTATTGTTTTGTTAATGTAACTCAGATAACATTTAGCTCTTTAGCAACTGCATTATACTGTTCACTCATGCTTAACAACTTATGATTAGCAAGGTCATCAGATTTTTTTCACGTGCACTATTGCCAAGCTATTGCTGTTGCAGTGATTAGAATGCAGTACTGCAGGCTACTTCTGCTGACTGCCAGCTGCCTGCAATTTGGCAGTTCGAATCTCACCAGGCTCAAGTTTGATTTAGCCTTCCATCCTTCTGAGGTCAGTAAAATGAGATCCCAGATTGTTAGGGGCAACATGCTGACCCTGTAAACTGCTTAGAGAGGGCTGTGAAGCACTATGAAGTGGTACATACGTCTAAAAGCTATTGTTATTGCCTATATTCATGTCTGACATTTTCCCCACCAGATGCAGGACAGACAAATTTCTTCCTTTTAAATACCTTATGTAGGTGGTCTTCGACTTAGAACCACAATTGGAATCAGAAATCTAGTTGTAAGTAATCATGATTGGAAGTTGAAATATTTTTTTTTATATTTTCCCAGTGTTTACTTCATTAATCACCACAGTTATTAAATGAATCACTATGTTCGTTAAGTAAATAATGCAGACGTTAAACCAAACTATTTTTCCGGTAGGTGTTTTTTCTGGAAACCAGCAGAAACAATCAGAACCTTCAATATCACAAATCATGGTCAAATAACTGTGGGACACTACAACAGGTCATAAAACTGCTCAGAGTTACCACATGGTAAAATGGATGGCGAATAAATTTTATAAATAGACAAACAAACAAACAGCCAAATCAACTGCCAAGTAGCCAAAATATGGTCATGTAAGGGGAGGGGGGGCATTTAACTATGGCTAGAAGTATTTTATGGGCTGTAGAGCAACTATTTTGAAATGGCTGTAACTTTGATGAATTGTAAAACAACCAGTTGTAAGTCAAGAATTATTCTTGTTACCTCTTTTATTTGTAACTGGTCAGAATTAATGAGGAACTGGATAACACCAAAGTCTAAATAAAGAAAGAAAGTCTTTTATGAGGAACAAATGTTTGTTGAACAAAAGAAAAAAATGTGCCCAATAATGTATTTTGAATGAATAAAAAATCATAGAATATGGATATGGATGAAAAAGTAAATGAGTTGAGAAGTAAGGGACGACTGAGAAAGTCATGGTTGAATGGAGTTGCTCAAAAACCCAAACCAGAAAATTCAAAAGTTTAAAGAGCAAATGGCAAAGTCTTTTCGTTTCCTATATCTCTTCCTTCTTCAGGATATAGCATTGTTTTTATGTCAAGCTCTGCTCCTGTGGATGGACATATCAATACAGGGTGATTTCTTTTTCTTCTTTTTTTACATGATAGAAAGTGATTTGCCACTGCCTTCTCCTAGCCAGCAGTTCTGGAAAACTTCCACACATCATTTAATACTATTGCCTACTTTTAAAACAAAAACAAATTCTTTACTTCCTGTTATAAATGAAAAACACCAAGGGAGATTTTTAAAAATCTGAAAGTATTTGATCATTTCATATCATGCTGAGAAACAAATCTCAGTGATATGACCACCAGTGAACTCCCCCACCTCAAGCTCAAATATGCCAGTGCTAAAATACTTATACTTACTGTGCCGCCGGTTTAATTAAAGAAAAACAAAAGTGCACATAGTTTGCCAAAAGAAGGAAAGCATTTCAGTCAACTGTGTTTTCCTTTAGTAACAAGATCATGAACAAGTAGAGCATGCAACTTTTTCAACCATTCCTCTGTGTTAGATCAGTATATTTTAACATACGGGAAGTCTGGAAGTTAAACTCTTATTTTCATTATTAGCTGAATAAGAAAGGGAGAAAGCATAATTAAATGTCCTTTGACTCTCTAGTCCAAATTATAATCAAGAAGTGGGAAAGCAACCCAAATCTAATGTGAAAGTGTGTGCATGTGTGCGTGCATTTCATTCAAAGAAAATAACAATGTTGTAGAAGGCAAGGCTAACCAATGTATCTTTAAGACAGATTGTCTCCTCTCAGGAAGACGACAAGCTAATTATAGTGTTCCTTTCAGAGGCAACTCACACATGTAAACTATTATGCAAAATATAAGTGTTTTTTTTCCTCTTCAAGAATGCTCAAGTTCATTAGACATGGTTTTTTCAATGTAGAAAATCAGGCCAGAAATGAAAATAAACAGCTTCTAGTATATGCAACATAATTCTCTCAGCATTTATGGAAATACAGTAAAAAGAGTCCTTCAGAAATGTGACTTGACATTTCATGCTTTCCCCCCTTAATCTCATGTTCAGCATTTGCCTATTTGTACGATATTGTTTCCAATTTAACAGTACTTCAGTGAACGAGGATGGCTGTAGTGGTAATAACTATTTGTTGGTGAATATTTTGGTCTAATTTAATCCAACAATTAACAGGTACCAATGAAGACTGAACTCATGTTTACAGTATGTATTACATTCACTAGCCTACTCTTGCACAGGATGTCAGCAATACAGAATCCAAGAAAGACCCTTCCCCAGGTTTTTCAATTTCCAGTACTCTTTCTCTAATAATTTGCCTACTGGGCAGTTTATACCAAATGGTTCAGTTGATTGATCAGTTACATATGCAAATGCACTTCAATTCTGCTGCAAGTTCAGGTGTATTTTACTTCAGTTCAATATATTTATCTATAATACTTCAGTTCAATATATTTATCATGTCGGATTCTGAGGGTGAGGAGGAACAGCCAACAGAGAGTGGAGATGTGGCTCTGGAGGTTGTGGAAGAGGCTGGGGAAGGGCAGAGGTCTGCTGGGCAGTCAGAGGAAGAAGCAGGCCTATCCCCTCTTCATCCTAGGACACGCAGGGAAGATCGGAGAAGGAAACAACTTGCCTTACGAGAGAGGAAGCGGCCATGATTCCCCTCATTGGTTGCAGCTGGCGAGAATAGTATATAAGAGAGATGGTTAAAACACAGCGTTGCCAGAAGCAAAGCATGTTTATTTTGGGCTGAAGTTATCTTGGTTGGCGTCCTTCCAACAGACTGTGCCTTGTTATCTCCTTGAAGTTGGTAATTACTTTTCCTGGTCGGTTGTGGAAATTCCTTCATTGTAGTTTGTTTTGGTTTTTTATTTCACCTCTCTCTGCTCATTAAGTTCAGACTGTATTGCTTTCTTTTGAAGATTATTTTTGAATAAGTTTTATCTCCAACTGAGAATTACTGAACAGTGGGGCCAAGTTGGAGGCATTAAAGAACATTTATTTACGTTTTGAATTTTGTTACGTTTGTGTTACACTCTGGGTCATCACAATATTCTTATGAAGCCAAGGGGAGAATATTTTGACTGAAAGCACACAAATGCTTTAGTTGGTATCCTTTTATTCCAAGCTGCCAATTGGCAAGCTTTTGTTTTTGACAATTCTTTAATATTCTGTCATCCTCCTCTGCTGTTGAAGATGAGTGCTCAACCCATGCGGATGGTGGTGTAAAACCAGGAAGCAAACCCAAATATCTCTGCCAAAGCACTATTTACCAAACAACAGGAATGGCACACTCGCTGTTCAGGATGCCTTCGGTGAAAGAATCACATCCAAAAGTAAATAACAGTCATCTTAACAAATTAATTTTCAGCTTCAGTTGGGAAAGGCTCAATATAATGCTACTTCGGATACCAGGTTTTGTTACTTTCATCCCAATGTGGGAAACATTTGCAATCAGTCTTAAGCCTTAACTGCACTGAACTCTGAATTGAATTCTCAAAAATCCATCTCATCCTGGGAACCCTTTATTTGAACTATTACCATCTGGCAGATGGTACAGAATAATAAAAACAAGGACAAATAGGCTGAAAAACAGCTTCTATCCCAGGGCAGTAGCTCTTTGGAATTCTGCTGTATAATGCAGTGTTGGTGTGGTGTCGGGGGTTTCCGGTTCAATGTGTGGAGTGTGAAGGATGTATGTTTGTGTTTATTTTCATGGTCATGATGTGCACTGAAGATGGTGTTTGATTTCGTTGTACGAGATACAATGACAATAAAGTGAACTAACTAACTAACTGAAGATTTATTAAACTTTGCCACTTTTAGAATATGAAGAGCCATCATTCATCCACAAAACATAACACTTCATTTTACATGTAAATCAGCAGCGCCAACTGATTGTAGATATTAGTATAGTAAGCTAGAGCCAGACAGATTTCCTTTTTCTTATCATCATTGCTCCCATCATATCCAGCATCTTTCTTACCATTCCAACAGTATTTCTTCCAAAAGAGTACAGGTAGTCCTCAACTTATGACAACAACTGAGCATGGTTGTTAAGTGAACCTGGCTTCCCCACTGACTTTGCTTGTCAGAAGGTCGCAAAGGGGATCATGTGATCCCGGGACACTGCGACTATCATAAATATGAATCACATATCAAGCATCTGAATGTAAATCATGCCACAATGATTTTAAGTGTGAAAAATGTCATAAGTCACTTTTTTCAGGGCCATTGTAACTTTGAACAGTCATTAAATGAACTGTTGTAAGTCAAAGACTACCCGTATTTTAATGAATTCCTTTTTAATCACTTTTAGCCATTTTAAACAGATTGAGGGAGTTGTTAAAGGATGGATATACTTTATCTTTTTTTTTTTAATCTAAATTGATATTTCCTTATGAAGGTGGAAGAGTTAATGTTTTATAAGATCACTTATATAATTCATCTTGATATTATAGGTTGGATGGGTTGTATTGTGTTGCATTTTCTGGGTAGAATAAAAAAAAATTCTTTAAAAACCAACAGGAACAGAATTCGAAAATTGTTATTGGCCGCTCTAAAACCTTGGCAGAGTTTGGTTCTTTCTTTAATTGAAAGTCAGTTGTTTCCCCATCATTAAAGACTGCAACACATATTTGAAAGGTTTAAGGGTAGAGATTGATTATGAATGCATGAAAAGTTGACATTTTGGAAGAATAATTTTTATTTGAAAGTTGCAAATTATTTTTAATTTACTTAAGCAGAAATGTATTAATATGCCATATGAATGTATTACGATATCTAAAAAATGATATACTACATGAGGAATTTTAATTGTCTTAAATTGCAGTTTGTTAATTAATTCAATTAAACAAAATGTATTTCTTAATTTGGGTAAGCTACATTTTGCCACTGAAACTTGCAGATTACACTGCAGTAGAGGATGTTTAGAAGCAGTTTAAACCTAGAGTTTATTTTACAAAAAAACTGAATATATTGTTAGGAGGGATCTAGGTAATATGTGAGAAATTTAGAATCCAGAGTTAGAATACAGGAATGATTTTGTGTTTTGAAGAATATCAAAAAGGACTGATTTATTAAAATATTATTATATTCTTTTATTTAAAAAGAATTGGGTATCAACCATTTTATGCTGGAGAAGTAGTATATTTTAACTAAAACTAAAAGTTTGCATGGAAATAAACTATCATGCCAGAGTTGTAATTCTGGACCGAAAAACAGTCTTGTTGTTCAACTTTGTCATGGCATAATAACATGGCAAAGTACATATGTATTAGTGTTTACTGTTTCAACTGCAGTTGCTATAGCTTTATAGTTACATTTTCTCTTCTTTTTTTAAGTTATTGGGCTGATCCACAAACTGACAGTTGTTTGGGATTTCAAACTGATTCTTTTCCATCCTCTCAAATAATTCTGACTTGCTGCCGTTCTTATGACCACTATTGCCATTGCTGCTGCTACTACTGTTGACTCAGTCAGTGTATTTTGGCACCTGAGCAGGAATGCATCAAAGTAGTGAAATACAGGAAAAGGTTTGATACAAACTTTATACATGCACCAATGTACAAAGAAGCTTTAAGTTGCCAAAGTGGCAAATTGACCATGAAATCAGAATTTTGAAATATCTAGCTTTTTAAAATTTGTCTTTCATCAAGGACTTCCAGTATGTGGAATCCACATTTGTGTGCTGAGTGGATAGAAGAAGAGGATGAAATAACATGTTTTTTTCCCATGCAGTCTCCAGTACTTACCATGCTAGAGGAAGGGAAAGCTACTAGAGAAGGAATGGAAATAGCCTCTCATCTCACACATTCTCTGGGAGAAAGGATGTATATAGCTCTCTACCTTGGCTTAAAGGTCTATGAATTACTGATTGTGGTTTTTACTAGATTCTTCAGTTGCAGAATTATGGCTGCAGAATATTGAGTGTTTTATGCTTTTATCAGATCTGCCATATATTGGGAAAGTTTTGAAGGGGGGGAGGGAGAAAAAAGGGAAGTTCTGTTTTTAGCTACAGTACTAATATATAGTTTTTCAAACCTCTTGCCAAACCAATGTTCAGTCTAATTCCTGCTCTAGCTTCGTGATTCTTCTTTTAATAGATCCTTCCTTTTTTTTCAAATTCATTAAAATACACCTAAGCCCTTCCTCTAAAAGGCTTGTTATGTTTACAGTTTCTATTTGCCTTTAAATGTAATTGTATCTAGGCAACATTACTGCTGTGCCATTGCAACATTTCCGTTTTGAATTGGTTTGAATTTAATTATTCTTGCACAATTTTGGTGTTCTATTATTATTTATTACTCTTTTTATCTGTAGAATATCATACAGTAGATCTCTTCTTTTCTCCCCTCACTGTACCAAATGAAGATTTCTGGGAATTTGAAAGCCTACACATTTCTTTCACACATTAAAATAAGTATTGCCAATTATAAATGTTTTGCTAAAATTCCTTTGTTTTGCTTATTATTTGTGATAAGTGTGAATCTATTCCACATATGCAGTGCTCTAAGTGAAATGTTTAGGACATTTCAAATAAGTCACAAAGGGACAAGTAGAGAGACAAGTAGATGAAAAGTTGTTGTCCAGCTGAGTTCATGCCACATGTGAATAGAAACACATATAAAGAAGGTTGAGTATTTGCTGGAAGGAGTAGAAGCATATATCACCATACCACCCCAGCTATGAAGCTCCTTAGCCAATTTCCATCATAAAATTGGCTCTTTTTATGCAAGAGACAGCAGAATTCCTGGCCACAGCAGCCTCATTCATGTATCAGCCAACTGGATTATTAGAATGTGACATCCCTGAGAGCTTTCAGAGGAAGGGAGAAAATTTTGCAGTCCTAAGAGCTATTCTGGAGGTGGATGCAATAAGGGAGGGATGGAGGGAGGGAAGAAAAGAAAGAAAGGAAAGAAATGCTATTTTCCATGACCATGAAAACTAGGACCAGTGATACAGAATATGAATTGACGCTTCCTAGATTTAATTTAAATTCAGAAAAACTTTGTCACTGTAAGTTCTATATAACTGTTGGAACAGTTTACCGATGAAGTTGTTATGTTTGATGATAATGATGATTTATTGTAGCCATCCATTACAAACAACTCTATAGTTCATTCTAGGGGGAGGAGAGGGGAGAATTAAAAGGGGTTGGGCAACAATCTCTTAAGGGTGGCTTAATAGTTTTTTTGCACATTTCAGAGCAATGGGATAGATGATCCATGTAGTCCCTTCTAACTCTATGACTTGACAACCTTATTATCAAAAAAGAGAAGTATCTTCCCCCTTATAAAAGTTAGTTGGGCTGATGAGAACTGAGCATAAACTTGTCTTCAAAGCAGTTTTATCAGTCAAACTTCTGTGTCTAATCATTAAAAGCACCCTTTCATTTGAGACATATATTATACATTCCAATTCATATTGCTTAAGACAAACATGCACCTGATATTTGCAAGCGCTATGTCTTCTTTTAGAAAAATCAGATTTCAACAGGCCTGAGGTCAATAGGACCAGACCTATCTGTCTGGAATTTAACAGGCTTCATCTTCTCAAAATAGTTTGTTAAAGTAATTAATAATTTACTATCAGACTGCAGTGCTAAATGGAAAATAAATCAGGTATGTATGTAACTACTTTCCATTCTCGCTGCCGATTCCTATAGTTCGGTGTAGAGCTTTCTGAAAAGATTGGCTGCACTCTGAATCTCCAAACGGTTGTGCTTTTTTGGGCAGAGAATTATAGGAGAGGGAAAGCTTGCATGGAATTTGCCATTAACAGCAATTTACTCCATTTTAGCTTTAAAAGGAAATTTACAAGCAAAGTTCCTACAAAAGATGTTTCCGTGGTTTTAAAAAATATTTTTTCCTTCAATTTCATCTGTTCTAAAGTTTGTAATAGTTCCAGTATTCTGTTTTATATGACCCATTTAACAACATCAAAAACACCTTTAAATTATAGCTTTAGAATAGCACATATTTAGTAAGTATTTTATTACTTACTGGTAAGTAAGTACAAAAGTAGTTTCAACTAAGATATAGTTAATATTTAAATGAGTTTTTTATTTTTTAACTTGGTTAAAGTGGTTCACAAGACCATTGAAATAAATAAAATAAATAAAATAAAATACAGGGAAAAGTATAAAATGATAATATCAACATAATAAAAATAGATTAATTGGAGCTACTGGTAAGAATAAATCAGCTTAAATTCTGGGGAAAATCTTGAAAGTAGGCAATTTCCTCATCTCTGTTGGGAGTAGTTAAGTGTCATAGTTACAAGTTATATTTTGGTTGCCCTAAAACTTTTTAAAATAGCCAGGATCATCAGTGCCTCATTCTACATATGTCTGAAATTGCTCTATTTTTAATGCATATTGAACTAAAATATGCACTCTGGGATGTGCTTTCTGCAATTGGCTAACTTAATTTTTCTGCACAAACTGTACAGTTTCTTCTAGAATATCATGTGCATTCAACACACACTGTTCCCCCAAAAAAATCTGAAGCAAGAAAACAATGGTACAAACAGCTTTAATAATCAAGGTCCAATAATATGATGAAGAAACCAAACAATTTCACTTTCAAAATCACAAGTTTGTTTATCAGTATCAAAGATGATATTGCATGAAGTGTTTTGAAAAACTATGAAGTGTTTTTCCCTTGAAAGAGATCCATGGATGCTGCAATGTGATGATATTTCTTTGTTTTTTTTTTCTTTTATCATATGATGAGCTATCTTATGACCTACTCCTTGTTTCTTAAAATAAATTCTGTGATAAAATGTTTCAGCAAAATCTACACAAAAAGAGAAATGGTAAACAGTTTTATTTTCTGGATGTTCAAGGTCTTTTGTAGATATATTCTCATGAATAATTATCCAAAAATTATTTAACTACTTTTAAAATTAAAGATACTGGAATCTGTGTTCTCTAAAACCTTTCTCATCCAAAGCTTTTAATAGTTTCAACATTTCTTTTGAGAGATATGTAAAATTTGGCCATAAAGCTTAATTATTTCTAAAAACATTTATTGAATTTAAAACCGATATCCTTTAATTTGTTAGAAATCTTTTTTTATTATCCATTCAAAATCCAGTTGTTCACTGATTGATGGAAGACAACATTTTTAAATAGATAATATTCAGCTTATTCTGCTTTTAATCACACTGACACATATCCCAACATTCCATTACACTTCTCCAGAATTTTGTCAGTTTTTTGTGCCAGAAAAACAAAATCTAGGAAAATGCTTGATTCTTAATCAATGATTCTTGATTCTTAAGCAATGCACATTAGAGGAACAGAATTTAATAATTTGACTGTAATAAAGCAAAGGAAGTAGGACATTTGAGTACCTTTCAACACCTCCAATTTTCAAACACTTTTTTTTCTTTTTAGTTTAGAATAGAACAGCAAAGTTGGAAGGGACCTTTGAGGTCTTCTAATCCAACCCCCTGCTCAGGCAGGAATACAATTTCTGACAAATATACAATTTCTGACAAATGGTTGTCCAAGCTCTTCTTTAAAACTACCTGTGTTACAGCATTCACAACTTCTGGAGGAAAGTTGTTCCACTGATTAATTGTTCTAACTGTCAAGAAATTTCTTCTTAGTTCTAAGTTGCTTCTTGTCCTGCCTTCAGGTGCTTTGGAGAATAGCTGGACTCCTCTTTTTTGTGGCAACTCCTGAGATATTTTAAGACTGCTATCATGTCATACCTACTCCTTCTTTTCATTCAACTTAACATACCCAATTTCAGCAAGTGTTCATTATAAGTTTTAGCTTCCAATCCCCTAATCATCTTTGTTGTTCTTCTCTGCCCCCTTTCTAGAATCTCAACATCTTTTTTACATTGTGGCAGCCAAAACTGGATGCAGTATTCCAAGTGTGGTCTTACCAAGGCATTATAGAGTGGTATTAACACTAGTTTATTATAAGAGTTTAATTTAAATAAGATTAATATTAATATTAAGACAAATTGAGACCTTTGCTTTGATTTTTGAGAATCCTGCTGGCATTCCTGCATTCATCAGATTGTTTCCTTTCTTCTAATACCCTCCTATGGGTCTCTTAGGCAGGAACTAGCTAACTCCTTTGTTGAACTAGCTAACTCCTTTGTTGAAGTTAATGATGCTGAATCATGTACTTCTTGGAGTTGTTCAGAGTTCCACTTGAACATTTCTAGAGATGATGTTGAACTATGGAATGGGAAGAACTGCAGAGAAGAGCTTTAAGTGCTATTCTGAAAAAAATCAGCCTGACTTCATCCTGCAAGAATTATTTTTATGTGACATTAAATATTATTCCTCTCAGGTATTTATGACATCGATATTTTTCCCCTCTCAGGTCACCTTCACCCTTTTTTTAGGCAAACAATTTTAAACTAGGTTTGTTTGTTTTTTTGCTGTCTTTGGAACAAATGTCAGTTATACTGAATGGGTATGGAATGTTACTCAGGAATATTACTCTTTAAGATGGCAACAGGTTAAACTTAGAGCTGTGCAAACTTTGAAATGCCACATTCAAATTAAGCTTGGCAAATCTCTCAAAAAAGTTAAGCGTTGGCAAATTAAAATCATTTTTGACTCTAAACTGGTTCCCCCCCCCTTAGCTCTGTGCCATCACATGTGAATTAAAACCCACAAAAACCTGCTTGCAGTGGCTTACTCTATTTTATCTTCTTGCTATGGCAGATACTCATGTCTTCCCAACTTTTATTTTTTGAAGAATCCTTTCTTTAGAACTGGTAAGTTCTTTATTTGGACATAACGACAGTCAGTGTACCTGGGCCTATATGTAAATTGTTTGCAGGTAATATGGTTGGTTTATTTAATAAGAAGATCAAATAAAATGTGCATTATATATGTTATTGGGTACAATCTTGTTGTATAGTCTAATAAATTTGCAAAGGTTTGTCCTGGGTCTGTCACAGAGGTGGGTTTCAAATAATTTAACAACCGGTTCTCTGCCTGGTTTCTGGGTGGGTGTGGCCATGGTGGGCGTGGCCTTGTCCTCCTACACCATCCTGAGAGTGAAAACAGACTGTGGAGGGCCCATTTTCCACCTCCCCAGCCTCTGGAGTCTTTCTAGAGGCCAGAAATAGGCCTGTTTTTGCCCTGCATGGGAAGAAGATAAGCAGAGGAAGTCCCATAGCAAAGTGAGGCCCAGTACGACACCATGCTATTAATAGGTAAGCATTTGGAAATTCTACCAGTGGCTGAAAAGGGCTGGACTTAAAAGACAGCATTGAGGCACTGATCACAACAGCACAAAATCAAGCAGTGAGCACCTGATCCAAAGAAACAGAGATCAATCATATGAGACAGGATCCAAAGTGCAGACTGTACAAAGAGGCCCCTGAAACAGTCCAACATAAAGTAGTAGGATGTAAGATTACGGCATTGAATGGCACACGCAAATAGCTGGCATTGTACACAGAAACATCTCCACAGTGTATGACGTAGACCCTTCCAAGTCTAGATGGCAGATTGCACGGGCCAGGGAGAATAACAGTGCTAAGATCCTGTGGGACTTCCAGATGTACAGGCAGGTATTGGCCGATCAACCAGACAACATGTTAGTAGACAAGGATCAGAACACACTGATTGTTGATAAATGTAGTGATGCAACATAGCAATATCAGGAAGAAGGAATATGCAAAACTGGAGAAATACCAGGACCGGACTGGCAAACAATGTGTAAATTAAAGGCCAAAGTATTCCCAGGGGTGATAAGAACACTTGGGCTCCTAAACAGGAAGAGTAGTTTCAACAGATCCCAGGAACACCATCAGAGCTCTCTGTCCAGAAGAGTTCAGTGCTAGGAACAGTTACAATCCTGCATGAAACCCTCAACCCCAGGATTGTAATAGAGGACCCAAGATTGAAGAAGGCACATACCACCCTTAAGGGTGAGAAAGAATTGGGGTTTTTTATATCCAGACACACAGTGTCTCTCTCACACACTGTACAAACAAACAGACTTTGGTTAGGAATTACCAAGCTATGGTTGGCAAATTGGGAGGAACAATTCACAACCACAACGTTATAATTATATTTGGATGGAAAAACATAGATTATCTGGGAACAGCAGTACACAAGGAGTACATGAAGAATTGGGATCAAATAAATTGTCTAAAAACATTCAGAGCACAGAAGATCTCCTACATTTCTTATACAGGTACTACTCAATTTTCAAGTGTTGGCTTAGTGACCATTCAAAGTTACAATGGCCCTGAAAAAAGTTACTTATGATCATTTTTTACTTAATACCATTGCAGCATGTATTACATTTGGATGCTTGACAATTGATTCACATTTATAACTATTGTAGTGACCTGGGATCATGTGATCACCTTCTGCAACTTTCTGACAAGCAAAGTCAATGGGAAAACCAAATTCACTTAACGTCCATGTTACTAATTTAATAACTGCAGTAATTCACTTAACAAACGTGGCAAGAAAAATTGTATTAACTTTCTTTTCCTTAGGGTGAATTGTTAATGATCCCTCTAAGTTTCTCAGTTGCCTGACTGCTTGTCTTCTAAGAAATTGGCCAGTTAACCTTTTAAACCTTTTAAAGAACCTTTAAAATGTTTCTTCTGTCAGCATGTTGAAGAAGTTGGAAGAACTTTTCGGTGGCAACATTTCATAATAATTAAAATGATATTACTGTTGGGGTAGAATAATGTTTTTTAGATGATGATGATGATACCGGTACTAATTTATAAACTGTGCTTTGGTTTTTATTGTTTGTTTACATATAAATGAATAAAATAGAAGTATCTTCCTGCAAAATATCCACAAAAGTTAGTTTGCATTTAAATGTGTGATATTAAAAGCCAATAAAGATATCATTATTATTAAAAAAATTAATAGCTGCTTCTCATCTCTGATAATGCCTGAACGCAGGTCTGAAAATCTGTATTATCTAGGTAGGTTTTTGGCACAGGAGAGGATAGCAAAAGGAAGGACTCAGCTCCTTCCTCATCATAAATAATACAGTTTTCATATGAGACTTGGGGGCAGGCTATTGTTTATTTCTCTCTACTTTTTAGAAACATCCAATATAATGTGGAGGTGTTTTTTTTTTTTAATCTTAGATTTTCATGGAAATAAACATGCTTAAAACAGCTGATGAAGGAGAGCTTATTCATTTCAAGAGGCCATTTCTAGTGGAAGGGCTGAGCTTCTGGCACTGGAGAAATTAGATTCTAAATAGCTTTGTAGCATCGGCACTGGAAATACAAAGCTTCTTCTGGGATTCCCACTTTGTCTCTACCGGGATATAAACAATATGGGGCATACAAGTCAGTTTGGTTAAAAGGGCAACTCAGTTAATACTGATGGTATTTCTGGGAGTTTATCAGAGTAGCTTGGGCAATGATCAGAAGCAGTCATCACAACAGTTATCTAGGTAGAGAGTCAATATGAATGCTCCTCCACAAAGAACATAGCTTGATCTCACAGTTGATACATTTCTTGGCTATTATTTGTTCTATTTGATTTGACCAGCTCATTAAACTCCAGGTAACTTAACTAATAACAGGAGCAAAAACAATCACTTTTCCGCCCAGGACAGATGAAATGATAAACTGAAAAGCAGAAGAAAATAACAGAAAATCAACAATTAAGATCAGCCAAAACATTTCCAAAGGATGTCACTAATAGGACTTCAACTATATCAACCGGAAAATAACTCAGTGAAAGATTGGAGTTAAGATCCTTGGGACTGGTGACTGCCAAAAGTCTCAGAATAACATTTTCTGGAACAACACTCTATACAGGCACAAACGTCCATATTTAGTGCACAGAAACATTAATTTCATTGTATCAGAATATTTTTTAACTATAAACTCCTGGTCAATCTCTTTAAATCTTTTGAAAGTGACTCAATCAACTATTAAAAATATTGAACTTTATAATCGTTGTCAAGGCAATAAAAGCTTCCATATTAATGTACAGATATGTATCCCTGGGTAATCCATCAAAAATGCTTAGTTGTTTTAGAACAATTTTATTGCTTTTATTCAAAAGCCATCATTATTGTGTGCATGATGGACATAATTAAATCTATTTTAAAATTATTCCCCAGTTGAGTATTAAACTCAATTGCACTCTGCAAACATTGTTTTCAATAATGTTTGTTCTAAAATATGTGGAGCTTCTAAAACTTATTTTAGAAATCCTGGATTCCTTTCCAAAAGAGGTGCCCCCCCCCAGTAAATTCCAAAGGAGTACCTTAAGATATTTTTCAATTGATCATTTTTGGCATACTTTTGTATTCAATGTTGCATCTGAAAGAGGAAACAAGCAGAGGTTGTTTTTTCTCATCCTGTAAGCTCCTGTGTAAGTGGTTCAGCACTGACTTCGTGAGGACCAACAGTAGGAATGTGTCTTTATCCACAGGCAGCAAAAAATGTATCATCTCATCTTGGAGTAATTTATCCAATAAGATGATTTAGGGGACAGTTCAATGGCACCAGTTTTGGAAGGCCAAAGCAGAGGGAAGGAATATAAATCAAAGGTGACTGGCAGGTAAAGGATATATGCAGCAATCAGCCAAACCATGTGCACCCTGGCACAAATTCAACAAGATCATTTATAAAAATTTTAAGTCAGGAATACACAAAAGGGGGTCTGGTGCTAACTAAATCCACAGATAGATTACACGCCACTGAAATAAACACTTCCAGATGCTGGTGTACAAAAACCGTTCACAGAAAGAAATGTTTTCTTTCATAAATTTGAAGGGAGGAACCTCGGGTGAAGGGAGAGGAAAACAAGGGCTCCATACTGAGACCTGGTTTCCTACCGCTTTTACGGAACTAGTCATTTTTTTCCAAAATATAAAATGTGACACACAAAAAAACAATATGCTGAAATTCAGTCCTACTAAGTAAACTTCAATACAGCCATGTTTGGGTAGCAAAAAGAATATCTTTGGGTCTTTTATAAAGCACTTAATTTCAATGCAGCTCAACTGACAACACATGCTGTATCTTACTGATGTTTGCCCTGAAGGACAAATGGTGTTTCTTGAAGACTTTTACACACATACACCTCTCACATGCTATGCATAAGTGAAAAAATAATAATTATGCAAATTATATAGACAGAAACAAGGTTTTGAAGAGTGAAGAAGAGTGTAAGTTGTTAAGAAAGATTGCCTAACATATCAAAGTATGAGAAGTCTCAACATTTTTGTGTAGTTTAAGATTAATACACTTTAAAATGAGGCAAAGAAAATTACATTACACTGTGCTTTTTATTAAACATGTTATATTTGATAAAATTTATTCCTCTTATATTTTATTACACTGGAGTAAAAGGGTATTATGATACATATGCTTATTTTTAAAATGTATTTCAATCAATAATGCTTTTCAGAGTTCATTTCCAATCATGAATCCAAACATGACAGAAATTATTCTGAGATTTCTGAACCTCACTTGCAGAATCTTCCCACAATGGTTGCAGGAACTGGGTATGTCTAGTTTAAAGAAAAGAAGGACTAGGGGAGACATGATAACAGTGTCCCAATATCTCAGCAACTGCCACAAAGAAGAGGGAGTCAAGCCATTCTCCAAAGCATAAGAAGCAATGGCTGAAAACTAATCAAGGAGAAAAGCAATCTAGAACAAAGGAGAAATTTCCTTACAGAACAATTAACCAGTGGGAACAATTTGCCTTCAGAAGTTGTGAATTCTCCAACACTGGAAGTTTTTAAGAAGAGATTGGACAACCATTTGTCTGAAGTGGTGTAGGGTTTCCTGCCTAAGCAGAAGGTTGGAGTAGAAGACCTCCAAGATCCCTTCCAACTCTCTTATTTTATTCTCTCATCACTCCTTATCACCCCTCCTCTCCCACTTGTGACTGTATGACTGTAATTAATCAAGGAGAGAAGCAACTTAGAACTAAGGAGAAATTTCCTGACAGTTAGAACAATTACAAACTATCAGTGGAACAACTTGCCTCAGGAAGTTGTGAATGCTCCATCCAACTCTGGAAGTTTTTTAAAAAAGATGTTGGATAACCATTTGTCTGAAGTGGTGTAGGGTTTCCTGTCTAAGCAGGGGGTTGGACGAAAAGACCTCCAAGGTCCCTTCCAAATTTGTGGGGAGCAGAGAACTTTTTTTGTTTAAAGGAATTTTAAAAATGTGACACTTATTGACATGTTTCAGTATGGACTTTTAAAATCATGAGTTGAAGGAACTATCACAATGAAACTTGGGGAAGGCTGCACAACTTTATTAGTTGCATTAGCCATATCCTTGCTATCACCAGCTGTTATTATAACAGCTGATATTAACAGGATAATATTTCAAAAGGAATATGTGTGTCCAGATAAAGGAAAAGTAAGAAGATGACACTGGCACTTTTTTAGTTCCCTTGTAAGCATTTTGCATACATTCTGTATCCATTCACATATACATTTTATGGCTATAAAGTAAGTGTTTTTTGAGGCCCAGAAACAATTGCAGTAGGAAATGGCACCCTGCCAGCAGAGAAAACTGCCAATCCCAAAAGCAAGCAAAGGTAACAGTTTGGGTGAGAGAAAGTTATTTAAGAAAAAAATAGCCAAAGCTAAAGTAAATGACAGTAGCTGAAGAGGATGAATTTCCAATGCTAACACAAATAAAAGAAATAAAAAAAGGAAAACTATTTGTTTTTCGTACATTCCTCAATATTCGTGAGGCAGTCAGATTTCTTTTTCAAAATTAAAGTGGAAAAATTTAATTTGGAAAATAATGCTGCATCAAGGGGGCTTTAGAATACTTTTACTATAGCAATTTGCATTCTAAATTTAAATAGCAACATTTGGAATACATCAAGAAAAGTATCAAGACATTTCTGTTAATGGTTTTACACTAATTACATTCTTATTCATTTATATACTTTGTTCTATATTTATTTACCACATTTTTCGGACTATAAGATGCTCCGGACTATAAGGAGGAAAACAAGAAAAAAAAATCTGCCTCTGCCTCCCAGCATCCATCTGGTATTCATCTGGCTAGCATCTTTGCAGAAAACAGCAAACAGCCTGGTCAGCTTCAGCACGTTATCGCAGCCCCAGGACATAGCTTGTCAGAGCTCCGCTCCGTTATGCCCACCACCAGTCGGTCAGCTTAGTTGAGCTGCCGGTGGGGAACACTGGAGCTTCACTGCCGAGCAGCTGATTGGTGATTGGATTTGCCTCCTAGAATATCAACTGTTCCAGGCAGCGGGGATCACTGCGGCTCATCCGCCACAGCCCGTTTGCTGGCAAACAGGAAGCAGCAGCTGATTGGCAATGGACCTACCCCCTACCGCCCCCCCAGCGCAATATTCGCTCAATAAAATGCACAGACATTTCTACCCACTTTGAGGGGAGGGGCAGTGTGTCTTATAGTCCAAAAATTATGGTATATAACTTGATTACAATGTCTTATGAAAGCATAATATTTTAAAGAAAATACTACACATTAACAATATTTAAAGTAGTTACACATATCCAGACATTTAGATACAAATAGTTGAAACAGTTTTAAAACATTCTGTGACAATTCCAATTTTATATCAAGTCCTATCAATAGATTTTAGCCCGTTCACTTTTTTGAGTTTTTTAAATACATCTAGTTGGCATTTGTATGATGTGAGACTAGATCAACTTCTACTGTATTAGGAGTTGGTATACTGAACTCAAACAACATACAACAGTTGTAACTGAAAAGTTTTACAGTTTATGTTATCAAAATCATCAACCAATTGTTATTAGCAATAATAATGACTACACAAGCAATATTACATATTAAGTCCTAAACAGTATAATTATACAAAATGAAATGAGATCAATAAAGTCCAAACTTGGTTCTCTTAATATATGGTATTACTGCAGTGCAATGTATGCAGTATATAATGAAATATTATGAATATTCATAAAATGAAATGTTACATTATCAAATCTGTGCTAAAAAATCATCTCAGTTACAATTCAGCTCAACTCTGCTGTATATAATTTTAAAATATGCATGAATATGAATATGAATATGGATATAAATGGCCTTCGATAAGCTAAACAACATGATATATAATCTAATCATTTGCCTAATTATTTTCCTTCTCTGTAGGTACAGCCTTGGAGAAACCTAAAAATATCATTTATAGGAAATTATAACTGGTATACAGATATTATGTCTCCCACTAACTAAGTGATATTTGATATTGAGCAAATTAGAAATGCTGTTGGTGACACTATATATTCTCCAGACTCTAGCCAATGAACAAATCTCCACATATATACTTTGGCCTTTTTGAAAAGCCAATTCTCTGTTTTTTTCTATTTACCCAATTTAAATACCATTTTCAAGCAATTGGTTTCAGCACCAAATCAAAACTGGCTACATCTGTAACACACCCATGTTGGCAGAAAAATAGCTTTTTCTGCAATATATTGTTTCAAATAATAATGGAAGTGAATTCTTGGAAAGACAAAATATTGAATTCATAAGAATCAACAATATTTGGGGATTGTAATTTTTGAAAAACCTGGCTACTCTTTTTTTATTGTGAAATTATATAGGCAAGACAATGGTGATGTCCATTAAATTGCTTTCCATGGTGGCCATCTGTACATGGCAAAGTCTTTGTGTGTCCTGATATACCACCTATGACAAGCTATTTCTCAACTTTATTTAAAGGCCCATTGAAGAAATAATCTGATGCAAACCATGAGCATGATTAGTTCTGCTCAAAAATAGTTATCACAGGAACAATATAGTGAGGTTTATTACGCACAGCAGCCTTTAGTTTTCCTACTTGGTTTTACCTCTTGAATTGGACAGATATGAAATTCAAACTAGGGCAAAACGTCAATAAAGAAAGCATTTGGCAAATGGAGAAACCTACATATTTCTTTTAAAATAATTTTCCTCATATAGCTTCAAATTATTTGCAGTTGAGAATGCCAATTTATTTTTTATTTTGTTAAAGACACCTGTTGGCTTAATGCAATAACAGCTTCATAACCTCAAAGAAATTCATGTTTCATATTTTAATATTTCAGCATAAAGCAACATATTTTAACTATTTATATTGTCAGCACAGGTGGATTAATCTTAAATTAGCAGCATGTATGGAAGAAAGAACTGTATCTACCAATGACATAGTCATATACTTTAAACCAGTGGTCGCCAACCAGTGGGCTGGGGACTACTGGTGATCCATGAGGAAATTTTGGTGGTCTGCAGAGAAATGTCACCCCCAAAGCAATTAATCGAGGCTGCGCAGGAACACAAGGATTAGCCACCCACATGGCCCACGGGAGCACAAGGTTTGCGTCACTTACATTGTGAACAACATGAGTAGTGAGGGGAGGGGGGAAAGGATGGAGGGGGGAACTTGTCCCACTTGGCCACCAGAGTGTTTCTTTCTGCTTCTTTCTTCTGCTTTTGGCTGCATGCAAGGAAAGCAGCAAAAGTCTTTCTTTCTCTCCCCCAAACTTTGCCAAAATGAGTCTTTGGGACCCTGCAAGGCATCCTGCTCCAAGAGGCTGCGCTGGCACGACAAGTCTCACAAAGACTCATTTCTGGCGGAGTTTGGGAGAGAGAAAGAAAGATTTCTGCTGCTTTCCTTGCATGAAGCCAAAAGTCTCTCTCAGCCTCCGCCTGAGAATGGAGCTGGAGCTGGTATCCTGCAATCCCAAATAAAGAATGATCGATTGGTAGGAAAATGGAGTGGGGAATTTTCCTTCGGACTTTTTTTGGGACTTTCCCAGGGTCTCTGGTCTGCGGGATTTAAAATTATGAGTTGGTGGTCCCTGAGGTCCAAAAGGTTGGCAACCCCTGCTTTAAATGAAGATACACAATAGAGCAGGGATGTCAAACTAATGGCATCATGTTGTTGTCACATGATGTATTACACCTTTTCCCCCTTTCTCTAAACTGGGAGTGGGCATGACCAGCACGTAACATATCCGGCCCGTGGCCCGTGAGTTTGACACCACTGCTGTCGAGTCTCAGCAAAGAGAAGAAACATAGAAACATAATCTGTAATTATGTATGCACTGAAATGATGTTAATTTTAATTTTGCTATATTAGCTTCCTTGGCACACACAGTAAAACTTAAAAACTAATTCTTCTGCATCCATTTTCCATCTGCATTATAGACAACAAATTGTTAATTGGCAAAGCCCTAATTCAGACATGAAACAAATACCAAGCTCACATAGAGGCATTGGAGACACTAATCTGGCTCAAGCTACGAGTTCAAGTGCA
Organism: Laticauda colubrina; assembly: GCA_015471245.1. Taxonomy (NCBI): domain Eukaryota; kingdom Metazoa; phylum Chordata; class Lepidosauria; order Squamata; family Elapidae; genus Laticauda; species Laticauda colubrina. The sequence continues at coordinate 18,362,299 of BLBF01000025.1, forward strand.
AAAATCATTTTGGGTAAATTTCATATTGTTAACACTCTGATTATATTTTAAACAAATATCTCTGAATGCAGAGATAATGGGAAAGAATCTGGACCCCTTGAAACACATCTTGCCCTAAGATCATCCATAGAAAATACCAACCCAGAAACAAGAACAGGGACATCACAAGCATTATAATATTTTCCTTAATTTTTCCCATTCCCCAATAACTGCACTCTAAAGTGACTAAGATTATTCATATATTGGTGTGGAATTAAAACTTAAAGTTTAGAATTTATAAGTTGATATGTGGTATCAAACTGTTAATTTATATATTGCACATTATTCCATGGTTAATTTCCTCCATACACTAAATCAGTGGAAATTGTCCTAGAGTCAACTTCTACCTTGAAGCATATTGTCTGCTGTGTGACTTTTCCCCAGAATACTCCTCATACATCAATCCAAGTGAGGTCTGAGAAGAGGTGCAACTTAATCCAGGGCTGTTAAACTCCCAGCCTACAGGCCGGATGCCTCACGCACTGGCCACCTCCACACCCAGTTTAGCGAAGAGGAAAAAAGACATACATCTTTCTGATTGAAAGCTCAGCATTTTTGCCACTGAGCCACTGCATCCTTATCAATAGGGCTGCATAGAGTATTTTAAAAAGTGTGATTCACATTACTGTCATTAAAATATATCTATTCAACACAACTGAGAGTTAGTGAAGTATAGTGGCCAAGGTGTTGGACTAACAGAGATACCCATTTACGCCCATTAATGGGAATTCACAGGATACCTTTGGGTCAGCTACCAGCCCAACCTAGAGGCAAATATTTCTTTCTTAAATAGGAATTAATCTTTGTTAGAAGATTGATCAATCCACTAATTTTAGAATATTGAAACTTCGTTGACACTAGGAGTACTCAAAACAAAAATTATTCATCATTAAAAATATTAAAACAAAAAATCTCTTCCTTTGCCCTAAATGAAAGGAAAATATTGTTTCAGTCCCCCAAAGAATTATTCCATTTTTAAAGAAAACTAGAGTTGCCACAAATTGCACTCAACAATTCCAAGTCTTCTTCATTTGACCACTTGAAAATCAAACTTCTCTAAGATTATAAATATAGCTTCTTAAATCTTTGTTATTACATACTGTATAAGGGGAAAGGGGTCCAATCTTGTGGCCATAGCGTCGAATGGCCTCTCTGATGTGGGCAGGCTGGATGGCATCACTCTGGGCTTCTGCACCACAAGCTGCAGTACTCTGCAACAACAACAGAAACAACAACAAAGCACATTCATTGTTATTAAGTTGAAAACACATAACAAGCACACACTGTCAATTAATTAAGAAAACTGACCTTTGTTGAATTTGTTTATTTTTTTGGAAGAGACATTCCTTGTCACACAGATCATATTAAAATAAACTTCCATATGCAGAGCAAAAAGGAAAATTATCCTAGAAGATAAAGAACAGGAAGAAGAGGGCTTTCCAGAAGGCATTTTCCTGAGGGGGGGGGGGGGCTATTTTGGAAGCAAGCAACATTAAAACCATAAGTCCATAGAAAACAGAGAATTTAAGAGAAACCTTTGTGCATCAATTGGGGCTTAGAATGGGATCATCACTTCTGATATTACTAAAAGCTGGGGGTTTTCTTTAGGTGAAGAAACTGAAAAAGCATTCACTTGTTTGGAATGATTAACTCTTCCAAACTTCTTCTGATTTTCCTAAAGGATAGTCTTTTATTCCCCCTACATGCAATTTTGTAAAAATTGTAGTTGTGAAGCTTTTTTAGTAAGTCAAGTGATACCAGTGCTTAGAGCTGCCACTTTATTCATGTTATGTTTTTCAGTCTCTAAAGTGGATTTGTAATACTTTCAATGACTGCTGAAGTGCCCTAAGTGTGACGGGAAAATCTATCTTTTCTGATAGTGATAGTGATTCCTAGCTAAATGAGATCTTAAATGAGATCTCAATTTGGGCTTGCAAATGCCATACACAAAAATGTAAGTGTGTGTGTGTGTGTGTGTGTGTATGCAGTATATGTGTGTGTTTATGTTTGCATATATAATACCACATTATATACCTACAGTGCCAAGCTAACATACATTTATTCTGCTCAAAGACTACTAACATTTTCCAGAAGAGGCTTTGTTGAGCCATATTTATTATCAGACACTGACTACTTATCTATGATTTACATAGTTCAGGTAGTCCTCAATTTACAACAGTTTCAAAGTTACAATAGCAATGGAAGAAGTATCTTATTTTTCATATTTATGACCATTAGAGCATCCACCAGGTTAAGTGATCAATATTCATACACTTAGCAACTAACTCTTATTTATGATGTTTGCAGTCATGTGTTCATCTTTTGTGACCTTCTGACAAGCAAAGTCAAATGGGAAGACAGATTCACTTAACAACTGTATTAGTAACTTAACAACGGCAGTAATTTACTTAACAATTGTTGCAAGAAAAGTTGTACAATGGGGCAAAATTCACTTAACTGTCCCACTTAGCAACATAAATTTTGGGCTTAAGGACCACCTATATTTCATTTTCAAGCAACATTTTTCTCATGCAAGAAATTTTGATAAATAATTTCTAACAATCCAAAACTTATTTCATTTTTTAATCTTATTTATTTTATTTATCACTTCATTATTATTTTGTTACTATTTTAAATCTCAATTTAGAGTAATTCACATTTGAATGACTAGAAGTTTTTTTAATGAATTTGAAAAAAAAAA
>BLBF01000025.1:18385038-18404677 GCA_015471245.1 Laticauda colubrina
ATTATTATTATTATTATTATTATTATTATTATTATTATTATTATTCCTAACCTATGGTCACAAGCCAAGATGTGGTCATCCACATCTTCAAACAGGGAGACCCCAGCCGAGCTGAAAATTACAGACCAATCTCCTTATGCTGCATCACCTGTAAAGTCATGGAATCAGTTATTAACCAATCCATGATCCTCCACTTAGAGACAAACAACCTACTCTCCAATAAACAATTTGGTTTCAGAAAAAAACTATCCTGTAATCTGCAACTCTTACACTGCAATAACATATGGACGACACCACTTGACCAGAGCAAAACAATAGACACAATCTACATAGACTTCTGTAAAGCCTTTGATTCTGTGGTACACAACAAACTACTCCTAAAACCAAAATCTTATGATATCTTTGGACAACTGCATAACTGGATAGAAGCATTCCTGTCAAACAGACAACAAATGGTCAAAATTGGGAGTGTCCTATCAAATTCTGTACCTGTCAATAGTGGTGTCCCCCAAAGGAGTATTCTAGGACCAACTCTCTTCATACTCTTGATAAATGACCTCTGTGATCATATTAAGAGCAACTGCGTTCTCTTTGCTGATGATGTAAAGCTGTTCAATATCACAGACAATACTGCTACCCTTCAAAAAGACCTTGACTATGTATCAGAATGGTCAAACAAATGGCAACTTCAAATTTCAACAAATAAATGCTCTGTCCTACATATTGGCAAAAAAAATCAGAAAATAAAATACAAGCTGAATAGTCAAGACCTTGTTGATGATCCAAGCTCTGAAAAGGACCTTGGAGTACTCATCTCTAATGATCTAAGTGCTAGAACCCACTGTAACTACATAGCCAAAAAGGCATTAAGAGTTGTTAATCTAATCCTACGTAGCTTTTTCTCTGGTAATATTACACTACTAACTGGAGCATACCAAACATTTGCCAGACCAATACTTGAATACAGCTCATCAGTCTGGAACCCACATTATGTATTTGATATTAGCACAGTTGAGAAAGTCCAGAAATATTTCACAAGAAGAGTTCTCCACTCCTCTACTCATTGTAGAATACCTTATGCCACCAGACTTGAAATTCTAGACCTAGAAAACCTTGAATTACGCCGTCTTCGGTCTGATCTAAGTATGGTATATAAAATCATACATTACAATGACTTATCTGTCAATGAATATTTCAGCTTCGACCAAAACAACACAAGAGCACACAACAGATACAAACTCAAAGTTAATCATACCAAACTTGATTGCAGGAAATACGACTTCAGCAACAGAGTGGTCAATGTGTGGAATACTCTACCTGACTCTGGTTTCTTCCCCAAACCCCAAAAACTTTAACCTTAGACTGTCTACTATTGACCTCACCCCTTTCCTAAGAGGTCTATAAGTGGTGTGCACAAGCACACCAACATGCCTACCATCCCTGTCCTATTGTTTCTTTCATTTTTCTTATATGTACCTATTTCATGTATTCATAACTATGTATATACTTATATCTATTATCTTGTAAGCGATTGACAAATAAAAATAAAATAAAAAAATATTCATGTCATTATACCTGAGGTATCAGCTCTCTTAAAAACCAGAAATAAATGCAAAGTTTGTCATTCAACTAGATTCTCCATATTTTTAGTTTTTAATGTAAAAGACTTCTATTCCCTCTTTTCCCAAACATAAGTAAATATAAATTTGACTTGTGACCCTTGATTGATTCAGATATTTTTACTGTGTTTTAATCATCAATTTAGGAATACAGATTATACTGAATGTTGCTAACTGGAAAAATGTTTGTAATAAAGCATTCAGATTATTTCTAAAGGCAATATGAGTAATTGTTTTGTTTTCTGATGTCTTACTGAAAAATAAAATGCATTATAAAATGCATTATTCCTGTATCTTTGAAAATTTACAATATTTGAAACAGACATTTAAATTGTAACAGCTTAAAACATCTGTAGCGGTATATTGATCATGCCAAACCAATCTTGTCATTCTTCAACAAAGTGACTCAATTAGTAGACCAGCGAAACACTGTGGACATAATATATTTGGATTTCAGCAAGGCATTCGAAAAAGTAGACCACAACCTACGTCTTGGTAAGCCAGAAAAAAGTGGAATAGATAGCATCACCACTAGATGGACTCGCAACTGGCTGACAAACTGTACTAAACGAGTAATCCTTAATGGGTCTAAGTCTACATGGAGGGAAGTAAGCAGTGGGGTGCCACAAGGTTCTGTCTTAGGCCTTGTACTCTTCAATATCTTCATTAACGACTTAGATGAGGGAATAGAAGGGGAACATACCAAATTTGCAGATGATACTAAGTTGGCAGGAATAGCTAACACCCAAGAAGATAAGCTCAAGATCTAGATGGATCTTGACAGACTAGAACACTGGGCCATATCTAACAAAATGAAATTCAGTGTAGAGAAAAGTAAAGTCCTATACTTAGGCAAGAAAAACCAAAAGTACACATATAGACTGTAACTGTGAGAGAGATCTTGGAGTCTTAGTGGACAACCAGCTAAATATGAGTCAGCAGTGTGCAGCAGCAGCCAAAAAAGCTAATGCAATCCTAAATTACATTAATAGAGGAATACAATCAAGATCAAGTGAGGAACTAATACCACTCTATAAAGCCTTAGTAAGACCACACCTAGAGTACTGCATCCAGTTTTGTTCACCACATTATAAAAAACATGTCGAGATTCTAGAAAAAGTTACAGAGAACAACCAGGATGATTAGGGGATTGGAGACTAAAACATATGAAGAACGGTATCAGGAACTGGGCATGGTTAGTCTAGTGAAGAGAAGGACCAGAGAAGGCATGATAGCAGTGTTCCAATATTTGAGGCTGCCACAGAGAGGAGGGGTTCAAGCTATTTTCTAAAGCACCTGAAGGCCAGATAAGGAATAATGGATGGAAACTGAACAAGGAGAGATTTAACCTGGAAACAAGGAGAAACTTTCTGACAGTGAGAACAATCAACCAATGGAACAGCTGGCCTTCAGAAGTTGTGGGAGCACCATCACTTGAGACTTTCAAGAAGAGATTGGGCTGCCATTTGTCAGAAATAGTGTAGGGTCACCTGCTTGGGTGGGGGGATTGGACTAGATGACCTATAAGGTCCCTTCCAACTCTGATTATCTGTTAATTTAGAAAAATGAGAACATGCATGATTTATTAATTTATTATCTGGAAGAAGGATAATTTCCTTTATATAAAGTAGATCTGATTAATAGGAATGTTAAAAGCAGGTACATGTAAAGTATGTACAAACTACACTGGTTATTTTTTTATGATGTTAAAAGTTGTTACATAAAGCCTTTAAAGGATTTTCATATAGTTTTAAAATTTCCTTGAAATATATGCTTTGTTTTTGTACATATGGGCTATGAAATTAGTACTTTTTAAACTAATAAAAAGTATTTTAAAAATTGAATAAAACTTGATTTCATTGAGGGCCGAATCAGGGTTGTGTTTGACCTTGGATCGGGGGTGGGGAGGTGGGAGGGCATGGCCAACTCAATGTCACTCATGTTGGGGGTGCCTGTGGTTGCCTGAGTGCTTTTCCAGTAAAATAAGAACTTGGGAGGACTGCATGCGGCCCTCCTGAGCTCTGTTTTTGCTGGCAGAGGGTTTCAGGAGACCGTCACAGTCAAAAAAGACCGCACGCAGCCCTCCCAAGTTCCATTTTCGCTGGCAGAGATACCACAGGCTGGTCCTTCATTGTTTCTAGGGTGGCCCTGTAGGCCAGATGTAAGCAGTCTGTGGGCCAGATTTGGCCCGCAGGCCTTGAGTTTGACACCCTTGGTGTAAATCATATGGATGATTTTGACATTTTTCCCCTCAGAAGACAAACAATGGAAAAGACTCTCCAGTTAAATTAGCAAAGAGAGAGCTGAAGCCGATACTGCCAACTAGCAACTGTTTTGTAATCTTGGGAAGGAGTGACACTCACATTCTCATGTAAAAGTACTTTCTGGATTAGAGTTGTAATTTAGCCTCCTCACCAGCTATCGTAATAGGTCAATAAGAAGCTTTCTAGTGATATAGCAATGTTCCTGAATGAGGCTAAAAATTCGGGGTCCATTTTTCTGCAAATTTTGGGCCTTTGGAATGGGCATTAGGACTGGTATTCAAACTTACAACATCCAACTTAAATCATTTTGCCTTTAAATTCTGGCAGCATAACTTTGAAGCCACTATAACTTCAAAAAAGGTGCTGGGGAAAGAGGCATATGCAGCTCAACACTGTTCCTTGTGACTGATCCTTTGATTTTGAGGTGTGTGTGTGGTTAAACTGTCTTTCTACAATCAATCTGAGACAACTTTGCAATTATAGGATATAAGACCGTTAGCATTTGATACAAACTCACATGGTTGGCATATATAAATATTTTTAATTATTTCAAAGCAGATGTAATATGTACATCCTTTTTCTTTTTCCAAAAAGTTGTTTGATATGGTTTGCATAAGGATTTCCATTACCAGACGCTGTGTGTAGCACATTACAGATGTCTGCAGCCTGCAAGTATCAACAATGCTTTGAATAACACCCCCAGTATAACAGTCCTCTTGTCATTGGTGTTGCGTATTATAGCACTGGAATCCCACACAAGTGGATGAACAGACTTTAAATAATACCATCTGACATTGGGGAGTGGGGGCAGGAATAGAAATTTGACAAAGGATTGGAAATGGTTGTTAGCCATGGGAAATTCGATCCAGGCCACTGGGGAGAGGCTCATCCTTCTTTCCTTTGATCAGACCAAACTATACTTTTAAATATTGTTTCCTACAATTCATGGGAAAAGATTTTACCATCATTTAAATGCTACTTAAGGAGCTATTGCCATTCTTTTTTTGCAAATTGATTTCAAAGTAATATTTTCTGAAGAATATCCTAACTCACTTAAAATTGTTCCACGCAGTGTACAGGTTATGCTAGAAGCAGACAAAAACCACGTACTAATATCAAAAAAGGATACGCACATGGATACAAGTTGCCCATGTTAGCTATGGTCTTATTATTTACAATTTTGTGAAACTGAGATTGATAATTACAAGCAAGATCTCTCAATACAGGTAAATATTTTTACATATTGTATTTGCAGTGTTGCTCTTTTTTGCCAGCATGCAAATTGGTGAAGTTTTTGTGCATATGCAAAGTATGGTTTTTAAGGATAAGGCCATCCATGCAATGTGTTTGCATTTTCTCCCCCTTCTCATTTGGTTATGGTAGGTCTTGGTCACAGGAATCCACATGACTTCTTTAGGAAATGGCCTTCTTCAGAGAAACTTGCTCACATTTTGCTGAATTGCTATAGCTGGTCAACTGGGAGCACTAGCATTCATTGGGGCATTCAGATCATATCACTTGATGCTAGTGCTGTCTACTTGTTCACAATGATCTCTTGTTCATGCCAGTGAATGCTATTGCAATCTCAATAAAGAGCTGCTGAGGCCAAGCGGGGTGGGGGGGGAGGAGGAGAAAATACAGGTTATCTATGCAGACAACTGCCATGGGTGAAGAGTGAAAAATACTTGTGAAGAAAGGGAAGGTCACAAGTGCCAGAATTAATCCCCCAATATTATTTTCCATAAACTCATGATAGTGTTATCTGTACTGCAGTTTCTTTATCTGTGATTTTATGCTGAGATGTGCATTCTCTGCATAACAAGAACCATGTTGTGAGGAAGCTGAGGAAGAAACAGAGAGGATCTCTAGGCATAAACATCCTACAAATAGGAGTTTGTTATTAGCTTATCTCATAAATGGCAGCTTACTCCAAGCTCAAAAAGTCTTGGAAGTAGAGATTCAAGATATGCAGAAGGATTTATGCTTAATGAACAAAATAATGATATATTATTGCTATTGTTCCTACATTTTTCAAGGTTCTGCCTTTTCCTCCTAATTCTTGCATTAAAACTCCTCATTGAAGTCTGGGTGATTCTTGTTTTGCAGTATGGACCTTACACGTACATACAAAACAATTTTTAAAAAATCATGTGGTGGAATCCATTCCCATGTTTATTTTGTTGGTGAATAGAATAGAATAGGGAATAGGAATAGAGTATGTGGCCAAATATGATTGGTCATGCAAGGATCAGAATATTAGTCTTGCCTCTGATCAGAAGCTCTTAGTGTATATGCAAAGTATTATCATAATAATACTGATAAGAGGGGGTAATAAAGATGAGAAGGATAATAATAATGGTACAGCCATACAACAAGGGTAAATGTACCTAGACATTACACAGTATTATAATTAAGTGTTCAGCAGTGTGATGGCATGAGGAAAGAAACTGTCCCTGTGTCTTTTGCATGCAATGTCCTATAGCAGCTTCCCAAGGGGAAGAGACCTTAGTATGTGAAATGTTTCCATGTTGACAACTTACAACTTAAAAGTTTAATAAGGTGGATTTAGAAAACAATCTCTCATTCACTGGTTGAATGAGTATAAGCCATACTGTATGGGATAATGGGGTTGAAGACTGTTAACTTGGTGGTGTTTCATCATCAATCATTTAATGTGTAAGGAAGACTTTGGGTGTAACTGCAGTACTTAAGTTACCTTGAAGGAAGTTTCATTGGACACTCTGGAGTTTATATTCATATAAACCAATCTAAAATTAAAGTGTGACATGGCATTTAAATGAAACATTTATTTGTCTATTAATCTGATAAGACTTTTTGCATAAAGGAATTTCCTATTGCTTTATTCTTCTTTGTTTTCTGTATTTTTCTTCTGTTATGAAATGCTGCTCTTTCAGTGGAAGAAAATAATTGGGCACCATACTGAAGTATCTAGTTTAAATACTTTAATTTATATCAATGCAGTTATAAGTTGGGATACTAATGTTTGTGTTTTTAGGTTTTTCAAGAAAAAAAACAACAGAAAAAACTCAGGTCATAAAATATAAAATACAGATTTAGGAGGGAAAAACGATGGGAGGAAATTAAGTGGCAAGTACTCTGGAAATCAAGTATTTCATGCAAGACAGGCAATCGCAGGTATTAATTTGTTTACAGTTAACCTCAGCTAGACTAGTACAAATATCTCATAATTATTCATCAAAATATTGGAAGGGGTTTCAATCAGAAAGGATTTATTTTCATATTTAAAGTACACTTGTGAAAAAGTTGTGCCTTACTGGAAGACAATATTAAAGGAAGTTGGAATAATAACTGAAGAAAAGATGTAATGTTTTCTACAGCTGGGATTTTTACATATTTTAGGGAGATAACTAAAAAGAAACTTATTGTATTCGTATTCTGGCCTGATAAATTAATAATTGATCAAATATGGAAAATGTAATTAGTTCAAATTGGCATACTAAGAAATGGTCAACTGCTTTAAGGAAACATTGATACAATTTAAATAATGACGTTTCAGTGGGATGAATCATATTTTAATTTATATTTCTTTTTATCTGCAAAAATTATATATTGAATACTGAAACTCTAGAAATAATAATTCTTACTTTGATAAGTTTAGGAATTTATGTAAACTATGAATGAAAGTTGAAATAAGCTATTATAATCCATTCTTCTTTCTTTCTATTGAATGTTGTAAGTTAAAACATTTTTTTTTAAAAAAGTATTTAACTAAAAGCTATCCTTAACCTTAGGCTGGCAGTTTCCATTGGAACAAGTCCCACGGAACCAAATTTTCCTTCAGGGAGAAAAGACATTCTGATTTCTTAGCACACAGTGGCAAAACAAAACAAAACAAAAAGTCTTTAAATTCCATTGTAAACAACAGCAATAAAAAAACTTAACAGAATGTACACTTCTGTTATGAACAATGTAAGGGGATTTTAAAAAATAGGAACTGTAGATAATAATAAGAGAAAATAAATGATGAATTAAGCCCCAAAGTCTCCCTCTACCACTCTTAAGATCAGGTTGACAAAATTTTGAGGATGGGAAAAGTAGTCCCTCTTCAGAACATTACTGGCTGCTAAGATAATATGGACAGTAGGACATTCCTTAATGTTAGGTATCAGGAGACCACTGAACTTCTTAGAAAAGTATAGCAGGGAGTAGTGTTTGCACAATTATACCTACAGAATAAAAAATATCTATTCTGTGATGTTTTATTAGAAATGAAGAAAGATTTTCTTACATGAAAACAAAAATAGAAAATCCTACTTGAAAGTTAATGGACTGTTTCTGTTTAAAAAAAAAACACCTGTAATTCTTTCAGAGGCCTGATATACCAAAATGAAACTTTCTCTTCATCATAATAGAATAGTGGATTTTGAAACCTTCTACCCAGTCACTGTAGGATTTGGAGATCTGGTCCTGTCTGAATAGCAGTGGCATGCCAGTATTACATATAATTCATAATTTCCTTCTTCTGCAAGTGAAGTTAACTGACCAAAGAGCAAAAGTGAAATTTCTTGTGAACATTTAAAATCGATGCTGAATTCAAACAGAAAAAGATGTAGTCAGTTTTATGTACAGGCATAATACAGTTCTGATAAAAATGCAGACAGTTTTGAGACTCGATTAGGAACTTTCAACACACACCTCTTTACAAATTCTAAAGGTTATCCCATGAGCATAGTAAGAATTTAGTTGAGATTCCAAACTAGAAATACTGTTCTGCAGAAGATTGGTAAGTAAGTTTCACCCGCCTGCAATTGTTCCTTTTCCTAGCAGCTGCGGGGTACCACAAACCACTACTTTGTCCCTGGTGCAACTTACATTTATATTAAACTGTTACGTGTGACCATGAAAGGATTAGGATTCACTATAACATTCCATTCTAATATACACACAGAGGAGTTAAATGTGGCTGTATTTAATTAAAATGGAACCCCAGGTGTAGTGGTTGATTGAATAGGCTGAAGTAAAATCAGGACAAGATTATCCTGGTAATGGGCAGTTTATATGTCTGCCAACAGAGAACACTACGTGTTCTACTTGGGACTAAATTTCCTGAACAGTATTGTCTGAAGAGTTGCAGAGAGCACAGTGTGACCATCTGAAGGGCTACCAAAGTCTGTCCAGTAATAGCACCAGGGAAGAAGGGTATTCAAACATTTTTTAAGAAGTAGGGTAGAAATAAGAATTCACTCTGGGAGGCAAATAATTTCAATCCTCACCGTAAAACTCCACAGATCTCCCCCGCCCCACAGCATTTTGAAGAAATTAAATCAATATAGACAATTTTAGTCTCTGTCTTTGAATCATTTGTTTAATAAATACTTTTAATATTTAACATTACTGTATAAGCTAAATTTATGAATTTAACCAATCATAAATTTTAATTTGGGTTGAATTGTTCTTTGCCCATATATTGACAATAATATATTGCATTATTTGATTCCATATGTAGACTCTGAATCCCTCTCTCTGAATACATTGGCAGACTCTTGACATACTTAATAATTAGAAGCACAAACATTGGCTGTCTAGTACATCTTCTCAGAAGCCTGACCATTAGAGTAGGCAAAGGAATTATTCTGCTGTTCACAACACTCATTGTCCAGTAACTAATGTTAGCAATGTTTAAAAGTATTAGGAAAGGAGACGTTTATAACCCATTCTTAGGATGAATTTTGCAGAAGCTTCTAAAAAGTCAGAGATTTACCTTTGAGACATCTCCAAAAAGAACCTCATATCAACTTTGGTTGGCAAGAAGCCTATTTGGGAAGGATATTTTCATCTATTAAAAGTATTGGCCTTCCATTGTTTATTCAAATAAGAAATGTACTATGGAAGCAGTTTAATGCCTGTGGTGCTGAATTATTGCTATATAACACTCAAGAGTGAGAAATTTATCCCTAAACTGGAAGGCAAAATGACAGATGAATAGTGTGATTTTTAAACCTGAGATAATAACTCCTGAAATTCAGAGTAACTTCTGAAATTCAGAATGCAATATTGTTTGTGCATCAGTTCAGATTTTTTTCATCACAGGGTTTTTCTTCCTGTGTATAGTGATGGTAAGTAGATAAGCTCCCCATTATAAAAATATTTGGCAGCAAATACTTTTATTTAAAAGAAAAAAAATAAATGACCATATTTTGAAAAAAAATTAATATACTTTCTACTAAAATAAGAGAGTATAATGTATTGATTTTATGATCATGTTTTCTTTACTTTATCATATCATATCAAATATACATCGGTCAAAGAACCTTTCTGTACAAAGCAGATCCATGGCTACAAATTTTATTCAAGATCTAAAAAATATCCCTGACCCAACCTGGGTTGCTCCAAGGCTAATTCATTCTAATATTTCTGGGATCCGAAATGGATTCCCTTTAATCTCTTCTATGTAGAAAAAGCATAAATGGCAAAGCAGCTGAAATATTTATGTTTTTTCATCCAAATAGGATGGCATTCATAAATTAATTAAACTATTATGAAGCAATACAGATTTCCAAACTCCACAGATATTGGTGGAAAAGGCTTTTAGCTACAATTCTTTGAAATTTGATTTCTCAATATAAGGAAAATGCTTTTTGCTTTCTTCTACAAAGGAATGAAATTTACAAGAAATCTAGATCATTGAGAATGACACACATTACATTTCACTAGAATTGTACTGAAAACCTTTGAGGTATTTGTTAAATGCATTTTTAAAAACTCAGTTTGAAAGATTGGAAATAAACTTTGCCAGTGAAGATTCATGGCAAACTACACATCCCTGAATAAGTGGGAATGCAGAAGCCATACAGTTAACTGTGGCTTGCAAAGTCTCGCCAGAAAAAAGGAAAAAAATGTGAGATCACTCACTGGTTCTGCAGACAACTGCTCCTCATTAATAGATTGCAGGATCTGAGATTTTTACTTGAGCTGAGCAGCCGAGAGTTGAGGGATTTCAACCAAGCTCATACCATAATACAGCTTAACGAGTATATGGACATGCTAGAACATTGGACTAATGATCCAAATGGATCTGAAATAAAATTTTGAAATTAATTTTATATATCCTTCCCATGGAAAAATACTTTAAAATTTTGAATTCTTTAAAAAAACATGATAGGATGGAACTTTGGAGAATTGTCCCTGGAAGGAAGCAAAAGAAACTAAACAATACAATTTAGGATATGTAAGATGATGTATTGTTGGCATTTAACTCTGCCAAAGATGTATAAGAGAATATAAAATGTGTATTGGAAATGCCAACAATTTGAAATGACCTTTTATCATCTGTGGTGAACATGTAAGAAAGCTAAGACTTACTGGAAACTGATAAGACTGGAGCAGACTCAGCAAAAAGCAATGGGGATCATCAGAGAACAGAAACGCAAGTTGTCATGAGACTAAAAAATTAGAATTATGTTAAGTTTGCGGAAAAAATGACAGGTGATGGAATACTATCGTATTTTTCAAACACCTGAAGAAATGTTGCCCAGAAGGGGATACTTTTTTTCTATTATCCCAAAGTACAAGTCAAAAAATAAGGACTGAATGTTAGAAAAGTTCTATTTGGACGTTTTACCCACTGTTCAATGTTGCAAAATTCATTGTCCACTCCGTTAGCAATCAGCCTTCAACTCATAGCTAAATTTAGTCATTTATCATGCACCTTTTCTAAACTGACATTTTATCACAATACCATTAACCTCTATCAATTCATATTTTCTCCAATGAATTGTTGAAGAGCAAAATATCTGATCTGCCACTCCATGTGTGATGTCAAATTGCACTTTATCTTCCTGTTGTTTTTTATGTGTTTTTTTAAATTAAAATTCTACCAAAACTTCTCCAGGCATACTTAACAAACTAATTGTGCTGAATTTTTTACATGTAGTTGTGCTACTTTCCTCTTTCTTGTCAGACTTTCCATGTTAGACCAAACAGAAAACACAATCAGATGAGCTGATTCTATTTAATATAAAGCTACATGAATAGAATCTTAACAAGTCTAAAAATACAATTATCCCCCGCCTTCTTTAACAGCGCAAGACATTAGGGAAAGTCTCTTCTGAGCCTGTTGCCCCACCCACTATCCAGCTGAAGCTATGGTGTCTCTTATGACTGTTCCCTAGTCAGCATCTTTTGGCCCTATCTCCCAAGGTCTTGCCCACATTTCACTGCATTCTACAGAATACGAATAACATTTTTCTATTTAACAGATAAAATTCCAAATAGCCATTCACTTTTATCTAGTCTTATAACTATCTATGCATTCATGTTAATGAAGATAATAATAGTTAAGGTATTATTTTGCAAGCCAACATTTTGTTCCCCACATTCCTACAATCTGGGTGCATATGCTGTGTACATTACTTTTTATTTAAAATATTTATTTAAAATAAGTTCAGTTGATTTGCTTTTTCTGTTTATCCAATCAGCAACATTTCAAATTAATTAGTACCAAACTAAATAACTACAGTATATACTGCTTATTAGGTACTTTGCAAAAGAAAAAAATTAAACAAGAAGTGTACTAAAGTGTATCTCCTATCAAAACTTGATATTGATAAATCTTTCATTAGTAGGGATAGCACTTGAAAACACGTTTGGGGCAACACTGAGTTAGACTGTTGCCAAAGATTTTATTTTCATATACCTTACTTTAGACCCAATGGTGCTGATGTTTACAATGTAAACTCATGGGATATACTATTAAATTAAAGCAAGGATCTCCAAAGATTTATATTACGTTTTCTTCATTTATATATATATTCAAGTTTAGATCGGAACACTTAATTAACAGAAAAGATACTTTATAATGACCTAAGCATAGTATCCCTAGCAAGTAATTGATTAAACTACTTTTTTCAATCCAGATAAATTCAGTTTATTTCATTAATATACCACAGTTTATATACCACGCAATAGTCATCACAGTTTTGATTATTTTTATTAGTGATAGAAATACATCTCACTGTGTGGGAAAAATAAAGACCAAAGTGGGTGATAGAAGGAGTGATAGAAACACTTAGGCTCCTAAACGGGGAGAATGGCTCCAACAAATCCCAGGAACAACATCAGAGCTGTCTGTCTAGAAGAGTGCAGCACTAGGAACAGCTAAGATCCTGCAAAAAATCCTCTCGCCCTATAAGGGTGAGCAGGGTATTAATGTGGGAATGAATGTACAATATACATGTTTTTATGTATGTATGTAAAAACTCCCTTGGAAATAAAAAGGGATGAAACTGTAATTTTTAAATTAAAATTTCACAAAGACAATTTAAAGATGCAGAGTAAACAATATTTGTTTTCTGTGTAACTCATAACTGAAACCATACTGCCAAACAATCATATCCTGTTTGGGCCATAATGACATCAGAAATCCATGTTTATCATTTGCTTTGGACAACTTAGCATGTTTTTGGCCCAGGGCAAAGTGGAAATAAAACCATTTGCAGCTGGCCAAACCAAGATAACCACACATTTCTGAAGTAATTGATACCTAAAGGAACATAGCCTTTAGATCACAGTTCATGATTTAAGTACACTAATTCTTTAAAGGAGGTTGTTAAAGATTTTAAAGAACACACTGGACTTACTCCAAGATTTAACATGAAGAAACTATACTAAACATGGCAAATAAGATATTCTATACTACTTTATGGACTAATTACCACTTTTTAAAAGGGAATGGAATATATTTCCTGAATTGTTTTAAATGTCCACAGTATTTTTAAAGAGTTCAGGCCAAAACATTTTAAATGGTACAAAATAATAAAATATCTCATTGTCCATGCAATCCTTGAGAAAATGAAATGTAATTTTTCCATTTTCTAGTCAATTTTAAGATACTAAATTTAACAGAACTTTAATTTATTTTTGTTTCTCTCACTTTAAGTATTTATATCATATGATTTCTTAATTGTGATTATAGATAGTCTTTGTTTACTGACCACTTGCTCAAAGGCTGTTCAAAATTA
The DNA here is from genome assembly GCA_015471245.1 of Laticauda colubrina. Taxonomy (NCBI): domain Eukaryota; kingdom Metazoa; phylum Chordata; class Lepidosauria; order Squamata; family Elapidae; genus Laticauda; species Laticauda colubrina. The sequence continues at coordinate 18,398,923 of BLBF01000025.1, forward strand.
CGAAGACACTGAATACTTAAAATTCAAACTCAACATTCTGATCATCCCCACAATCTTGATCTGTGTAGTTGGCAATTGACCTGCATTGACAACTATTGAAGGAAGGAAGGAAGGAAGGAAGGAAGGAAGGAAGGAAGGAAGGAAATATTTCTGATGTTCCCTGCCAGTTTCCCATGAGAAAACTCAATGGAGAAGCCAGCAGGAAGTTGCAAGTCACTCGCATTTTGCTCATTCACAGTCATTCTCTTTCGTTTAGGTAAGGAAATATCTGTCAAAAGTTGACCAATGGGCACCCACTGCTTAGTACCACAACAGAGTTATCATGAAGAGACCATATTGTGACAATTTCAAATGTTCTCTCAGATATTTTAAATCTCATTAATTAGATATAGCAGGTATCAAACTACTATTACACCTTTTACTATGTACGGTTAATAATTATTACTGTGTTATATGTCTAACAAACAAAGAATCAGACAGACAAACAAGAAACTAATATGTGTACAATATGTATATGTCCACATAGAAAATCCAAATTTCTGTTAAAATTTGAACAGGAAAACTGAATACAAATATGTCAATAAAAATGAACAAAGATGCCTATATTGTGACCCTTGAGATTAAAAGAGAAAAAAGTAGGGAGGAAAAATTATGGTGTGAAGATTTTAACTAGTACTTCCCAGAATCCAAAGAAATATTTGGCACCCATACAAATTAGCCTAGAGGCCAGGAAAACTATATAAATTTAGATATCATTGTGATGAACATATGGCTAGCTTGACAGAAACTTTTGCTTTGCAGATGCTGTCATTCATCTTCATTGGAACAACATCTACAGTCTCCAAGTGAGGGTTGCCTTTGTCACAAATTCAAATATAAGGTAGGAACTGAAAACTACTGTCTTATGATTCTTAGAAAGTAATTATGCATTTGTACTCAATTCAAGATATACTCCTAGATATCTATGTTTGGGATAAGAGTCTTATTTGCTCTTTGAAAAGGGCAATGTTGTTATGAAAAATAAATTCTTTGGAATAACTCACATCAGTTCATCACAGTATTGTATCTCTTTATCCTTTCAGTTGCTTCTACAGATGCAACATAGTAACTAGTGGGTCATCCAATCACTCAGATATACTTACAAAAAAAAATAGTCATCAGAAACAACATATTTTAACATAGAATGTCCTCATATTCCCAATCTATAATAAATATTTATTTTCCATTTGCCATGCTTTAAATATTTTTCTTTTTTGTTTAGATGAGAAACATTCTTAAAATATTTTACAAAAATCCCAGCTTTAGAATTGTACAGGTTAACAATAAAATAATGGACCAGATTTCATATTTCTATACATCAAAATTTGGAGCAATAGTTCACATGTGCATGTAAATGAAGCCTAAAACATTCAAGAAATAATTTGGAAGGCCAGTATCAAAATTAAAACAAAAAAAATGCTTAATTTATAGATTAAATCTAGCTAATTTACTCCTATTTTATTTGAAAGACGCTGCATTGCAGATGAAATAGCAACTTTCAGAAGTTATAAAATCAGAACAATCATTGTTTCTAAACATTTCACATATCTTAGCTCATATATGTATAGCTATATTTAAATTTTAGTTCTTATAGCCTTTTTTTGGCAGCCATGAATATATCATATCCATATAATTTCAGTTAACCTACAAACAAGGGATCATGAAAAATAATCTCAAATATTGTTAACAGAAATAGTCCATGTGGTACATTTACAAAAATAGAAGACATTGCATATGTCTTATTTGAATGCCAATTATATGCCCCAGCAAGGGCCTTTTATTTAGAACTATCAGTGCTGGTCCATAAATGCAATAAAGATTGATTAGAACCTTGTATTTAGAATTATTGCATAGAACAGCCTACTGGAACTGCAACAACCAATTGTTCTATTTCCTTCTCTTATATTAAAGGTGTTTAGCTGAGAGTTTGTTACATCGGAAAAATTGGAGTCATGTGCAAATGTCAGGTCCTTATCTGCACAGCAGGACAACAGAATTGGAAGGGACCTTGGAAATCTTCTAGAAGAGGTCCCCAAGCCCCGGGCTGCAGACTGGCACCATTTTGTGGACTGCCAGGAACTGGGTTGTGCAAGCAAATGAAGCCCCATCCACATATGCATAGGATCCAGGTATCCCTGGGCTGCAGACTGGGTCCTTTCTGTGGCCTGCCAGGAACTGAGCCGTGCAAGCAAGCAAAGTTCCATCCACGCACACACGGGATCCAAGCAGCATGTGAAACCACATACCCCCAGTACATAGAAAAAACGCCTTCCACAGGGCTGATCCCTGGCACCCAAAAGATTGGCAGCTGCTGTTCCAGAATATACTTCTGAATACATATTATATACATTGCTCTATAATTTGGTTTGTTTATTTATTTATTTAGAAAACTTAAAACTATTTTATCCTTTTGTTATTTGATGCAGTGATGTATCTTGACATGGTCAATTAACTAATCAGTAAATTAATTAACAACTAGGACTTCCGGAGAAGTCTCCATCATTCATGGAAAGTGGGTCTCTGTGCTCCCATGCCGAGTTCTCCCCATTGGTGGGCTCCTAAAGGAGCCAAAGCCACCCTGTAGGGGAGGCAAAACAAAAAGGGGTGCCTCATGAAGTCACAGAGAGCTGCATCTATCATGCCTGACCCGGGGCTTTCTTTTCCCTCTTAATCACGATGAGAAGAGGCAGCCTAAAGATGGTTGCCATGAAGCTGGGACAGCCAAGGTAGAGCTAAGACCGGTGCTGGAGTGGAGTTAGTGAACAGTGTCTGGAACTGGGTGAAAGGATTCTTTTTTACTCAAAACTTAGGCCCAAAAGGAAAAATCCAGGAGTATTATTTGCTCAGAACTACTTGTTAAAGCAACAAGTGAGAAAATTTTGAGAAAAATATTAGATTGGAAAGAAAAGATCAAGGGAAGAAAAACAAAAAAACCTTACAAATACAGAAAATTGGATTTTTAAATTTTAAAACGCTGGAACTATTTACTTAAAAAGTTAATCCTGCTTTTATAAATTGAATTAAAATAAAATTGGATTGAAACTGGTTGGTTTTGTTATAACATTGAAATTTAAGGTGAGACCGTCACCTGCTGATGAAAGGAAATACAACATGTATTTACAAGCCTGGCAAGATTTTTGATATGGAATAAACAATACTTATCTGGAAGACTGTGAAGATATTCACTGAGTTATATGCATCTACTCTATGACTACCAGAGATTTAAATGTGAGAACAAGGAAGATGTCTAATTAAAGTGACCCCTAAATGTCATGATACATGACTGATTTTATAAAGTGGATTTAAAGAGATTTTGATCAACTTCCTGGACTACTTCAAGGGAACTGAAGGATTAACTATGGGACATAAGGAATTATGATCAGTGTATTTTTTGAAGAGCAATTTTAGGCTTGAATATATGGTTCCTGGACTACTGGATAAGAACGGGACCTATTAAAACAAGACGAGATGCTCCATTGGGGAAATGAGTGGAACTTTGGAAGATATGGCATTGATGTATCAAAGTATAAAGGATATTATAATAAGAAACCACAAGGAGATTAAGAAAATAATGCATGGCATAGAGGGAAAGCTGAAAAATATAATACAAAGGACATTGAGTAAATATCAAGACGCCCAGGAAAGGGAGGAGCCAACAGAAAGAATGGAGGAAAAAATAGAACAGACGAACCAGCAAACAAAAGAAGATAAGAAGGAGACAACAATAAAAATAACAATGACTGATGAAATAAAACAAGGGAGAAATACTTTAAGAAATTTAAAAAGAGACCTGGAGATGCAGGAAGATATTTTTGAAAGGGAAACAGGATAGATACTTTGAAAGCTAGACAGTGGAAAGGGTAGAAATGGGAGAAATATTTGGATTGAGTAGTCAGGATGGGGATGCAGACAGAAACAAAGATCTAAGAGAGGAATATGGGAGGCAAGTCAAAAAATGAATAAGAATTAAAATACTAATGCGAACAAGAGATGACGGTTAGAAAAGAAATGTCTTTTCGTATAAGGATGTCATGATTAAAAGCTAGAATAGAAATAGTAACAAGAAAATGGGGAAATATTAGTACATACACTTTTATATAATAAAATAAAATTAAAAGTAAGTCAGGAAAATTAGAGATTGAATGGTATTATTATGTGCTTAAATAATATTGTGATTGGCATTGGAATAATATATTGAAACACTGAAATAATTAAATAATAGAATAGCAGAACTTAAAATAAATATGGGTATTAATATTAGAACTACATTAGCTTGATGAATGTAATGAATATGATTAATATTACTATTGTTTTTGTATTAAAATGAAAGCAAAAAAGAATTAAAGTATTAATGTGAATAAGAGATGAGGGGTAAAAAGGAAATGTTTTTTAAATATAATGGTGGCATATGAAAAATTAGAATGTAGATAAAAATAAGAGAGGGGGTATTATTAATATACATATTTTATATAATAAGATAAAAGTAATAATTAGAGGGAAGATTAAAAATTAAATAATGGAATTATCATTTGTATGTTTAAACAATATTGTGATTGGCATTAGAATAATATATATATATATATTTTTATAAAGAATTTTATTAATTTTTAACAAACAAACATGTACAAACAAACACAAAACATAAAAAACATAAAATATCTTTTTGGACGGCAGTTTGATCCCGAGTTACATCTTTTTGTACAGAGATAAATTCAAGTTCATGCTTACTTTTAAATAACATTCCATTTCTTATTTCTTATTTTGCATTTTCTATATAGCTTCTCCTCTCTTTTCACTCTCTTAATTCTATTATATTTATTTCATCTCAATTTAAATCATTATACTTATATCCTTTGTCTGTTCTATTTCAGCTAGCTATTTATCTTTTCTCATTAACACAAAGTTTCTTCTGTAATGACTGATTGGAGTATAATACCTTGTCATACTTATCCCTCCCCTAGTTTTAAAGCTTAACATCTTTGATCAAAGATCTACACGTAGAACAAGAAGATCTGCTTGTAAGTTTCGACGTGGTTTCACTATTCACTCAAGTCCCAATAAAAGAAACTCTTGAAATCATCAAAAATAAATACCAACCAGCCAAAGACCTCATGGAACTAACAGAACACTGCCTAACCAACACATATTTCATATACAAAGGACAAAGATACAAGCAAATTGAAGGAGCCCCTATGGGATCACCACTGTCACCCGTCATTGCAAACCTGTTCATGGAAGAATTCGAATCCAGAGCCCTGGCTAATGCCACCCACAAACCCAAACTATGGCTAAGATACATCGATGACACATTTGTGATTTGGCCCCATGGAAAAGAAAACCTAAACAATTTCCTAACACACCTAAACAACACACACCCCAAAATCAAGTTCACCATGGAAACGGAAATAAACAAACAACTACCATTCCTAGATGTACTAATCTACAAAAGAACAGATGGCACACTGGGACACACCATATACCAAAAGAAAACACACACCAACCGCTACCTCAACGCCCAATCCCACCACCACCCAGCACAGATAAATTCTGTAGCGAAAACCCTAATTACCAGAACCAAATGCCTGGCAGATAAGACACATATAAAGACTGAACTATGCACCCTGACTGAAGTATTGACAGCCAATGGCTTCCACAAAAACAAAATCACCAACTTGATCCACAAAAACACACCAAGACATAACAGAGACCTAGAAGA
>BLBF01000025.1:18424677-18439860 GCA_015471245.1 Laticauda colubrina
CTGGAGGCCATTTTTACATTTGGATCTTGAGAGCTGCTACAAGCAGTGGATGGGCAAGCTGTGGGAATGGGAAGGGGATAGATGGAGACAGTGTGTGATGTATAATATGCAGCAAAGGCACTTGGTGGGGGTAGGGAGCTCTCCATGCTCCACCATGATTGGCAATTAGGAGCAGCTGGTGGTGAGGTGTGGCTGCCCGTGGGGTGCTGCTAATGGCAAGCTTCCCCCTGCCCCCCAATTTCGCATGTTTTAAACTAGGCCTGGATTTGGGGGAAGGGGTTTAATTTCACCTTATGCCTAGAAAACATGCTGGGTCTTCCTATTGGGGGGGGCATATTGTTGGAGAAACACGGTATTATTTTATTTCTGTTGGTGTATTCTATTTATTTCACCAATAAAATATTTAATTAAAATTGAAATTAAAACACCATAGAATAAAATTCAAGTCAGCATAAAATAAATAACAAATAATATTAATAGGATAATAAAACATCAGAAATAACCATTGTGTCAGCCCTAGAGTGTCTGGCAGCAAAGTATATAATATATTGAAAAAAACTACAAGGAAGAAGTTATTCTTAGACTTCCAATGCTTTTGATGTACCCAATCAGTGCTTTTTAAAATCTCTTTCTCTAGCCTCCTGGAATAACTATCTTTTGGCCAGGAGAAACTATTTCCATCTACTCCTTATTCTACCAATGACTAAAATTTGTATCAGGTTGTTTACATCTGACAGTGTGAGACCTAATTTTCAAGTGGTGCATGCATGTACTTTGGACATGTCTTCTTTTTATCTTGTTACCCTTATAATCATGTTATACCAATAGATATCCTATATTTTCTTATTCTTTTTTGCAGCTAGGCATGAAACATTAGCAAGGAATAATCCAGTTGTGTTGCTTTGATTTGTTTTGGCCTCTTGCCTTGTAGGCAGGCTAAACAAAAAGCACACTTGATCTTGCTAACTAGTTTGAGTAGCTATTCCCCACAGAAATATTTTTAAAATACAATATTTTTAAATAAAAACATCATAGGAATATAAAGGAATAATATGACCATCTGTTTTGTTTTTCAGAGCCCATTGTCCATATGGAGAATAACAAAATGACTTCGAGATGGAGATAGGCAAATACTTTTGCCAGGTAAAATGAGCTTAAAGCACTTTCTGAAACAGCTCAGACAGAGATCTCCCTAGTTCACTGAATCTGTAACTCTAGATACAGCACAATAAAATTTGCAAAATTCTGTTATGGTAGCCAATTTTAATAAAGTATTCTAAATCTTTAAAATAACAGGTTAATTGATACAATCAGCAAATTCTACACAGTGGAAATATCAGGATTGGCTGGAAAAACAAAACATATTTGCAGAGGAGCAAATTGGTTTTAGAAAAGGCTGATTCATCTAGTTTTCCATCTTGTCACTGAAAAATTCTCCCCCTGAAACATAACTTTCCTTTAGACTATTGTCACAGACTTCAAAGTAACATTTGATTCCACTACCTGAACTAAATTTTTACATGCACACACACACACACACACACGCACACCTGGAGGCCTCCTCAACTGACCAATTTCTACTTCATTTAATACTATGGCTCAAAGTAAGATGTAATACTCAGGACCCTCTCACCAGTGTTGCTATAACTGAAAAAGGCATCAAGCAGGTCATCAAACCGTTTAATGCTCATAGATCTCTTTTAAAATTCTTTTAGACTTGTTTTTTTATATATACTTTCTATTTTAATACATTTACACAACTTTTTCCAATTTTATTTGATGAATCTTTTATGCTTTTTAATTGATCACATCCCATACTCTTTATGCTGGTCTATGGCCAAAATAAAGATATGATAGTAGCCTATGTAGATATACTTGCATGAACAAAAATATTCTTTCTGCAGCTACCTATTCTGTTTGTCTTACTGAAAACATAGAAATTTCTTTTTGCTACTGAAGCTGCCGTTTACACACCAAGACCTGGAGGAGAGTGACTTTATGTGTATGATGTTAGAAATAATACCATTATTAGAAATAATATGTTGTCAGATATCTTAACATCTCATATTTAAATACATATGCTAGAAAATGTTGGATTATAGATGTTAGAAATAATATAAATAAATAATTGGGATATTTGGCTCTGTCCCATCCCTGTATTTATTCATACCTGAATAAGCCTGTAATTGTCCTATTAAATGCTATTAACATACACCAAACTGAGATGTGGGAAATGGAAGTCAAGCATGGCATGGTGCCTCAGCATTCAACCTTGTATATTTCCCCACCAACTTTTAATAGGGGTTGAAGTGTGGAACAGTTCTCTAAAAAACAACAATTATAGCTATTCATACTTAAAATAATTTTAATAAGACATTTCCAATCGGTAAAATTAGGAACAGTTATTTATAAAGGATGAGAATTACAAAACAATCCTCATGCTCCAACCTACACAAACAGGGACTTTCAGTGTCAAAAGGACATATTAGTAGAAGATCTCAATGTGATACATCAAACATTTCTAAACAGAAGAAATGCATTTTCCAGCAGAGGTCAAATAAGTAAAGTGTCAGAGTTTGATCTTAGCTTTGTTTAAAGGAACTGTGGATATTATTTCTATAAAATCATATTTAAGATACATGAAACAATCAATGATATAACCTTTGCCTTGTTTTCTGATATTAAGAGAACATTTTTTAGTGTGTACCTAGGACAAAATTTGCATTATTCCAAGACAGTCAGCAAATGTCTTTCTAATAGCTACAACTCATGCTAGATGACAATTACGTGCTATATTATAAGCTTATGAAAACACTTCCTTTGTTAGTGTAGAGAGCAGCATTTATTCAAAATGCTATGCTACAATTGCTTATATATAAGGAAACTACATATTTCCTTTCCAAATTAAATGCAAAAAAGCTAAACTATTCGCTTTCCTGATAGTGATGGCCTCGTCCTTTCAGAAAGCAGATAGTGGTATATTTTCAGTAGCAGTAGTAATGTGTAAGACAATAAACCTTTCTGATTTCTAATTACCAAAAATATATAACCTTGGACAAACTAGATAAAGGCCTTTCACATCGGCCAATGGATGCAAAACGTATGTAAAAAGGACACAGCGGACGAGAAAATGTTCCATCCGTTGTTATCCGCTCTCAAAAGTGCCCCAAATTTGCATAAACAGAGCAGACAACAACGGAAAGGAACGGACAGGGGGAGGACGTAGCGAGGATGTTAAGCGGATGCTCAACGGAAGCCTAGCAGATGGAAGCGGATGGAAGTGGATGACACATCCGCAGGGCTTCCGGGGGAGCACAGCGAAGCAGACGTGTAGCGGAAGGAGCGGATGCCTAGCGGATGACGCGGATGCATCACGGACGCCTAGCGGATACACAGTGGATGCCTAGTGAATGCAAAGCGTTTACTGCACATGCGGGGAGGATGCATTGCGTCAGCCCCGCGGATATAAAACGAAGCAGCTCACCATTCAGAGGAAAGACCTGCTGTCAGACACATCTCCAGCCAACAACCATGGGGAAGAAGAGGAAGCCTGTGCCTACTCCTGCCAGCCCTGGCAAGAAGGACAGGGCCACCATCCCACCCCCTGGCACTGACTCTGCTTCTGCTGGGGCTTCTGCTGCTGGGGCTGACTCTGCTGGTGCTGGTGCTTCTGCTGGTGCTGCTCCTGGTGCTGGTGCTTCTGCTGGTGCTAACTCTGCTGGTGCTGCTCCTGGTGCTTCTGCTGGTGCTTACTCTGCTGGTGCTGCTCCTGGTGCTGGTGCTTCTGCTGGTGCTTACTCTGCTGATGCTGCTCCTGTTGCTGCTGGTCCTGTTGCTGCTGCTGGTGGTGTGGTGGACCAGCCCCTGGAACCTCAAAGCCCTTCTGATGAGGGCCCAGAAGGCCCTGCCAGAGGGAGGAAGAGGCAATCGCGCGATAGGGAGAGGAGGCAGTACTCCATCGAAGAAGAACACGAGGATGAGGTGCTCGAATGGCTGAGGGAGAACGAGTACCTCTGGCAGAAGGGACACAGGCTCTATCGAGACACCAAGCGGAAGCAGGCGGCTTGGAGAGAGAAGGCGGAGAGCCTGGGCTACACTTCGGAGGTCCTCCTCGGGTGATGAAAGCACATGCACACCTGGTATGGGAAGCTGCACCTGAAGAAGTCTGGCCAGGCCGCGGTCAGGCTCACTGACCGGGAGACCTACGTGATGGCCAAGTGCAGCTTCTTGGAGGGTGAGGTCCGCCACCAAGGAGCAGCCCCTCTGTCTACCCTCTCAGGACAAATGGATGTCTTCTTGAAAACCTCCAGCGATGGAACACCCACAACTTCCATAGTTAAATCTGATTCTTCCTGCAGAAATTGATTTTCAGTTGATAGTGATTAGGTAACTATGTTTTAATTATATCATGGTTCAAGTCAGGTAAGTTCATCTTTAAGGATTGCTTTTTTGATTGTTACCATCTAGAGTTGATTGTATAGTATAAAAAGGTTAAAAAAAGCACCTTTCCCCATGAATGAATGTGTGTATGCATGCACTGTATTATGTGTACAAACACACACCTTATGATGATTATCACAATTAAAAATGTTTTAAATTTACTCTTATAGCACTAAATGAACACTAAAATTGCATTGTTGTACTGGATCATTGTACCATTGATAGAAAGAATTTTTTATTCCACTTTTTATCTAAGAATGCTGCCTTTAAATAAACTTGTACAACAGAACAGAGTATTGTGAAAAACACAGCCAAATGAGTACAATTGGATGAAAATAAAGCTGAAATGTTTATATGAAAGATTAGCAATGTCCTTGGCCATTTGCCTTACACGGCATTTATAAGAAAAATATGATTTTTCACAGAGAACATTTACTACAAACAATACTGTTAATCATTTTGAAAACATTTTCTGAATTTCAAAATATTTTCCTTAGAGAAACTTATTTGTCACGTTTTGTTTCAATAGACACATTTAAGAGATAATGGTATGTTTGTAGGTTTTGAGGTAGACTTTTATACTTGAAATACTAAGAAATTAATCCATATACCTAAATTCAGTTATATTTATTAAATTTAACCCATATACCTAAATTCAGTTATATTTATTAACCCATATATCTAAATTCAGATTGCAAATGTAGATGTTTTAGTGCACAAATCTAAGTCAGTGTAAGAAAACTGTCACTAAATTCTTATACAGAGGACTGTAATTTGATCACCCTTTCCCTAAAATAGGAACTACAAGTACAGGTATTTTTAGTTTTAGCCTTCTCTGTTAGAATTCCCTTGCTCTCAATTGATCCAATGATGCACCTGTAATTTACCCCATTCACATCCTGTTAAAATAAGAAACAGGAGTGTGTGTGTGAGAGAGAGAGAGAGAGAAAGAGAGGGAGGGAGGGAGGGAGAAAGAGAGTGGAAGAGAGGGAGAGGGAGAGATAAAAATCAGGATTATGAGAAAAGAACAATTTCAGGTCTGAAAAAGCAGATTCTCCTTTAAAAAATCTTACTAGTAATAATCCCATTGGTTTTGCTTTTTTTTAGGATCTAATTTATACTTGTAATGCTGTTGGCATGCCAGTTTTCAATACAACTTAGAATTGACATCAGCAATTAGCATAAATTATTAATTGTATAAAATAAAACAACAGAACCATAAATAGTATCAATATAAGCATAATCAACCATGTATTTAAAATATAGAATGTTTCATAAATTTGCACGAATGTATCTATCTATCTATCTATCTATCTAAACACAATTTTTCAGATTTAAATTAAAAACAATGACAGGTAGTAGAACAGGGAAGAAATCCTGGGAAACGGCTGCTTATTTAAATTAGGCTTTAGGTATGAGTCATGTCATGGGAGCCTATTCGTATTTCATTAGAAATGGCAATTTGATGGAGGGGATTTCAAAGCAAATGAACCACAAACAAATATTTAAATATGTGACAGTTCAGTGTAACTTTTGCATACAAGCCTTTATGATGACTATGTCACACAAAATGTTACAATCAGTCACTGCACGTTTCTTTGACATGTCTGCGCTGTTGAATTTAATACATCTTTCATGTTAATTTTTTAAAAGAATATGACTTTGTTTCAGTGTTTACATTTTCAGGGGCCACTAAAATTTGCTTTCTGAAGCAGACCGCATGAATAAATCACCAATTATTTCTCACAGGCATGAATAGTTTTCGCGGGTACTTACATGTATGCTGTTCAGCTTCCTTTGGGTATTATCCCATGTCATTGGGATAAAAAAAAAAGCACAACTACAATGACGTGGGATAATACCCAAAGGAAGCTGAACAGCATGCATGTATGTATATATATATATATATATATATGTATATATATATTTGTATATGTATATATATACATATACATATACACACACACACACACACACATATACACACTTACACATACATACATACATACATACATATATATATATATACACATACATACATATACATACACACACATACATACATATATATTGATATCAGCAGTACTAAATTCCACTGCCAAATGAGTAAATACTACATTTAATTCAGTTTTAAATAAACAATATACTAATTTTAATAAGTCAGCAAAGATTTATTTTACTTCTAGTTCAGACATACAGTCATGTGCAAGGGAATTCAATACTCATTGTAAGAAAAAACTATGAATTTTTTTTACAGCTGGTTTTAATCGGCTCCCTTTGTTTAACATTAGAAACTAACCTCTAAAAGATATATACAAGCTGCACATCCTACAGGTAATAGTATCCAGATGGGATGCTCTTATTGAACATCATGCTCAATATCATAAAGAATATACTGTGAAATAAGCACCTTGGCATAGACCTTGATGTTAACTTCTACCGTGCTTCCCTTAGTCCTGATGCTTGATGAAAATTGGAAGAGTTCCTCACAGGTAGACCAAAGAAATTTCAGATCAAGATTTATGCAATCTGTCTACAACAGCAAATATTAGCTTACAAATAATATTTTTCAATTTTAGCAGGACTATTGGATTTTTCAGCACTTTTGCTGCAATGCAAACCAAAGATGTGCATCTTATCAGCCTGATATATGTTAGGATTTAACCAAATGAAATAAGTTAAGATTTTGTCCCTTTTGAGATTCAAAAGATCGGTCTTACAAGATTGATCTTACTAAAGCCCATGTCACACTGCACCAACGGATGGAAAGAGGATGTAAAACGGAGAGAAACACTTGCCATCCGTTGGTTAACGCAATTCATCCGTTCTGTACTCACTGCATCTGTTTTTCATCCTCTCTATCCGTCCAGCATCCGTCGACTGAGGTTTCCATCCGCTCAAAAAGTTTTGAGCTGCTCAAAACTTTTTGAGCGGAAAATGTATCCAACGCGTCCGTTCTGCATCCACAACACATATGGGGAACATCCGTTCTACATCCGTCGTCATCCGTTACGCGTCCGCTATATCCGCTAGGCATCCGCTGCACATCCGCGCAACTCAAATCCGCTCCAGTGGAAAGCGGACACAGGGAGGAAGTGAAACAGACGCGGGACGGACGGGCAGCGTTAGTAGCAGGGACGGAGAAAGGATGAAAGCGGATGCAGCTCGCAAAGAAAGCATTTAAAACGGAAAAAACGTTCGCAGAGGGAACCTATCTCGGATATTAAGGATGTCTAGAGGATGCCTAGAGGATGCAAAAGGACACATAGTGGAAAACCTATATTGCCTATAAAAAGGGGGAGGAACTCACCTGGATCTCACTTTCAGTCAAGCAGCCCTGCTGTGCAGACCTCTACAACCTTCATCTGGCTCTTGCTCTTCCACAGCATCCATTGATGTCCACCATGGATCGTAACACACTCCTTTTGGTAGCCACCATCGTTCTGCAACAGTGCGAAGCCATCTACAGGCTCTTTCAACTGTTCTACAGGAAGGAGGTGGCCAAGAAGTGTCTGGGTCCGAAGATGGATTGGGAGAAGAGCAGAGTATGGACTGTACAACAAGCTGATGGTGGAGCTGAGGAACAAAGACCCTCATGCATTCCAGAACTTCATGAGGATGCCACCAGCCATGTTTGAAGAAGTTGTGGAGCAGCTGAGACCCAGGTTGACCAAGGCAAACACCAACTTCCATCCCAGCCTGGACTCTGGACTGAAGGTGGCACTGACTCTGCGCCGCCTGGCCTCAGGGACCACCTACAGGAGCATGCAGTACAGCTGGAGGGAGCCACACAACACCATCAGCATTGTGGTCAGAGAAATGGTGCAAGCCATCATCGAAGAATACCTGGAGGAGCTCCTCCAGTGCCCCTCCACAGAAGAAGGCTGGAAGAAAGTTACAGAGCAGTGGTATCAGAGGTGGAACTTCCCCCACACCGTTGGAGCCATAGATAGGAAGCATGTGGCCTGCAAAGTTCCAGACAAGTCGGAGTCCAATTATTTCAACTACAAGGGCTTCTTCAGCATCATCCTCTTCACCATGGTCGATGCTGACTACAAGTTCATGTACATCGATGCTTCAGGCAATGGGTCAGCTTCAGATACCCAGGTATACAATGCCAGTGACCTCAAGGAGGGGCTGGAACGCAACCTCATCGTGGGCTTCCCAGATCCAGACCCCGTGTCCAACGACACGCAAGATGTGCCCTACTTCATCGTGGGGGATGACGCCTTCTCCCTCAGAACCTACCTCATGAAGCCGTACACTTCCAGACTCCTCATCCGTGAAGAGAGGATCTTCAACTACAGGCTGTCCAGGGCAAGGTGGGTGGTGGAGAACGCCTTTGACATCCTGGCCAACAGGTTCCAGGTACTTCTCACCACCATGCAGCATCACCCAGAGACCGTGAGGAGCATCATGGAAGCCTGCTGCATACTGCACAATCTCATGCGCACCCGCTACCCAGTGTTGCAGAAAAGGCTCGTGGACCTCCAACAAGGCAATGGGGACATGGAGCCTGGGGAATGGAGGCAAGGGCGAAACCTGATAGACACTAAGGACGTGCAAGGCCCCAACAGAGCTTCACGTGGAGGGAAGAAGCAGCGCAACCTCCTGAGACACTGGTGCAACTCCCCAGCTGGAGCAGTAGAGTGGCAAGACAGGATAATAGATGATTAATGGATGCGTCCTTCATCCTGTCTCATCACACTGATGAGATTGGGCCATATATGTTGGAGGGGCCTACAATGAACAGGGCATTTAATAAAGAGTTGTGTTTATGTTGACATGTGTGGATGAATGATTACATTATTATTGATAATAAAGGGCCATAGGTGTGGCACCTGGGAGGGTGGACCATAAAGTCCCACTATGCTTGCACTGGAGGTTTATCTATTCCACAGCTATTAATCATCCCACAGGTATCCCTGCCCATCCCACAGCTATTACCCATCCTAAAGGTATCCCTGCCCATCCCACAGCTATCCTTACCCATCCCACAAGCATGCAAAGGCTTAAACCATTTCTAAAAGTTTCCACCAAAACTTTATTTAATAAAATAAATGAAGCAAGTGTGTGAAGCAAAGATAATCTTTATTAATAACAAGCTGTAAAAGAAAAATGAACCAAGTCAAGTGTCCAAAGCAAAAATAAAGTCAACAGGTAGCCACCCAGTCTCTGGCAATCTTCTTGGTCACTCGGAGGCGTGCCCAGTCTCAGGGGTGAAGGGTCCAGGTGCTGTGGAGGTAGCTGCTGCTGGAGTGCTGGGCTGAAGCGCCACTAGGGTGCCTGGCCCCGAGAGGACAACAGGGGACGGTGTGTTGAGGAAGCTCTCAGACAGCTGGTTCAGCCCCGTGATGTTGAGAGCCCCTTCCTCCATGACATGGGGTGTCAGCCCCAATAACGATGACAGATGTACTGAGGCCGGGCTTGGCTGTGGGGTGGAGGAAGGAGCAGTGTAGTGGGGCTGTCTGGTCTGCAGCTGGGTGAGGACTGGTGTCGGTGGCATCGGTTGCGTGGATGGCATCAGTGGCACCGGTGGCGTCCGATGTACATGTGCCTGGACTGGGAAGGGCTGCCTGTGCTGCTGGACCTCCTGGTAACCGTATCCTTGGTAGGGTAGGGCCTGTGGACAGCCTTGGTAGGGCAGTGACATAACCTGGGGTGGAGGAGCAGGCCTGGACTGGGTGGGAGCAGGTTCATCTTGGTCTGGAGAGTTGTGAAGAAGATCAGTGATCCTGTCCTTCACCACCTGGTACTGGGGTTCCGCCATGTTCATGAGGGTCTGGTTGACATAGGTGAGGAAGGGCTTGCGGTTGGAGGATGGGGCGTTGGTGTTTACCAGCTGAGAGAGATCTACGCTGCTCCTGATGGTGTCTCTTATCTCCAGCAGGACAGTGTGGCTCTGTCCCTCCATTTTGTCTCTCTGCCTTTCTATGGAGGTGGAGCTGGGGGTGGATGCGGGTTGGGCTGTGGGGGAACTGCCATCTCCTTTCTCCCACTGCGTCAGGGGGTCCTCCACGCACTTTGCCATGGGTAGTACAGCTGTCGGGGGGGTCTCCGTCGTGGCACGCTCCACAGATACCTGCCTTGGGACAGGAGCTGACTCTTTGCCAGAAGAGGACTGACTCTCAGCAGGCTGCCTGAGAGAGAGGGTTGTCAGAGGGGCTGCTCCTCGGTGGCGGATCTCACCCTCCAAGAAGCTGCACTTGGCAATCACCTAGGTCTCTCGGTCCGTCAGCTTGACCGCAGCCTGGCCAGACTTCTTCAGGTGCAGCTTCCCGTACCAGGTGTGCATGTGTTTCCACCAGCCGAGGAGCACCTCCGAAGTGTAGCCCAGGCTCTCCGCCTTCTCTCTCCAAGCAGCTTTGCTTCCTTTTGGTGTCGCGATAGAGCCTGTGTCCCTTCCGCCATAGATACTCGTTCTCCCTCAGCCACTCCAGCACCTCCTCCTCATGTCCCTCTTCTATGGTGTATTGCCTCCTCTCCCGTTCACGCGTCTGCCTCTTCCTCCCTTTGGGCCCTCTTCAGAGGGGCTTCGAAGTTGTAGAGGCTGCTCCTCCACACAACCACCAGCAGCAGCAGCAACAACAGTAGCAGCAAAAGCAGGACCACCACCACCAGCAGCAGCAGCAGCAGCAGCAGCAGGAGGACCAGGACCAGGACCAGTAGCACCAGCAGGACCAGGAGCACCAGCAGGACTAGGAGCAGCGCCAGGAGAGTAAGCACCAGCAGGACGAGGAGCAGCGCCAGCAGAGTAAGCACCAGCAGAAGCACCAGCACCAGGAGCAGCGCCAGCTGAGTAAGCACCAGCAGAAGCACCACCACCAGAAGCAGCATCAGCAGACTAAGCACCAGCAGAAGCACTCCACCAGAAGCAGCATCAGCAGAAGCACCACCTCCAGAAGCAGCATCAGCAGAAGCCCCAGCACCAGAAGAGCGAGCCCGGGCAGCAGAAGCCCCAGCAGAAGCAGAGTCAGGGCCAGGGGATGGGAGGGTGGCCCTGTCCCTCTTGCCAGGGCTGGCAGCAGATGGCAGAGGCTTCTGTTTCTTCCCCATGGTTGTTTGGTTGCTGGCTGGCTGGCTGGCTGGCTGGAGAGCTGTGTCTGGAAGCAGGTCTTTCTTCAGAATGGTGACCTGCTTGGGATCTGCTTCCCTTTATATCCGCGGGGCTGATGCAATGCATCCTCCCTGCATGCGCAGTGAACGCTAGGCATCCGCTAGGCTTCTACTCTGCATCCACTTCATCCGCTCGGCATCCGCTGTGCATCCGCTTCATCCGCTCGGCGTCCGCTCTGCATCCGATCTTTCTGTTCCGCATCCGCTTTGCTGCGCTCCCCCGGAAGCCTTGCGGATGTGTCATCCGCTCTCATCCGTATCCATCCGCTAAGCTTCCATGGAGCATCTGCTTTCCATCCTCGCTACGTCCTCTCCCTGTCCGTTCCTTTCTGTGTTGTCCGCTCTGGTTATGCAAATTTTTGCCCCTTTTGAGAGCGGATAACTATGGATGGAACATTTTTCTCGTCCACTGTGTCCTTTTTACAAACGTTTTGCATCCGTCGGCCAGTGTGACAGGGCCTTAAGTTGCAATGGCAGAGAAGGCTCTCTTCCTGGTGCCCTGCCAGTCAAAAGACTTTTACTCACAGGCTCCATAACATATGATCTGCCACAGTATTTTTCATAATTCGGCTGACAAGTGTCTCATATAGGCTTCCCTTACAGCAGCAGGCCCCATCTGACCCCAACCTGTGTGATGCATTATTCTTAGTTTCATTTCTCCCTTTTGACCTTATTAGTGACCTGGCACACTTTTGCCAGCATGACTCTAGCACAGAGTCATTAAAACTACTGAGAATATTCCTACCATGTTGATGTGATATTTCCTGGAAGATATGTTTGTTAAAAAAATAAAGAAACATCCAAACATTTTTGCTATCATTCCTACATTGCATATGAAATCATGAGACAATGTGCTTTCCCCAACATTTTTAACCATGAATGCACATAATACTAGAAAGGCTACAGTAAGAGTGAAAAAAGAGAAAAATAAATCTTATTTTTATAAACTCCAAGAATTCTATTTTAAAATACAGGTTAATCTGGAAAGAAATCCTGCAATTCTTTCCATGTACATAGCAGCCCAGGCAAAAAAAGTAGGGATAAACAGTATAAAAGTTCTGTTTTCCATTTCTTTTAGATTGAGGACCGAAGCACTAGACTGGATATGTTTAGAAATCGAATGATTCATTTGAGCTTGGTGGAGAGGAAAGGGGAAGAGTAGCTTCCTAGTAAAGGGATAGTCTGCTCCAAAGCCACAGTATTGCAAAAGGCACACAGTCACTCACAGCAAGAAAAAAAGATGGATTATTTCTTAAACTGAAACATCATTTAATCAAACAGTCAAAAACCAATGTGTACTATGAAAATGTCTATATTTCTACATCACTGCTTATAAACTGGACAAGAACTAAGGTAGGCTTTTAATTGGATGATGTTCATAGTAGGCAATGAATTAGATTATTTGTACAAGAATAAACAGGATTAAATCAACCCTGAAAAAAAGTTCAATAACTTAGGGAATATTTATAGACCCTTAAATAACACTCCAGGATATATTTCTGCACGTTATATTTGAATTGTTGCTGGTATCTATTCTTAGAAAATAAGTATCCAATCTTCTTTATACATATTCTGATAATTTCCTATATGTGGAGCTAATGTACTTTAAAAACAACAACAAAGATTGTTAGGAAGCTGGAAGGATTTGTTGTGCAGTGCTGAGAGTCAGAAGGATAGAAGTGGATACAACTGGAAATAAATAAATAAAATCCTACAGATAGTTATGAATAAATCTTAAAGAAGAATTTTCTCAGAATTTCCTTGAGAATACCTTTATTTATACTAAGAATACAATCTGCCAAAATTTTAGAAAAGTCACTCTTCTTCACTCCCGAGATGAGAACAGGGACCACTGACCACTGCCTAATGACTATTTTTCTCATGTCTATACATCAGACTTCCCACGAAAATGCAACTATGAGTTTCACAAAACCCATGTCATATCTACTTTCTCTTTCCCTTTGTATAAACACAGAGTACTTTCTAATTTATGAATAGAATACAATAGTTAAAGCCCGTCACACTGAACCAATGGATGCAAAGAGGATGTAAAACGGACAAAAAAGCTTGCCATCCATTGGAAAACGTGATGCATCCGTTGTGTACTCACTGTGTATGTGTTTCATATGCTCTATCCGTCAAACATCCGTCTACTGCTATTTCATCCGCTCAAAAAGTTTTGAGCTGCACAAAACTTTTTGAGCGGACGAACTTTCCGTCGCGTACAATCTACATCCGCGACACATACGGGCAACAAATGTTCTACGTCCGTTGTCATCCGTTACACGTCTGATGTATCCTCTCGGCATCCTCTGGCCATCCGCGCAACTCACATCCACTCCAGCGGAAAGAGGGAGGAAGCGAAAGGTACACGGAACGTCCACACAGCGTTAGAAGCACGTACATAGAAAGGATGAAAGTGGATGCATCTCGTACAGAAAGCATTAAAATGGACAAAACGTTCGTATATGGGACGTATCTCAGATATTTACGATGTCTGGAGGATGCCTAGAGTATGTGGAAGGATACCTAGCGGAAAACCGACATTTCCTATAAAAAAGGGGATGAAATCACCTGGATCTCACTTTCAGTCAAGCAGCCCTGGTGTGCAGACCTCTTCAGCCTTGCTCTTGCTCTTCCACATCATCCATTGCTCTCCACCATGGATCATCGCACACTCCTTTTAGTAGCCGCCATCATTCAACACCAGAACCAAGCCCTCTTCAGACTGTTTCACTTTTTCTACGCAAAGTGAAGAAGGAGACGTCCAAGAGCTGTGTGGATCCGACGATGGATCGGGAGAAGAGTGGAGTTTGGACTGTATGACAAGCTGATGGTGGAGCTGAGGAATGAAGACACTCGTGCATTCCAGCTCTTCATGAGGATGCCACCAAACATATTTGACGAAGTTGTGGAGCGTCTGAGACCCAGGTTGACCAAGGCAAACACCAACTTCCGTCCCAGCCTGGACCCTGGACTGAAGATGGCACTGACTCTGTGCCACCTGGCCTCTTGGGACCACGTAAAGAAACATGCAGTATGCCTGGAGGGTGCCACACAACACCATCAGCATTGTGGTCAGAGAAGTGGTGCAGGCCATCATCGAAGAATACGTGGAGGCTTATTTTGCTTGTTGCGGTATCTGCTATCCCGCATCAGATGGGCGTCTCATGACAGGGAGCGAAGGAGAGAAAAAACGACAGGAGACGAAGTTCCTCGAGATGAGTGCGCCCAGAATGGCTGGGTACAAGCTCTTTTATTATGCTCATTCAAAGGAGGGTGATTGTTTATTCAGAACCTAGGTTAAGCCTAGGTCAGACGGAATATACAAATTTAACAATGACTCAGAAAACAGCAGGATATCAGGACAGACAGGATGGCAGGAATTATATTTGATCAGGATATTACTTCTTTACCAAGCTGCCTGCCAGACAATGTAATCCCAAGTGAATAAACCATTTTTGCAAATGTTTGACTCCTTGTCTCTGTACGTGCCCTGTAAAAGGTCACTGAGAAGACAGAAGCTTAATGATTACACGTGAAATGATACAATGTTGAAATGTCTGAATGATCCATAGTTGCATTGATATACAATTGCAAACACATAAATGATACATAGTTACAACA
>BLBF01000025.1:18439870-18469949 GCA_015471245.1 Laticauda colubrina
GCATTGATATACAATTGCAAACACATAAATGATACATAGTTACAACAGCTTGTATCAAAACATTAGGACTCTCCCTGCCTTAACTGGATAAAAGAAGAGCAAAGCCAGTGTTTTCTACAGCTGTTGCTACGAAATGCAAGCCCTGATCTATAATAAATTTGCAACAAGAAAATAAGAGTAACTATTTTAAAAATTAAACCCAGAATTTAGTTTTATTAGATTTATTAGAAAACTAAGAAATTTAACTGTCAGTCTGTTTCAGGATCTCTTCGTTCTCTGGAGCTCATATTGGGGTGTGCCAGAGGAAAGATGGAAATGGGAGCATCCAATTTACAAAGTTTCCTCATGTACTCTGGAATCAGAGGCAATATCTATGAAACATTTATCTTATCAAACAACTTTGAAATTGTCAGTGGTGGGATTCAATTTTTTTTTTAACTACTGTTTCTGTGGGCGTGGCTTGTTGGATGTGGCAAGGGAAGGATACTGTAAAATCTCCAATCAGAGGTGGTATTTGCTGGTTCTCCAAACTAATCAAAATTTCCGCTACCGGTTCTCCAGAACTGGTCTGAACCTGCTGAATTCCACCTCTGTATATTTCAAACTGCTATCTTCAGGGGGGAAAAAGCTGTATCAGCACTTTTAAATTTTCTTGTTGACAAATCTTTTGCAGAACTACAGAAAAGAATTGCATTTCCAAGTGTTTCATGAGTATCAAGTATTCACTCATTGTAGCTGTATGATAAATGAACTGATAAATAAAAGAAAAAGGAGAAAATAAAACATGTAAAGCTATAATTCAACAAAATATGTGCTCCATAATACAACTAAACAATAAAATGTATTTTAGCAGAATTGATGTTTTATGTTGACATTGCCTTCTAAGACAGGAAATAATTAGGAAACTAGGACAATTAGGAAATATATATTTTCTCATCTGTACTAATGTTCCATAATAAGGAACATTAAAATATTTGAAATGTATGCATTTTAAAAAGTTGTTATCTGTTAGCTCCAGAGCACACATTTTTATAAAATTCTTATTTCATGCATTATTATGTTAAAAAGTAACATAACAATGTTACTTTCTAATGCACTGATTTTTTTTTCTTTTTACAACTCTTTAATCCCTTTATTAAGGTGGAGTTGGAGTGGCTGAATGGAGCTGAGCTTTACTGGCCAGATGCCCTTCCTGACGCCTATGTGAAGTTCACAGCAGATATTTTCACTTTATGCCATGACAGAAAAACATCTGCTGCTGCTTAGGATTGAACTCTTAACCTTCCAAGTGGGAAGTGAGGCCACCATGTTGCTTCATCTCTAGGCCACCATGCTTCTCCGATTCCTAATTCTCTAATATTCTGTCAAATAAAAATATGACTTTTTATTCAATTTCTGTGCTTCCAGACTTCTGTACTATTGAACTAAAGCCCATGTCCCACTGCACCAATGCATGCAAAGAGGATGTAAAACGGACAAAAAAGCTTGCCATCCGTTGGAAAATGCAATGCATCCATTGTGTACTCACTGCATATGTGTTTCATATGCTCTATCCGTCGAGCATCAGTCCACTGAGATTTCATCCATGCAAGAAGTTTTGAGCTGCACAAAACTTTTTGAGCAGATGAACTTTCAACCGCGTATGATGTACATCTACGACACATACGGGCAACAAACGTTCTACGTCCGTTGTCATCCGTTAAACGTCCTCTCGGCATCCTCTGGACATCCTCGCAACTCACATCCACTGCAGCTGAAAATGAAAAGAGGGAGGAAGCGAAAGGTACACGGAACGTCCACACAGCGTTAATAGCATGGAAATAGAAAGGATGTAAGCGTATGCATCTCATATATAAAGCATTAAAACGGACAAAACGTTTGTATATGGGATGTATCTCGGATATTTAGAATGTCTGGAGTATGCCTAGAGTATGTGGAAGGACAACTAGCAGAAAATCGATATTTTCTATAAAAAGGGGGAGGAAATCACCTGGATCTCAGTATCAGTTCTGCAGCCGTGGTGTACAGATCTCTTCAACCTTGGTCTTGCTCTTCCACATCATCCATTGATCTCCACCATGGATCATCACACAGTCCTTATGGTAGCTGCGGTCATTCAACACCAGAACCAAGCCCTGTTCAGACTGTTTCACCTTTTCTACGCAAGGAGAAGGAGATGTCCAAGAGCTGTGTGGGTCCAACGATGGATCGGGAGAAGAGTGGAGTTTGGACTGTATGACAAGCTGATGGTGGAGCTGAGGAATGAAGACCCTCGTGCATTCCAGAACTTCATGAGGATGCCACCAGCCATGTTTGATGAAATTGTAGAGCGTCTGAGACCCAGGTTGACCAAGCCAAGCACCAACTTCCATCCCAACCTGGACCCTGGACTGAAGGTGGCACTGACTCTGCCTCTGGAACCACATACAGGTGGCCTCTGGAACCACATACAGAAACATGCAGTATGCTTGGAGGGTGCCACACAACACCATCAGCAAAGTGATCAGAGAAGTGGTGCAGGCCATCATCGAAGAATACGTGGAGGAGTTCCTCCAGTGCCCCACCACTGAAGAAGGCTAGAGGAAATTTGCAGAACAGTGGGATCAGAGGTGGAACTTTCCCCACACCGTTGGAGCCATAGATGGGAATCACGTGGCCTGCAAAGGTCCAGCCAACTCAGTGTCCTCTTATTACAACTACAAGGGCTTCTTCAGTATCATCCTCTTTGCCATGGTTGATGCTGACTACAAGTTCACGTACATCGATGCTTCAGGCAACGGGTCAGCTTCAGATAGCCAGGTATACAACGCAAGTGACCTCAAGGATGGGCTGGAACGCAACCTCATCATGGGTTTTCCAGATCCAGACTCTCTACCCAATGACACACAAGATGTGCCCTACTTCATCATGGGTGATGACGCCTTCTCCCTCAGAACCTACCTCATGAAGCCCTACACTTTAAGATACCTCACCCATGAAGAGAGGATCTTCAACTACAGGCTGTCCAGGGCAGGATGGGTGGTGGAGAACGCCTTTGGCATCCTGGCCAACAGGTTCCAGGTACTTCTCACCACCATGCAGCATTGTCCACAGACTGTGAGGAACATCGTGGAAGCTTGCTGCATTCTGCACAATCTCATGCGCACCCGCTACCCAGTGTTGCAGAACAGGCTCGTGGACCGCCAACAAGGCAATGGCGACATGGAGCCTGGTGAATGAAGGCAAGGGCGAAACCTGATAGATACTGTGGATGTACAAGGCCCCAACAGAGCTTCATGTGGAGGGAAGAAGCAGCGCAACCTCCTGAAACACTGGTGCAACTCCCCAGCTGGAGCAGTGGAGTGGCAAGACAGGATGATAGATGCTTAATGGATGCTTCCTTGAGCCTGTCTCATAACACTGATGAGATTGTGCCATTTATGTTGAGTGGCCTTACAATTAATAGGGCATTAATGAAGAGTTTTGTTTATATTGAAATGTGTGGATCAATGATTAAATTGTTGTTGATGATAAAGGGCCATATGTGTGGCAGCTGGGAGGGTGGACCATACAGTCCCACTATGCTTGCACTGGTGCAGAAGAGCTGTGATCCTCTCCTTCATCGCCTGGTACTGGGCCTCGGGCATGTCCATGAGGGTCTGGCCCACATACGTGATGAAGGGCTTGCAGTTGGAGGATGGTATGTCAAAGTGGACCAGCTGGGAGCGGAGATCTGTGCTTGCTTTGACTGTGTCCCTGATCTCAAGAGGACAGTATGGCTCTCTTCCTCCGGTCTGCCTCTCTTCCTGCTTTCTGTGGAGGTGGAGCTGGGTGTGGGTGTGGGTTAGTCTCTGGTGGCTGCCTCTTCTTGCTCCATCTGAGACAGGGGATCCTCCATGTCCTCTGGCACGGGGAATGCAGCTGTGGGGGGAGTCTCTGTCATGGGGTCCTCCAAAGACACCTGCCTGGACACGGTAGTCGTCTCCTGGCTGGAAGAGGAGTGGCTCTCTATGGGCTGTCTGAGGGAGAGGGTTGACAGAGGGGCTGCTACTCGGTAGCGGATCTCACCCTCCAGGAAGCTGCACCTGGCCATGACATAGGTCTCCCGGTCAGTGAGCTTGACAGCGGCCTGCCCGGATCTCTTCAGGTGCAGCTTGCCATACCAGGTGTGCATATGCTTCCACCACCCCAGGAGGACATCTGAAGTGTAGCCCAGGCTCTCCGCCTTCTCTCTCCACGCTACCTGCTTCTGCTTGGTGTCGCGATAGAGTTCTCAGCCATTCCAGCACCTCCTCCTCATGGTCCTTGGAAATGGAGTACTGTTTCCTCTTCCCCTTCTCCTTGCCTTGCTTCTTCTTCCCTCTGGCAGGGGCTTCAGGGCCTTCAGCAGCAGGGCTTTGAGGGCCTTGGGGCTGGTCCACCACAGCAGTAGCAGCAGGAGAAGCAGCAGCAGGAGAAGCACCAGCAGCAGCACCACCAGCAGCAGAAGCACCAGCAGCAGCAACACCAGGAGCACCAGGAGCAGGAGCACCAGCAGCTTCAGAGTCAGCGCCAGGGGGTGGGATGGTGGTTCTATGCATCCTATAGGCGTCCGTGATGCATCCGCGTCATCCGCTACGCATCCGCTCCTTCCGCTACGCGTCCGCTTCGCTATTCTCCCCCGGAAGCCCTGCGGATGTGTCATCCTCTTCCATCTGCTTCCATCCGCTAGGCTTCCTACGAAGGTCCGCTTTACATCCCCACTACATCCTCCCCACGTCCGTTCCTTTCCGTTGTTGTCCGTTCTGTTTATGCAAATTTGGGGCACTTTTGAGAGCGGATAACAATGGATGGAAAATTTGCTTGTCCGCTGTGTCCTTTTTACATATGTTTTGCATCCGTTGGCCGGTGTGACCTAGCCTTAAAACGAAATATTCCTTTTTTAAAAAAGCCATTTGAAAAGAAAATACCGCAGTAACTGCTTCCAGTAACAGGGCCTCCATCTCTGAACACAAACTATTTCAGGATTTCCCCCTCCGCACAGCTCCCCCCACTTGGGTTTTCCTATGTCCAAAATGTTATACTGCAAAATGTCAGATTTAGAAAAGAAAAACTAACAAGTAAGTAAGACTTACAACTGATGGGGCAAGATAATGAATTATAAAAGGAAATTTCACTAGATCTACAAAAAAAAAACAAAAACTTGCCTGAGCTTTTAAAATTTAGAAAGGAAATATAAATGAAAAACCTGGAGAATGACCTGGATAACTTTTTCCTACTGGATTTATAAAAGCAGCTTGTTAAAATCTTGAAGATCTTGTTGTAATGGGACAAAGAAGAAATGAAGAAGAATCAAATACTCTGGCAAAATTGGAACTAAAAGATTAAGACTTATAAGTAAAAGGAAGAAGTATAAAGTTGGTGTATTTGATCAAAGTTAAAAAAAGAAAGGTATCTTACTTCTGGTTAAACTATTTGGACTTTCTGCTGACACCAGGACTGAAAAGATATTTATGGATTTGTTTATATATAAGCAATGGGATGGAGATAATTGCTTGTAACTTCAGAGAGAGTGAAGATTAGTACATTTGTTTATACTTGTTGAGATGAATGTTTGAAGTCACTTTATATATTTCTTTTCTCTTGCTTCTCTTTTTCTATTTCCTTGTACTTTTTATTTCTATTTTCTTTTCTTTCTGTAAATTTAATTTGCATTCAGTTTTATATTATATATCAACATTTTTAATAAAATTATAAATAGTAATAATAATTGTGTTAGATATATAGTAATTGTGTTTACTTTTTGCCTAACCTCCAGGTACTCAGATTATACCATCTTACTTCTGAAACCCATTTTTATATCTGCATAAAACTCTTATACTTATTGCTAAGAGGAATGCAACGCAGACTAGCAAATTGTTTTGATTATTTGTAATAGAAATGTTTGAAGGAAGGTATTGTCTTGCCAGTATCTCATTAATAGCATGAAATAGGTTACATTCCCAGATATCTCTTCACATTGTTTACTTCTAAGTAGATGTGTAAATAATTGGGCTAAATATTAGAATGCACGGAAAGAGTGAACACTAGGGGTCAGTGTAAGAAATGAAGAAAAAAAAACAAAACCTGTTGCTTCCAATCAGGTGGATAAGTTAAAAAACCAGAACCAGCTGTGACCACATTTACTTGTAACTGCATAATACTGTTAACAAGCCAACCTTCCTTAGAAAACTGATTCCCAAACCATTAGGTTCACTTGAAATCAGATAAGTATTAGAAGCCGCAATGATTTCTCTCTATTAAATGCCACTGAAGTGGTTGTTAAAATAAAGCAAAATACCTTATAACATTAGGCATTAATTTATTTCATCAATACTTATCCAGCATATATTCAGATGGAAGTTGACCATACCAACTGTAACTCTATAAAAGTTCCTTAATAACTGGCATAGGATTTGAGTATTACAGTTGGTAATTTGGAAAGTTTAATGGCTACTGATTAGATTAATCTATTTCGACTGATGCAGAACTGGTATGGGCATATTTGGTTGGAATGTTTGACTATGCAAAAAGAACCAGCTGGAATTATTATTTATTGAAAAAATTAGAAATGCTGATGTTACTTTAAATATAACTGATTTCTTAGCCCAAGGATTGCAGTCTGGTAGAAGTTTAACTTAGACTAAAATTGGCAAGTTTTTTAAAATAGTTGCTTTATACAGAATTGCTACTAAATCAGTATTAGTATCGAACTTTCTATTTCACAGCCATCATCGTTTATTCATGTACACACCTTCTCTTGTAGCTGCTTTCATAAGTTAGCTACAATGTAGCTGAATTTTTAAAAATTGTCATTTTTATATTGTAGGGTAAAACATAAATTTAAAACAAATACGTAAAAATAGGGAACACTTTGAATTTTAAACATTCAGTGATGACCTTTAGATTCAAGAGATGAAAGAACATTCTCTCTCTTGCTGCTTGGGTTGAGAAAATCCAAGAAACTTGTGACTGAATTTTAAAATAACCCACAACTTTTAAATTGCATTTTTACTATGGTTTTATTCCTTTGTAGTATTTCTGTTCTCCTTCACAGGGCAGGGTTGAGCACTTGGCATCCCATAAACCCCTTCCCTCCCACCCCCACCCCAAGATAATTGTTTGTATTTACCAGAAAAACAAATGCACAGTTTCTGCAAGACATAATGCACCTGTTTTATCCCATTAAATCATTCTCAGGTCCAGCCAATTTCAATTCTTTAATGAGAATTTGGATGCAACTTTATGGATTAGCAGTCCTTCAGGAGAGATGGATGGATATGATCCAATAAGAATTTTTGAAGCTCATAATCATAATTTGTTAGAAGTCACAATTAAATTTGAGGGAAAAGGTCACAGGTGTCTCGCACACACAAAGCATACATATAAGGCTTATTTTGCTTGTATCAAAACATCAGGACTCTTCCCTGCCTTAACTGGATAAAAGAAGAGCAAAGCCAGTGTTTTCTACAGCTGTTGCTACGAAATGCAAGCCCTGATCTATAATAAATTTGCAACAAGAAAATAAGAGTAACTATTTTAAAAATTAAACCCAGAATTTAGTTTTATTAGATTTATTAGAAAACTAAGAAATTTAACTGTCAGTCTGTTTCAGGATCTCTTCGTTCTCTGGAGCTCATATTGGGGTGTGCCAGAGGAAAGATGGAAATGGGAGCATCCAATTTACAAAGTTTCCTCATGTACTCTGGAATCAGAGGCAATATCTATGAAACATTTATCTTATCAAACAACTTTGAAATTGTCAGTGGTGGGATTCAATTTTTTTTTAACTACTGTTTCTGTGGGCGTGGCTTGTTGGATGTGGCAAGGGAAGGATACTGTAAAATCTCCAATCAGAGGTGGTATTTGCTGGTTCTCCAAACTAATCAAAATTTCCGCTACCGGTTCTCCAGAACTGGTCTGAACCTGCTGAATTCCACCTCTGTATATTTCAAACTGCTATCTTCAGGGGGGAAAAAGCTGTATCAGCACTTTTAAATTTTCTTGTTGACAAATCTTTTGCAGAACTACAGAAAAGAATTGCATTTCCAAGTGTTTCATGAGTATCAAGTATTCACTCATTGTAGCTGTATGATAAATGAACTGATAAATAAAAGAAAAAGGAGAAAATAAAACATGTAAAGCTATAATTCAACAAAATATGTGCTCCATAATACAACTAAACAATAAAATGTATTTTAGCAGAATTGATGTTTTATGTTGACATTGCCTTCTAAGACAGGAAATAATTAGGAAACTAGGACAATTAGGAAATATATATTTTCTCATCTGTACTAATGTTCCATAATAAGGAACATTAAAATATTTGAAATGTATGCATTTTAAAAAGTTGTTATCTGTTAGCTCCAGAGCACACATTTTTATAAAATTCTTATTTCATGCATTATTATGTTAAAAAGTAACATAACAATGTTACTTTCTAATGCACTGATTTTTTTTTCTTTTTACAACTCTTTAATCCCTTTATTAAGGTGGAGTTGGAGTGGCTGAATGGAGCTGAGCTTCACTGGCCAGATGCCCTTCCTGACGCCTATGTGAAGTTCACAGCAGATATTTTCACTTTATGCCATGACAGAAAAACATCTGCTGCTGCTTAGGATTGAACTCTTAACCTTCCAAGTGAGAAGTGAGGCCACCATGTTGCTTCATCTCTAGGCCACCATGCTTCTCCGATTCCTAATTCTCTAATATTCTGTCAAATAAAAATATGACTTTTTATTCAATTTCTGTGCTTTCAGACTTCTGTACTATTGAACTAAAGCCCATGTCCCACTGGACTAACGGATGCAAAGTCCGTGATCATCCGTTAAATGTCCGCTGTATCCTCTCGGCATCCTCTGGACATCCTCGCAACTCACATCCACTGCAGCTGAAAATGGAAAGAGGGAGGAAGCGAAAGGTACACGGAACATCCACACAGCGTTAGTAGCATGGAAATAGAAAGGATGTAAGCGTATGCATCTCATATATAAAGCATTAAAACGGACAAAACGTTTGTATATGGGATGTATCTCGGATATTTAGAATGTCTGGAGTATGCCTAGAGTATGTGGAAGGACATCTAGCAGAAAATCGATATTTTCTATAAAAAGGGGGAGGAAATCACCTGGATCTCAGTATCAGTTCTGCAGCCGTGGTGTACAGACCTCTTCAACCTTGGTCTTGCTCTTCCACATCATCCATTGATCTCCACCATGGATCATCACACAGTCCTTATGGTAGCTGCGATCATTCAACACCAGAACCAAGCCCTGTTCAGACTGTTTCACCTTTTCTACACAAGGAGAAGGAGATGTCCAAGAGCTGTGGAATTTGGACTGTATGACAAGCTGATGGAGGAGCTGAGGAATGAAGACCCTCATGCATTCCAGCACTTCATGAGGATGCCATCAGCCATGTTTGATGAAATTGTAGAGCGTCTGAGACCCAGGTTGACCAAGCCAAGCACCAACTTCCGTCCCAACCTGGACCCTGGACTGAAGGTGGCACTGACTCTGCCTCTGGAACCACATACAGGTGGCCTCTGGAACCACATACAGAAACATGCAGTATGCTTGGAGGGTGCCACACAACACCATCAGCAAAGTGATCAGAGAAGTGGTGCAGGCCATCATCGAAGAATACGTGGAGGAGTTCCTCCAATGCCCTGCCACTGAAGAAGGCTAGAGGAAACTTGCAGAACAGTGGGATCAGAGGTGGAACTTTCCCCACACCGTTGGAGCCATAGATGGGAAGCACGTGGCCTGCAAAGCTCCAGCCAACTCAGTGTCCTCTTATTACAACTACAAGGGCTTCTTCAGTATCATCCTCTTTGCCATGGTTGATGCTGACTACAAGTTCATGTACATCGATGCTTCAGGCAACGGGTCAGCTTCAGATAGCCAGGTATACAATGCAAGTGACCTCAAGGATGGGCTGGAACGCAACCTCATCATGGGTTTTCCAGATCCAGACCCCCTACCCAATGACACATAAGATATGCCCTACTTCATCATGGGTGATGACGCCTTCTCCCTCAGAACCTACCTCATGAAGCCCTACACTTCAAGATACCTCACCCATGAAGAGAGGATCTTCAACTATAGGCTGTCCAGGGCAAGACGGGTAGTGGAGAACACCTTTGGCATCCTGGCTAACAGGTTCCAGGTACTTCTCACCACCATGCAGCTTCACCCAGGGACTGTGAGGAGCATCGTGGAAGCTTGCTGCATCCTGCACAATCTCATGCGCACCCGCTACCCAGTGTTGCAGAACAGGCTTGTGGACCGTCAACAAAGGCAATGGGGACATGGAGCCTGGTGAATGGAGGCAAGGACAAAACCTGATAGACACTGTGGATGTACAAGGCCCCAACAGAGCTTCACGTGAAGGGAAGAAGCAGCGCAACCTCCTGAAACACTGGTGCAACTCCCCAGCTGGAGCAGTGGAGTGGCAAGACAGGATGATAGATGCTTAATGGATGCTTCCTTGAGCCTGTCTCATAAGACTGATGAGATTGTGTCACGTATGTTGAGTGGTCCTACAATGAATAGGGCATCAATAAAGAGCTTTGTTTATTTTGAAATGTGTTGATCAATGAATAAATTGTTATTGATAAAAAAGGGCCATATGTGTGGCAGCTGGGAGGGTGGACCATACAGTCCCACTATGCTTGCACTGGAGGTTTATCTATCCCACAGCTATCCTTACCTATCCCACAACTATCCTTACCCATCCCACAACTATCCTTACCCATCCCACAGCTATCCTTACCTATCCCACAGCTATCCTTACCCATCCCACAACTATCCTTACCTATCCCACAAGCATGCAAAGGTTTAACCATTTTTTCAAAGTTTTCACCAACACTTTATTGAATAAATAAAATGAACCAAGTGTGTGAAGCAAAGATAACCTTTATTAATAGCTGTCTTTAGTAAACTTTATGACTATTAAAAAAGCAAAATGAACCAAGTAAAGTGTCTTTAAGCAAAGATAAAGTGAACAGGTAACAACTCAGTCTCTGGCACTATTCTCAGTCACTCTGAGGCATGTCCATGGTCTCAGCCGTCAAGCGGCCAGGGACTGTGGAGGTGGCTGTGGCTGGAGTGCTGGTCTGAGGCGTCATTGGGGTGTTTGGCCCCAAGAGTACAACAGGGGATGGTGTTTTAGGAAGCTCTCAGAGAGCTGACTCAGTCCCGTGAGGTTGAGAGGTCCTTCATCAAGGACCTGGGATGTCAGGCACAAGACTGATGACAGAATGTCCGTTGAGGGGCTTGGCTGTGGGCTGGAGGAAGGAGGAGTGTAGTGGGGCTGTGTGGTCTGCAGCTGGGCGAGATGAAGAGTCTGTGGCGTGCAATGAACTGGGAAGGGCTGCCTCTGCTATGGGAAGTCCTGGTACTTGTAGCCTTGGTAGATGAGGGGTTGTTGAAAGCCGTGGAAGGGTTGTGACATCGCCTGGGGTGGAGGAGCAGACCCGGACTGGGTCGGAGCAGGTTCAGCTGGGCCTGGAGGGTGGTGCAGAAGTGCTGTGATCTTCTGCTTCATCACCTGGTACTGGGCCTCGGGCAGGTCCATGAGGGTCTGGCTCATGTAGGTGATGAAGGGCTTCTGGTTCAAGGATGGTATGTCGCTGTGGACTAGCTGAGAGAGAAGATCTGTGCTGGTTTTGATTGTGTCCCTGATCTCCAAGAGGATAGTGTGGCTCTGGCCCTCCAGTCTGCCTCTCTGCCTGCTTTCTGTGGAGGTGGAGCTGGGGGTGGGGGTGATTGGTCTCTGGTGGCTGCCGCTTTTTCCTCCATTTGTGACAGGGGATCCTCCACATCCTCCGGCATGGGGAGTGCAGCTGTCGGGGGGGTCTCTGCCATGGGGCCCTCCGAAGACACCTGCCTGGACACGGTTGCTGTCTCCTGGCTGGAATAGGACTGGCTGTCTCTGGGCTGTCTGAGAGGGGTCTCAGAGGGGCTGCTCCTTGGTGGTGGACCTCACCCTCCAGGAAGCTGCAGTTGACCATGATGTACATCTCCTGGAGCTTGACAGCGGCCTGGCCAGATTTCTTGAGGTGTAGTTTGCCATACCAGGTGTACATGTGCTTCCACTATCCCAGGAGTAGGACTGAAGTGTAGCTCAGGCTCTCTGCCTTGTCTTTCCAAACTGCCTGCTTCCTCTTGGTGTTGCGATAGAGTCTGTGGCCCTTTCTCCACAGATACTCGTTCTCCCTCCGCCATTCCAGCACCTCCTCCTCATGGTCCTCGGAAAGGGTGTACTGTTTCCTCTCTCTCTTCTACCCTTGTCTCTTCCTTCCTCTGGCAGGGGCTTGAGCAGCAGGGCCTTCAGGGGCTTGAGCAGCAGGGCTTTGAGGGCCTTGGGGCTGGTCCACTACAGCAGCAGCAGCAGCAGAAGCACCACCAGCAGCAGCAGCAGAAGCAGGAGCAGCAGAAGCACCAGCAGCAGCAGGAGAAGCACCAGCACCACCAGCACCAGCACCACCACCACCAGCAGAAGCACCAGCAGAAGCACCACCACCAGCAGCAGAAGCACCAGCAGCTTCAGAGTCAGTGCCAGGGGGTGGGATGGTGGTTCTGTCCTTCTTGCCAGGGCTGGCAGGAGTAGGCACAGGCTTTCTCTTCTTCCCTGACTGACGAACCAGGGTGTTATTCGAAGATGTCTGTGGCAGAACTTCTTTCCTCTGAATGCTGACTGCTTGCGAGCTGCATCCTTTTATATCCGCAGAGCTGACGCAATTCATCCTCCCCGCATGCGCAGTGAACGCTTTGCATCCGCTACGCATTCGCTATGCATCCTTTTAGGCGTCCGTGATGCATCCGCGTCATCCGCTACGCATCCGCCCCTTCCGCTATGCATCCACTTCGCAATTCTCCCCCGGAAGCCCTTCGGATGTGTCATCCGCTTCCATCCGCTGTCATCCTCTAGGCTTCCTACGAACATCCGCTTAACATCCTCGCTACGTACTACCCCCGTCCGTTCCTTTCCGTTCTTTTCCGTTCTGTTTATGCAAATTTGGGCACTTTTTGGAGCGGATAACAACGGATGGAGCCACCCCCAAAATTTTGCTCCTCCGCTGTGTCCTTTTTGCATATGTTTTGCATCCGTCGGCCAGTGGGACCTAGCCTTAAAACAGGTATGTGTTAAGACTGAAGATCCAATTCCTAACTAAATATTAGGAAAAAAAAAAAAGATTTTGTACCCAGATAGTTTTTATATCTTCTTTACCTATTCATATATACCTAATGTATTTTCCGGTCCACTGAATTAAGTATACAACTTTCTACTAAGCTCACATGTTTAGCTATCTAGAAGATTGTTTGTATCTTGTGATTAATAAGATCCCAAATGGGGTAACCATTCCCTTTATTTTATACAATTGAAAATTAATTATATGACTTTTTTCTATTTTGGTAACCTCTTTAATTAAGGTCCTCACAGGAAGCTTTATTACTTTTTAAAACAATCACATACAACAAGAACTTTTAACGATGCCCCACTGGTAAGAAGTGACAGTGGCAAATAATTGTCTAAAAGTAGTTAAGCATTTTTTTGCCATGTTAACTGATAATGAATTTAACACACTCATTTTAAACAAATCTAGGAGTAACACACTATTACAGCTCATGTTATTCATTCATAAAAATATTTAACTTTATTAGTATTTACAAACTACAAGTGGTTTGCAAACTACAAGTGGTTTGCAAAAATGCAAAATATTTTTAAAATACTATTTTGTAATATTTAAAATATTATCTAAGGCTAAATACAGATTACATACCAAACCATAATGGCAGCCATACTTAAAAATGCATTCTACAGGGTGTTTTCAAAGTGCAAATTTGGAACATGCAAATATTACATAATTTATTTTTTTATTAAATAAAAACATAACCAATAATCATTTCCTTTGTACTTTAATTCCCTCAAAATACTGAAAGAAGATATATATATCATGTTCATGTTTTTTTTTTCTCAATTTTTACTTTTTCTCAATTTTTCATGCAACAAGGCAAAGGGTATTGCACAGACTCTTGGCATCAGGCATGGGTAATATTTGATAGCTTTACTTCGATATTCTGAAATGTAGCAAATGGAGATTACCTATCTTACTGGCTAGTAATATTCATAAAATGGGATACTGATCACTTTGTCAGAAACAGATATTTTACTGAAACTGTTGGTCTTCTGTTTTCATTTCTTCAACAACAACAAAAATCTTACCAAATTAATCAGTTGAGTGTGGACAATGTCTTCAACCAATATTGCTGATTCATGTAGGGGCCTGCGAGCATCTCCTAAGGAAAACCTAAGAGACAATTTACTGTAATTAGCAAACTAAAAATAAATAAATGCAGGAGAGAGAAAAAGAAATAGTGTTAAATAGTAAAAGAATTATTAGACCACATGATGCAAATGGATTGGGAAAAAAAAGTATGTTAAACCTTAACCCATGGCCTTCATGGCTTTTAACCTGGGCATAAATCAGGATTTTAAGAATTCTATTCTGTGGGAAGATAATGCCTAGGAGCAATTAAGCTGTCTCCACAGTTCAGTGATTAATAGCTGCATCCACCAAAAATTCCTCTATAGCTAAAATTCAAAACTTTATATTGATTTCCTGAAATATGCCATTAATGTAAACTTGGAAGATCTAGTAGGATTTAGGGTACCTAGAAAATCGCTCATAGTCCTATGTTCTATAAATTTATCTGATCTCCATCAAAAATAGTCATCACAATATGGTCATCACAATATCTTGTGGCAAAGAATAAATTGTGACAACTTCAGGAAGTAACTTGGGAAATATTTTATTGATATATACCAATTTTTTCGATAGAAAGGCAGCATACCCTCTATACAGTGATGGTGAACATTTTTGTTGTAGTGTGCCGAAAGCATGCATGCGCAAGTGCACATGCATGCATGCCGGCACCCATAATGCAATGTGCACCCATGCATGCATGAGCAACACCCCCATCCTGCCCCTTACTTGCACTGCACGTGCATGTGCCACCCAGCTGATTTTTGGACTGTTTGAGGCCTTTTTTGCCCTCCCGAGGTTCGAGGGAAGCCTCTGCAGCCCGAAAAACGGGCCTTCCAGAAATACCAGAAGTGCTAGTTTTCAGCCTTTGGAGGGTCTCTGGAGCCTGGGGAGGCTATTTTTGGCCTCTCGGAGGCTCGGGGGAAGCCTCTGCAACCTTGGGAGGCCGAAAAACAGGCTTGTTTCAGCACTTCTGGTATTTCCGGAAGGCCTGTTTTTCGGACTCCCAAGGCTGCAAAGGCTTCCCTTGAGCCTCCAGGAGGCTGAAAAATGCTTCAAATGGGCCAAAAATCAGCTGGGAGGCACATGCATGCGCAGTGCAAGTAAGTTTGGCTGAAGCTCGCATGCCTGCACAAATGGCTCTACGTGCCACCTGTGGCATGCGTGCCATAGGTTTGCCATCATGACTCTGTAAGATGTAAAGCTGATAAACTGGTGACTAGGTCCATAATTCTTTCTTTACTAGAATTATGTTTCCAATTACACAAGTGTCCCTTGATGGAATTCATTTGCCTCCCAACTACTACTGGATTTACCTACTGATCCCTTCATCATGACTGTGTTTTTTTCTGCCTGGTTTTTGGGTGCTGGATGCCCAAGCCTAACCCAATGATGCAATGTGAAAAATAAAATATTTTCTGAGTAATACATTTTTACATTTTTTCAGTTCTGTCATATTATTGTACATTGAGCTAATTTCTAGCCATTATTCCACAGCAAAACATTTTTGCCCAGTGTGAGAACTTTTAACAGAAAAGTTTTAATGGGAAAAAATGGAGAATAATCATGAGCAAAATTTGGGAGTTGGCTCCCAAATACACAAACGTTTGAAAGTTTATTGTTCTTTGTTGATTTAGAGATAATGTATGATATTTATTATGCTTATGCCTATTATGTGTATTATTAAATTGTGGGATGTTATGCATGAGTACATAGTTGAAGATTGGTTTCTAAGTGCAATCAGTGTGATATTAGTAAAATATGAGGAAGAATAAATGGAATGGTTAGTGAAAAGTTCAACATTAAGCAAGAAGTAATGCAAGGATATACTTTGTGCCATTTATTCTTTAATATATTTATAATGACCACATAAGGGTAGCTGTAGTGATATTGGAAGTGTGATAATTGGGAGTATGAATATAAATCTGCTTTGGATATAAATGATACTATTGAAGAAAACCTAAATGTTTAGATAGACTATATGATGCAAAAAGGAGTACAGATCTCAAAAGATATGTAATAAAAACTAAAACAACTGTTAGAGTAATTTACGGTATAAAGAAAATAGGGACATGTTAAGATGCACAAATAGGTATGAACATTTATATATATAAAAAAACAACAACTCAGTAGCATCAATCTTCCAAATTCCAATTTATATGAGAGAAGTTAGAATATACTATGATTAAGGACAAATTTAGGTTCCTGTTAGACCTGCCACAACTTAGAACTCTAAATAAAAACATTCCTTGGCTCCATTTATTGAGAAAGGTATAGTTTATATCTTTCTATAGTTCAAGTGTATTGCAGTAGTGCAAAGCCAGAACTGAAAATTGCACTCCAAATGTTATATTTTTTCCTCTCTTAAAAGTATCTGATTGCCACCCTAGGGGAACCAATCAGGTTCAGGCAAGATATTTTCATAATGGTCAGTTCAAGCATAGTTTGGTATGTGGTCCCCTCCTTCTTCCAGCTGGGTTAACCTTGAGGCAGTACCTCGAGGAGACACAGCATTTGCTTTTGTTTCCTGAAACATTCCCCCTTCCTTCCCCCTCCCCACAATTCATGGCAGTCTGTCATCATCTAGCAGTGAAGCACAAGCAAGCATAAGGTGGCAGCTGACAGCTCCCTCCATGGGATGAAACAATGGCTGCATCCTATAGATAAATCCTTTACAAATTATTACAGGGAGTCTTCATGCCATAGTCAGCAAAATGTAGAGCAAACAATTAATGCTGCA
Organism: Laticauda colubrina; assembly: GCA_015471245.1. NCBI lineage: Eukaryota > Metazoa > Chordata > Lepidosauria > Squamata > Elapidae > Laticauda > Laticauda colubrina. The sequence continues at coordinate 18,456,877 of BLBF01000025.1, forward strand.
AAATTATTTGTTTCATAATGAAAGATGTTTCTGGGGAAGAAAGACTTAGAGACAAACTTCAAACCACTCGTGGTGGAGGAACATGTCCACTGACAGGAATGTCCTCATGGTCAGGGATGGTATCCGACCGGCATAACTCCCGGTTCTGTCGCTCTGCATCGTGCGCGCGCATGACCTGCTGAGCTGCCTGGATAGCTGAGCAGCACTGCGTTCAAGGGCGTAGCGGTTGGAAAGGCCCTTTTCCCCTTTTTCAACCGAGCTGTGTCATGCAAAGCAGCTGCGGTTGAAAACGCAGGAAATAAAGGTCAGGTAAGAACCCGGGTGGGTGGGTGGCCAAAACAGCAACAAACATAGAACCAGTTCTATGTATGCTCTCTGTTTGCTGCTGTTCAGAGCAACCAGATCTACAGAAGTGGACAGAACCGGTAGAATCCCATCTCTGCTCATGGTGAAAGAAGGCAATAAACACAATAAAAAAATTGCATTCTGAATTTGCAATCCTATGAAATATGACAACCCAGATAGCTATCCTCAAGTTTTTGAGCATGTATGCGTATGTTTTAAGTCAGTATAGTGGGGAGATGATTCTGGCAGCAAAGGAATCAAGGACCAAAGGGACTTGTGGTGTGGGTACATACGATATTCAGAAAGCAGCATATTTTCCTTATCTATATCTTTCTATCTTTGAGCAAACCTTGATACACAGGCAATATGGCATGCAGCTGCTCAGGAATCAATATCTTCTCATGTATTCTTTTAAAAAAAGATGTAAAGATTGTAACCTACTAAAATCAATAATGTTGTCTGCTTTTGTCTTGGAAAATGATTCACAAAGACAACCAGGAAAAATGCACAGCAATGAAAACAACCAGTGTTTCACATGCAAAGCACAATGACTTTCTAGCATGCAACTCAGCCTGCTTTCATAAAAGTTTCTGCAGATACTTATGCATCTACAGAAACAGCCTGCTTGAAAGAGAAACAAACAAACCAGGAAGTAATAATCTATTTGCATAAAGTGGGTTTGATCTATTAAAGAAGACTGTTTAAAATACAAATTTTCCTATGTAGGTAGGTAATTGGGGCAATAATAATGAATAGAGTTTTTAACAATGAATAGATCTGTACTAATACTGTAGTGATTAAGGTACCAGGCTAGAAACCAGGATACTGTAAGTATTCCTACCTTATATATAAAGTCAACTGGGTGACCTTGGACCAATCACCCACTCTCAGCCCCAGGAATAAAAAGGTCATGGAAAACCACTTCTGGAAAAAGTTGCTAAGAAAACAAGAGACTTGCCTAAGGCAGTTGCTCAGAGTCAACACTGGTTCGAAGACAACCCCAGCCCCCAAATTATATTGTGATTCTAGTAGCTCAAACAACTAGAGGCTACATATTAGTTGCACTCTAAAAGCAAGCTACTTTGGACAATATCAGTTGCTTACATCCTACATAAGAAAAAATGAATGAGCACAATATACTGATAAAAAAATTATCTCACTAATTTATGGCTCAGTGTATTGTACACATAGAGTGATTAGTCTACAGTTCTATTTGTTGTGTGAACTATGTAGGTCTACTTAGATAATTCAATAAACCATAGTTAAAAAAATGAATTAGCATGTTTTTCAAATTCACCCACTAGGGACACAGCAATTAATGGGCTCATTTGGTCCCGACGTTCAGTGGTGAACCACCCTCTGTAACAATAATTTATCCAATTTAAGAAAGGCATAATACTTCCCAATGCAAGTGTTTTATAGGCCAGAAGAAATAAACTTGTGGTTACTCAGCTTTCCACAGAAGGAATGTCATTCTTTTTTTTTTTTATCCCACTGAATTCAATGAAATTTACTCCCAGGTAAAATCTAGTATTGCAGCATCTGAGAGAATTCTCTAACAGAAGGGTTATACTGTATAGTAGCTTGTCTTAAAATCAATTTCTTGTCACTCCTATCTAGTAAATACTCTAAATTCGGTGAAGCTGGTTCTCAATAAGGACATTTAACATGTAGCTTTTTTAGCACTCCCAAGAGCTACATGATGTAGCAATAATGAGAAAAATCTAATCAATGGCCCTATGCACATTCCTATCTTTTTTCTCACCTTTTCACCAGATTCATTTCAAAGGAGATGACCTTTGGGTAAACCAAATAAACAGTTAACTAATTCTACCCCTTCAGTCCTTCTATGCATATGTGTTAATCAATCCTAAAAGGATTTAAAAACAAATTGTAAAGGTGTTAATTTAATCTCCATTCTTTCCACTTATTTTCATAGGACTTTCAGATCTGGTTGTAAAACTCTGCCATCTCGTGATCATCTGGATTTTTACAGATATGGTAGCCCTGCTATAAATTAAAAGAGGCTCTTTTTGTGGTAGTACATTCAGATTTTCTATCAATCAATATGTATCTGTGTGTAGAGCAGGGGTGGGCAATTAATTTTCCCAAGGGGCCACATGTTAAATTGGGACTGTTGTGGATGGCCACTAGCAACGCCTCCCTGCCTCAATGCTTTCCCCACCCTGCGCCCACTTTACTGCCACCCCAGCCTCCGCTATCCTCTGCCATCACTACCTCACCTCTGATGTTGCTGACACCCCGCCCCACTGTTGCAGGCCAGACTGAGAATGCTCATGGGCTGGATGTGACTTCCAGACCCAAGACTGGTATAGCTTGCATATACTATTTAAGAGAGAAAATGTGGAACTGTTAAAAAGACAACCTGGGGCAAAAAAAAAATATTTTTTACAATTAAGATGGAAATAAAAGAATCTTTCCTCTAGCATGAAAACAGGTCGGTGTATTTTCTGTCTATCACACATCCTTTTAAAGAAAAAGTTTCCTACAGACATAAAATCAAAATATTTTCCAGTAAGTGGAGTACATTTTGTGTTTAGTAGGATTTCAAAACTATTTCTACAGTCTTGATAGGATGTTGACATCAACCATGTCCTTATCTTAAAGATGTGCTCATCGCCTTTACATCTGTTGCCCAATCATTGCCTTTCCTTTTTATGATCTGACTTCCTGATCCAGTTGCAACATCTTTTGCATCCCTTTAGCAAATTATATTAACTGAATGTGGGCTGATTTTGTATGGTGATTGTTTGCTTGTTTAAAATTGTGCCAGTTGGACATCATTATATAAGCTGAGACAGGTTCACTTAAAATTCAAGCTCCTATTCATAGAGCAGTATTCCCCCTTCCTCCATTGTAGTCAAAAAGCATTGTTTTCCAGGAAACTTGAGGATTTTATGAATATAAACAGTGATTAAAATGTTCAATATTCAGAGTCTTTTGAACATTTTTGAATTATTTTTACTTATTATTCTAATGACTCTTATTTCTCCTCTAGCAACTGTTGTTCTTCTCCCATTCTTTTTCAAAGTACTTATTTCATTTGAGTGCTACTAAAGATTACTGCCTCTTCTCTGAAATGCTTTTACTCTCTCAAATTCCTCTAACTGATTCCTCTGTCCCCTTTACTATGATAATTTGTATTTCTTCAATGGACATATATATGCCAAATTAAAACACTATCACATATGCTTTCCTAAAATTAAACTTTGATCTGATCCTGTTCCAAGAATGATTCTGTCACCACCACCATCTCCTTTTCCTTGTTTGGGAAAATATACCTCCTACAAGGCTTAAGAGGTTTTCCAGTACCAGAGGTAGCCATTGTATGTTGAAAGAAGTGGCTTGCTTCAGGGGGTGGTATGGGGAGAACTAAAATTGAAATATTGCTACATACCTTATAAATGATTCCATTTTATTGCATAAATATAATTAAATCTGATAGAGCTACTTTTATGCATTTAATCTATTTAATTGTTTTAAAATCTTTTTATCATATTTTTATAATACCTTGATGACTAATTCATCGTATTATACATTATTAAAATGTATAATACGATGAATTAGTCATCAAGGTATTGATGGATTACAGTCCATTTCATCAGATGTCTCTTCTGAAACAATCTAAATCCACAATAGTTTACACCATAATTAATACATCATATGTTGTAAGATTCTTTGTTATTGTTTTCTCACATTAATGTTTTATGCTTTTTACTGAAAAAATATTCCTATTAATTGTCCATAAAATGTACCAATATATACATGAAGTCTAATTTGTTTAACTAGATTGGATGTTTTTCTCCCATTCCATCCTGCCCAATGTAATTTTGCTTTTTGGTTGTTTGTGCAGTCTATACTTCTCCAGATGTAGTTGTTGATCAGTTGTGTTTATTCTGTCAATAAAAATAGTATCCTGGTATCAGCCAGATCATTAGTATGGTCCTAATACACTTTAAAACATTTAAATTTGATGGTAATTAAAATTATACCTAATAATAACCAATCAATATCTATTTCTGTATTTTTCATAGAAATTTCCTTAATGTCAAAAATCATAGTTCTACAAGAGGCATATTTTAAACTTATTTGAAATATTAATTAAAGGTACAACCAGGAGAAGTGTTACCGATATAAAAAAATATCAACTTCTATCACAAATTATAGCATTTCTGTGTGTATACTTTACAAACTTTGTGTAAGGTTTCTAGAAAAATCTGAGATAAATGAATATTGATCCAAAAAGGAGCCAAAATATAGATCCAGAAAAACTGAGACTACCTAGTTTTTAACATGATATAAATAAAAGATAGATTTTCAGATGACTGACTATTATCCCTAATAAATTAATACCAGGAAGTTGTATCTAAAAATTAGATTCAGGAATCCTGGCTTTGTGACAACAAAAGTGCACTTTTTATTTTTGTATGCAGAATAACACAGTGTATAGCAAGATGCACATGTCATCGTGCACCATAATCATGGTTTACAACAATCTGCAAACCACAGTGATTCACATCACATGCCAACCACAAAATAAGCAAACATTGTCAAAGGTTTCTGTAATGTATATACTATATCTTATTGTTATTAGGTTCAGTAGATAACTAGTTCAATCTCTAAGATATTTGTGAAAAAATTCCAACAAAAAGAAAAATAACTAAAACCTGTTTTTTCTATTCTGCTTTCAATAATTTTTCAGCTTTTTTATCCTTGTAAAATTCTACATTACCTTGGAATAATCACATGTTGATTTGTACATGTTAAAAAATACCTAACTTATGCTGATTTCTACCAGTACAAATGAGAAGTAAACAGTACATTATTCATTCTCAAAATAATTATGTAAGTGAACTGTATAAATCCTCTGACTAACAAAAAAGAAAACACGTAATATAATTTAGCTCAGTTCTATATTCCATTTGTTACAATAGGATTTAGTCTGGATCAAGAAAGAAATGAGACAAAAGGTTTTCCAGAGGATGTAAACTGGACTATGATTAATCATATCTGTAAATTAAGGAGCATAATTGTCTTGGTCCCAGGCATATCATCCCATGCTGAAAGAATCCAGGAGGACTGAGAAAAAGCAGAACGAAAAGCAAGGGAAATCAAACTGGATAACAGTGTGTATGACAGAGACAATATCCACCAGCCCTCTGGAGGTGGAAGGAGACACATTGTCCAACCCCTCCTCTATGCTGGAACTTTTAAACTGAGATCTGTATGTTTCTTGAAAATATCCAATAAACCAGGGGTGTCAAACTTGATTTCATTGAGGGCCGCATAAGAGTTATGTTTGCCTCAGGTGCTGGCTGGGCATGGCCAGCTCGACATTACTTGTGGGGGCAACTGTGGTGGCCCAGACAGGGCAGGGGAGATCCACTGTCTCCAGCAGAGGAACGGAAGACCAGGGAGAATGCCAAACCCTTGTCCTTCAGAGGAGCCCTGCCATCTGCTGGTGACCAAGTGTTGAGGCAGAACCTTCCTTCCTTCCTTCCTTCCTTCCTTCCTTCCTTCCTTCCTTCCTTCCTTCCTTCCTTCCTTCCTTCCTTCCTTCCTTCCTCTCTCCCTCCCTTCTTTTACCTTCCTCCCTCTCTTCCCATTTTTCCTTTTTTTTTTTGCCTTTCCTCTTTCCATTCTTGGATGCTCAAATGCAAAAAGGAAACATTTATCCTTTTGTTTTGTTTCACTTTTAGTTTGTTTTGCTAGGCCTGTGCCAGCAAAAACAGAGCCCCAGGCCCGGTTTTTGACTTGGACAGCCTCCTAAAGCCCTCTTCCAGCCTGGTTTTCAGCCTGGACAGCCTCCTGAAGCCTTCTATCAACTCCATTTTCAGCCTGGATGGCCTTGTGAAATCCTCTGCCAGAGAAAACAGAGACCCGCAGGCAGGGGGATGTTTGCTCTGGGAGAGGGCTGCAGGAAGCTGTCCAGGCCAAAAACAGGACTTGGGAAGCTCCATTTTCGCTGGCAGAGGCACTGAGAGCCAGTCTGCCACTTCCATGGCTGCCCCGCAGGCCAGAATTAAGCACCAAGTGAGCCAAATAAGGCCTGTGGGCCTTGAATTTGACACCTCTACAATAAACAAACACAGACACACAGAATAAGTGTCAACACTTAATGAAGAAATCTTTTTCAGACGTATTGGTAGTCCTATACAGGAAGTCCTGTTATGACAATTGAGCCCAAAATTTCTGTTGCTAAGCAAGATAATTTGTCAGGTTAATGATGATTTTAGCTGACCAGCTGCTGTAATGCTGCAATACCGTAATGCTGATGCAATGGTAGGAATGAGTCAGCAGGATTATTTGACTGTTACCACTTTAAGAGTCTGTATTATAAGAGAGGCCCTGTTGGGGCGTATCTCTCCTTTCATGTGTTCTTCCCTGCTGTAGCTGCTGATTGTTTGTTCGATCTTTGCCTAGTGTGTATATGTATATTCTTTTGTAGAGATAAACCACTATTACAAACCTCTATTTTCATTTGCTCCTGGGTTGTCTTGCATAGTCACACTATGTGCACTCTGACACAATTGTTAAATGAATTTTGCCCCATTTTACAACCTTTCTTGCCACAGTTGTTAAATGAATCACTACATTTGTTGAAAGTGTGAAAAATGGCCATAAGTCTATTTTTTCAGTGTTTGTTGTAACTTCAACACATCTTTCTGTATGTTTATTTTTTTTTTGTCTGAAACCTGAATGCCTGATATCTGCACATGGACTTATGCTTTTTATTTCCTGAAACTGTCCCAGAATAGAAAGCATATGAATGGTGACATTGCTTAACTTACTAATAGTTTTAAGGAGTTATATATTTATCAAACGTTCTCTTATAATATGCCCTTTCAGGTTTTTGTCTTCTTTTGTTTTTTATCCATAGACATCAATGAAGTGTAATGACTAGGTAGACTTTATAATATTGAACATTCTATTATTTGGCATAGAATGCACTTTATACATTCTATTACTATGACTAGCAACTTGAACAACAAAATAATTTAAAATTTGGAAAAACACTGTACTGTCTTTTGAGTCTTGCAAAATTTTAATATTTACTCTGGTTCTCCCTTCCATATAGCTCGGTTGGCTGCTCTTTACCAATTTTGCAAAACTGATGCAGTTTGAAATTAAAAATTAATATATCTTGGATAATATATTCATTTTAACAGTAGCTGTCAACTCTAACCAAGTCTTTGATATGTCTCTTCATATTTGCTCACTTTTGCCAATTCATCTCGAGACACATTTAGTTATTTACAGTAAATATCTTGCTATTGTAGATTTGTTGAACAGTTCTAGATCCTTTGCTTGGGGTATGCTATCTCCAAATAGACCTTGTAAGGCCTCAGGAGTAAAACGTACAAGTAATCCAAAATTAGAACCTTTCATGGGCCTGCACTTGAAGACCATTTGGGAACTGCAGCTGATTCAGAAAACAGTGATGTGGGTAGTGTTTGATGCTTCTTTTTATGCTCATAAATGCCACTGGTCTGTGAGCTGCACTGGCTTCTGGTGTAATTCAAGGTGGTGCTCATCATGTATAAAGCTAGGCTCCTTGTGTGACTATCTGTCTGCCATTGTTCTTGCCTGTCCCACCACTTCTGAAAGATAGGGCATGTTTTGAGTTCCCTCTGTTATCTTGTTGTACCCAGGAATTGTGTCTTCCTTAGGTCAGCACTTGTTCTGTGGAATGGCATTCCTCCAAAAGTCAGATGGTCCCAACCATGTTAGCTTTGCATAAGGTACTGAAGACCTACCTAATTCCTTAGGAATCAGAGTGTTAGCTAAGCCATGTTGATTAAAGTTGTTTTTTATAAACTAGGATTGCTTTAACTACGGATGTTATGCTTTGGATTGTGAGACAGCTGCTGTCAGAACTGCTACTCATGCCTGCTTTCCCCAATCACTTCAGTACCAGTCTGCCATGAACCCTGAGGGGAAAACAAAAGTTAAGAGAGTGAGAGTTCCTGGCTGAGGTGGCATCTCAAGATCACTCTGCGATGAGAAGAAAGCAGCTGCAAACCAGTCTACAATCAGAGCAGCCATTTCCAAAACTTCTTATTCAAAATTGATTGGATAGTGAGAAATCAGCAATGGGAAGTGCCTTACTCAGAATTTCAGTGTGCAAACTCTAGTTCTGACTTTGTCCCACTGTATTCTGCTTCATCTTTAGTAAACTATACCTATACCTTTTTCACCAAATGAAGTCAAGGTTCATTCTTACAGTAAGGCTGAGAACTGCTATTTTAATTTTCAGTGTTCACCCTGAATCACTACTACAAAATGGAAGTCACATAAATCAAATCATTAAATCTGAAAAAAATCAAGTTTTCTTTTTTAGACAATTCAATCTGTGTCAATTGCTATATAAACAACTTGTTAAATATTAAATATATCAATTTCTATCTATGTTGTCCTCTGTTCTCCAACATTGTGATTTCATGTGCACAAAGAAACCTCATTAGCCAGACTTAAATTTATAAATTATGGCTCATTTAGGTACATTTACTAATAATTCTAAGTTCAAAGTGATACCTAAAAATCCTTTATGACAAACATTACCAAGATAACAGTACGTTAAAGTTGAAGTTCAATCCATTTTAAATATTCTGGTCTTCATAAAAACCACAAAAAATATTTATAGTAAAGAACTCAAAATATGTATTCATTTAAGGGAAATCGGGCAACATTTTTGGAAGAAGAAAATAAGAATTTTCAAATAGTTGATGATTTAAAGTAATTTTAGTTTTAATCTATCTGCTATAAAAACAAAGGCTGATGGTTTGGAGAATGCTTACATTTATACAATCATTAATTATGTTTTGTTACTGAGTTAGTCATTGAAAATGCAGAAACTGTATCCAACATTCTCTGGAGCACTGTGGGAAAAATTAAATTACTAAAATATAAAAGAATATTCTATTAAGCCAATAATGCCTTCCTTAAACTGACATTAAACTGAAACAAAAACTGACTTTTTTTGTTAAACTGAAACAAAAAACATACTTTTTTGTCGTATGTAGAGAATGTGTGCTAATCTTGTAAATGGTAGAGCTTAGAACCATGGTTGGATTCAGTTAAAACTGTTTTTTAAAAAAACCTCATTAGGCATGAAATCTTGGTTATTTTATTTCATATTTCTGTCCCTTTATCTTTTATTTCATTGCCATTCTCATAATGTCAAGATAAGGCTGTTGTCAGAACTTGAATATCTGAAGGAAGTCTTGGACACATTGACTTGTCTTGTTGTTAACAGAAACTGAAAAATCTACCTCAGGAAAGTAGGTATTACAAAATTATTTCATACCGAAAGTTATTTCTCTCTTTACTCAGAGATACCTTGAGGCTACCATAGAAAAGTTTTTTTTTCTACTGCCAAAATATGTGCATATACATTAAGTACTAGAGTCACTGTGTGCATTCTCAGACTTTACTTCTTTCTTTGGAGATTCCCGAGAAGACCAAATATCAAAAAAGAAGCAAATGTACTATCAACAATTCAATCCAGATGTTGGGATAGGTAGAAATAAAGAGAATAAACTAGCAGCTAAGTGAATATGTGATACTTCACCTTTTTTAAAAAGGAATTCTCAAAAGCAATGAGCAGAGATGCAACCAAACTGACACCTTTTTTCAATATTCTAAGGTGAAATTTACTTGGAATATCTGAAATTTAATCTGGATATCTGAATTCATCCAAGGTTTGTAAGCTTTCCCTAGCTGTGTTTCTGACAAACTGAAATCTTATGGACTTTTCTCAATTGCCACACAGAATTATGAGTAATCAGGCTGACCTTATGAGTACAATTTGATAGGAATCCTAAAGGCTGCAGCAATAGAAGAGATTTCGTTAAGACTGCATGCTTAGAGAATATCAATAGAAACAGCAACAGTATAGAACATGCAAGGCAAGGATATAGTTTTGTTTATTTAGATGTCATCTTTATTATATTTTATTATTTCTTGTCTATTTTCTATTATGCAATTTTTTTAAATCTGTGACTGTTTCTGATGCTATATGCAATGTTTTAATATATTCTCTTCTACATTTTGTAGATTCAAAACCTATGAAATATAATTCTGCTTCTGGTCAGCAGTGATATGGATATGTTTTACTCTATGAGTCAGTTACTCTAGTTCAGAAGGACTTTTGGAATCATTTACAATCCAAACATAATTTAAGATAATATAAAAGCACAAGAGTGGACTTCTGGTTTGAGCTTCTTCGGCAACAGACTGAAATCCGTGATCATGTGCAGTTTCAATCGATGCTCACTGCCGGAGCACCCTGAGCTGGCTGGATTCGGGGCTAAGCCATCCCATAGAGGTGGTGAAGAGGAAGGAGACTGCCAGCAGGGTCGAGGAGAGCCACATCTCTCCTCCTCAGCTGGCCATTCCTCTCTTTCCCAAAGGCGGTTGCAGCAGTGGTCAGAAATGGCCACCTCAAAGAGGAAAAAGAATGTGCAGGAGGAAGATAAGAAGAAAAAGTTTTGGTTGACCAGGTTAAACTGAAAAAGCAACAATGTAAGGTACCCTGGAATTTGAACTATAAAAAATAACATTGTTCCCAAAGAAGATGTTGAAGCAGCGAAGGAGAGAGGAAAGGGAAAGGATTTGGTTTATTTTTTCTTCCCTTCCTTATACTGACAGCTAAGAGATTTAAGGAAGAAATTGACAAAAATCCACTTTGAAATCAATAAGCATTTAAGCTGAAAATAAAATGTCAAAAGGATAATAAAGACTTTTGGATACTCAAAAACCTTTAAAAGCAGGAAAGAAAAGAAAAGGAAAGAATAAAAGGGCGGGTCTGGAAAAATGGAGGAGACTACCTGGAACTAAAAGGAACTTACAGTGAAACCTTAACAAGATTTCTAAAAGATACATTCTAACTGAAACTTTGTAACAAAATAGAACTCCAAGAACAGAAAGTGGAAAAAAGAATCAAGAAGAAATAGCTTTGGATTATTTGGATAACTTGGTGATTTTGGGCTATTGGATTTAAATGACTAAAATCAATCAGGTGGTTGTTTAAAAGTGTTTAAAATGGCATCATTTTTAGAAGAACTGAAAATGGAACTTAAAAAACAGAAAGAAGATGCACAAGAAGAAAAAGGTTCTTTTGGCTTTGTATTTCAATTTTTAGAAAGGGAGATCTGGAACTATGAGAAACAACAAGAAACACATGTAGAACAAGAAGGTTGGGACAAAGAAGAAGCCATCTTTAATGATCAAGTAATTTTATGTGGGGGAAAAAAGGAAAGGGGGGAAAGAGAGTGAAAAGTTTAAGATTTGAAAAAATCAAAAAAAGAATAGTTTGAAAAATAATTACAACATTAGGAAGAAACAGAAGAGAGGATCACAGAAGACAGAATTAGAAGTAGAGAGACAAGGAGGCAAAAAGGGGTGGGAGAAGAAGAGGGGGAAGAAGGAAAGGAAAAGAAGTTATATAAGACAGAAACAAGATATAGAGAAACAGGGAAAATGTATAAAGATTGAAAGTATAAGCCTATTTAGAGATAATGGGTGAAAATTTAATTGAAAAAGGGATTCTGCAAAGGTACATAAGATTGTATTGTTATATTAGAAATAGATATAATTTTAGAAAATATGAAACAATGTATGACTAAAATGATGGATAAAATACTTATTGTAATGCAGTGGAATGTTTGTTAATAAATAAATGAAATAAAGTGAATGGGAGAATGAAATCAGGAAAGGATGGGAACATTTTAATTATTACTGATTTATAAAAATATAAGTGAAGCGAAATATGGAAAAAGAGAATTAATTATAGAAAGTTTATAAGTGTTCACAAGTATGATATTCAAGTGAAAAGAAATGTTAAAGATGTTAAGATTCTAACTAATATTAATGATAGAACTGGGGGCCATAGAAGGAGTGTTCACGTCGCGGCCCCTGTCAGGTATCTGTCTACCTGCGAATCCTTCTACCACGCTACACCAACCTGGGAAAAGTGTAGCGACACGAGAGAAGAAGAATGATAGAACTGAAATGGAATGAGTGTTTTATTTACTATTGTTATACAAATATACATATATACATATTTGTTTTCTGAGCTTTTCGTGGGTATTTGTATGTGGATCTTTGGTTATTCAGATTTTCTCCCGCATAAAATTGGAAGTATCTAGGCAATGTTTCGATGAAGTCTCATTCATCATCTTCAGGCTTGTTTCTTCGGCTCTGTGCTTCTCAGAGTAATGTGAGCTTGCAGCTGCTTCTTCCTTTTAACTGCTAGTGGGGGTGTGACTTGATTGGGTGGGGGCTTGGCTGTGTTCTGATTGGCTGGGATGTATTCTCATTGGTTGGGGGTTTGGCTGTGTTCTGATTGGTAGGGGGGTTGGCTGTGTTCTGATTGGCTGGGGGTGTGTTCTGTTCAGGTGAGGGCTTGGTTGTGCTCAGGTTAGTCTTAGTTGCTGGGGGATTTGAGCTGGTGAGCTGTGATCCTGTTGTTTGGCTTCGCGTTCGTGGTCATGCCACATCTTCATGGTGGGTGTCAGTTCGCTTCTTGAATGGGTCAGAGGGGTTTGAAGGGGGTAGTGGTGCAGCTGCGGTACGGCTTCTGGTCCGTGGTCGTGTCTCATCTTCTGTGTGGATGTGAGTCTTTTTTCTACGTGGAAGTGTGGTGGTAGCATCTTGTGTGGCACTCGTGGGTGTGGGTCTGGTGTCATTCTTCATGTTAGGTACTC
>BLBF01000025.1:18478269-18492174 GCA_015471245.1 Laticauda colubrina
GATTAAATATTCTTTTATGCAAAATAATTTCACCCAATTTTTTTTTAAAAAACCTGCATGTTAACATCAACACTAATTTAAAACTTCTTGCCAAATATTATTTTCTATATGGGTCCTCATGACGACCTGCAGGTTGTAACAGTCAAATTCAGACAAATCCTTACCTTAGTAATCAATAGATCTTAATCATTAAACTTCTTCCTCTTATTAGCGAACTGCCACAACTGATTAATATAAATGCTATAATATAATGACATGATGAAGAGGGCTATCTCACAACTACTGAAAGAAGCAATGCATGGCAGCTCATAAAGAGGGAGATTCAACATGTAAGTAAGGAGGAAATTGCTAACAGTGGGAATGATTAATTAGTTGAAAGTGTTTGTTCCTGGAGTTGTAGGTACTCCATCTTTGGAAATTTTGAAGAAAAGGTTTGATAACCATTTATCTTGAATAGTATAAGAATTCCTGCCTTGGGCAGAGGGTTGGACTAAAAGGCCTGCAAGGTCCCTTACAACCTTAAGAGTCTATGATTCTAAATTGTTAATATCTACGCAAAACTCTTCCATTAAGGACTCACTCAAGTCAGTTTCAACAATCTGAACAGCCTTCCAGCAAACACATCTTAGTAAGTTTCATATATCTTCACAGAGGAAGAATATAAACACTTAGAATATTTCCAGACTAGTGGAGTTAAAGCACAGACTGAAGATGTACTTCATGGCAGTGTGGAGATGCAGATTCTATCCCACTTTCCATTAATCTCTCCAATCTCCTCTTTCCACCCTGATCCCTCTGATGCCGCTATTGGCTGCAATGTCTTAGCTAAGTAGGTATTTATGCCTGAATGTAGAGAGGGAGAGAATAACATAGTGCTTGAAACAATATTGTTTAATGAATGTATGGGAAATAATTGAAAAAAAAAACAATTTTTAATTTTTGGCTACAATAGAAGAAAACAATTTCATTTTGTGAAAAACAATCAGTGAAAAAATATAAAAATATGAAGAGTAATTTGCCCTGTATTTTAAATACAAGTTGGCATTTTTCCAAACAACTCTCTCAATTCTATACAGATTTGCAATTCTAATTAACCATTTGTATGGAAACATCATTTGATTTTACTTGTATCTGTGTTGGTTTTATTTTTGGTGAAGTTGCTTTTTACAGAATTTGTCTCCTGTCTCTGTGCCATTCTTGCTAGTAGGTCCAGAGATACAGGATTAGAGGTCAGATTTCAGTTGGGAAAAAATTATAATGGCTACGGATCTTTAAAAAAATGGAGGCCTGAAGCCCAGAGAGATGTTCAACCCAGGAGATGCCAAGCCTATGGTAGTAATTTATGTGAAAATAAGAGGCAAAGAAGATAAATCTTCTATGAAAGGAAGGAAATAAAATTATGTGTTTCAGTGAAAAACAAATCAAAAATTGAGATTCCCTTTACTTGTTTCTTGTCCTGGCTTTATACATAAAACTCAATTTCCTGACAATGAAATCCAATTCTTCTCAATAATCTCAACTACTGATTAAATACATTATGAGAAAATAACTTTATACGTGATCAGCAGAAGCTATATGATGGGAGAATATACAAAGCAGAGTTGAATGCAGATAATCTGGAGGGTTATTTTTCTTGAAAACCATGATAAGATATAGTGACATACTGTTAGGAGTGTTTAGGGAAGTAAAAACCTACATTTCCTGTACAGCGTATCTGTGTGCTGTGTGTGTATTATTCAACACTTCTCTCACTACGTCTCCCTGCATGCGTTCATTCTCCTAACGGGGAATTACCTCAACACTGGTTTGGGCCCAGGCCATACCAGGCTCAGATAACTGAGAGTTGGTGTGAATACGCAGTACTGCATACAGACAGCTGTTTACTGTTTAATTGTGAGTTACTATCCTGGTCAAGATGGCACAAGTCACTTCAACAAGTCTATCACTAATAACCCAGTTGGATGAAACAAACTATGTTTCCTAGTCTATGAAGTGCAGTCTACTTCTGCATCGAGAAGGTTAATGGAATGTAGTTCAAGACCCACCGGATGTAAATGTTTGGGATCCAAATAATGAGGATGATGCCAAGAATCTTGCTGACTTTAAACAGAACAACGAACAAGCTTTTTGTATAATTGGACTAACATTGAGTGACCAGCAGCTGGTCCATATTCATGGAGAAGAGTCTGCTGCTAAGCGTTGGAAGAATTTGAAGAAGATTTATGTTCGTGACAGTGTAGGTGCACACATACATCTTACACGTAAACTGTTTAAAGCACATCTTCTGAAAGGTGGAGATATGTTAGCTCAATTAAACTTCATGACACTGTATCCTGCTAAGGATCAGGCTGCTTGACAGAAAGCAATGGATAAGGAACTGGAATCATTAAAAAATTGGAAGTATACGAAAATGTTAACTTACCACCAGGTAAACATGCCATAGGATGTAAATGGGTTTATAAACTGAAGACAGGTGTGGATGGGACTGTGACCCATAAAACCAGGTTAGCAGCACAAGGATTCAATCAGACAGCAAATGACTATGATGAGGTGCCTGCACCTAGTTTGAAGGCTACTACATTAAGGGCAGCATTAGTGTGAGCAGCTAAAGAGAAATACATTGTAAATCATTTGGATGTAGAGATGGCATATCTGCATGCACCATTGCAAGACACTATATATTCAAAGAAACCTTTCAGTCTCAAAAATGATAATACTGATAATAATGATTGCTGGAAATTGAAAAAGAGTCTTTATGGTTTAAAGCAATCAGGATATGAGTGGAACCAGTGTATAGTTAAATAATTAACTAAGATAGGTTTTGTAGCTGGCATGGCTGATCCATGTTTGTTTAAAAAAGAAAGTAATGGTGTAATTACTTACATTATTGCTATTATTTACTGGTGACATAGCATTAATCACCAAAATTGAACAAGAAGCTACTGAGATAATTTCACTATTAGAACAAAAAAATAAGATAAAACAGTTAGGAGAAGCCAAACAATATCTTGGTTTAAAGATAGAAAGAACTAGGGGAGGATACAAGAACTCACAGATAAAATTAACCAATTACTAAAAAGTTTTAAAATGGAACTTTGTAAGCTGGCTAAAACACCAATGAGCCAGGGGTTTAGCCATAGTGATGTTCAAAGTCCTGTTTTTGATAAGAACATTTATCTGTCTTTGATTGGTAGTTTATCTTATCTCAGTAATTGGTCAAGGCCAGATATAACATACCGTGTTAACCAATTAGTGAGGTTTAATGCTGAGCTGACTGAAAGGCATTGGCAAGCTGCTAAACGTGTGTTAAAGATATCTGAAACAAACAATGCATTATGCATTGTATTTGGAGGCTAAAGATGAACTGAATTTAATTGCATAGATTGATGCAAGTTTTGCTACAGACATAAATACAAGAAAATCTACATCGGGAACTGTAGTATTATTGGGAAAGGCACTAACTGGATAGAGATCTATCAAACAGAAACATCTAAGTTTGTCAACAATGGAGGCTGAATTCTCATGTTTGTCTTTACTATGTACAGATTTAGTTTTGTATAAGCAATTATTAATTGATATGGGAATTAATTAGCAGATCCTATTGTTGTTTATGAAGATAACCAATCAGCAATACAGATAGCTTCAAATATTGCTGTTAAAAGAAAAACGAAACACACAGATTTAAGATATTTAAATGTGAGACAATGTGTGCAAAGTCAGATGATTAAGGTAGAATACTGTATGTCAGAAAACAATATAGCAGATCATTTTACAAAGGCCCAAGGCTCTATAAAGCATATGGCTTACTGTGAAGATTATGGACTTTGAATGTAAGGTTGTAAATATTGTCTTACCCAAAAGGGGAGAATGTTAGGAATGTAAGTCACCTAATAGCTATTTGGGTTGGACAATATACCGTATTTCTCATATAATAAGGCCGGGTCTTTTTTTTTTTTAAAGCCACAAAAAAATGGCTAGGCTGTCTTTTCAGGGGTGACTTAATTCCCCCCCTTGCATCTTTGGGCGGGGTGGTGGTGACGGCTATGATGTTGACCTCAGCATTTGTGGGGCACTTCGTATCGGGGTCAACGCAGGCAGCACCATATCCGGGTATGTAACAAAAGTACTTCCTAACGGCAAGCCCTCCCACCATTTCCCCCCATTTCACATGTTTTAATATAGGCCTTAATTTGGGGGGAGGGGCTTAATTTCATTTCATGCCTATAAAACATGCTGGGACTTCCTATTGGGGGAGGCTGTATTGTTGGAGAAACAGGGTATAAACCAGGATAGACATTTTAATACTGTCTCTTTAAGAGAATCCCAAAAGTGTAATTGGGTGTGGTTTCTCAAACGGCCATAAGATGGAGCCAGAAACTTGGGTTGTTTAGTCTTAGTCTCAGAAGAGAGTGTGTCTCAGTGAGTCTGTTTTCCTTCTGTTGGAGAGTATTGCCATTCCTCCATTTTTCCTAACTTACTGATATTCATGGATTTGATGTAAGTCTGATATTGAACTGTTTTTGACACTGGACTTTGTTATTGGATTATCCCTGTATTGAAAACTGATTGATTGAACCTGTGAATGACTTTGGACTGTGTTTGAACTTTGCTTAAAAGTTTAGGGAAGTAAAAACCTACATTTACTGTACAGTGACTCTGTGTGCTGTGTGTGTATTATTCAACACTTCTCTCACTACATCTCCCTGTATGCGCTCATTCTCCTAACGGGGAATTACCTCAACACTTACTGCAAAGGATTCAATCCTGACTGAAACTTCAAGCAGTACTTTAGCATAAATGAAACATTATGAACATATTTTTTTTCTCAAATAATAACAGATAATCAGAGCTGGAAGGGACCTTGTAGGTCATCTAGTCCAATCCCCTGCCCAAGCAGGAGACTCTACACCATTTCTGACAAATGGCAGTCCAATCTCTTCTCCAACAACCTCTGAGGACAAGCTGTTCCACTGGTTGATTATTCTCACTGTCAGAAAGTATCTTATTATTTCCAGATTAAATCTCTCCTTGTTCATTTTCCATCCATTATTCCTTGCCTGGCCTTCAAGTGTTTTAGAAAATAACTTGACCTCTTCCTCTCTGTGGCAGCCCCTCAAATATTGGAACACTGCTGTCATGTCTCCCCTGGTCCTAGACTAGCCATGCCCAGTTCATGTAACTTTTGTTATCATGAATGGCTGATTGTTTTATCAAGTCAGAATCAACATTTAGTGACTCCACAGATAAATTTCCTCCAGGACGATCTTTCAAGCATGCATTCATTGTTGCCATAACTGAATCCACCCAGTTTGAATCCACCCATTTGCCATCCTCTTTATCTTTCTTTTCATCTTCCTTCCTTCTTCAATGTAGAAAATTATAGACCTGATTTATAATGAATATGTTAAAATAAACTATTTTTGCTTCCTCCTGCAATTTTTGATTATGTCAATAAGCAAATTTTTCTATGTTTCACATAAGCTCACTTTTTAATTTTGACCCAATATCTACAGTATCTCTTCATTCGTACTATAGGGAAAATGGAAGAAGTGTCACTTTTAAAATGTATGATATAAATCTAACGAACAAATCTTAAAGCTGTTTAAATTCCCCCGAAAATGAAAAAGAAATATGTGTTTTATTCTTTTCCAATGAAACCATTGGAAACTTAGAATTCTTACATTTTTGACTACTTACTGAACAACTTTCCATAACGTTTCTCTATTTGTTGAACAGAGAACCTAGAAAACCAATTAAGATACCTCATAATGTGCATATATTAAAGCAAGTTATTTTAAAAGTAATATGAAAAAATGTAAAATAGGAGTACCCCGTTGGAAATTTTTGCTCCTTAACTCCCATCCCCCCAAATGAGACAAGTATGAATTTAAACACTTGAATATGGAAATAAACCTTGAAATATACATGTGCTCCATTTTTTTTACCCACATCACAGCAGTTTATTTTTCTATTTTTAAACTTAAGTTTAAATATAAAATAAATTGCTCAGGAGCTTATATTGTTCATCCAATTCTAAAAGGTTCCCAGAATTATATAGTAGTTGCTCCTTTGACTTCTGGAATGTAACATTCTGGATAAATGGATTACATTTTCTCTAGTGCTTTCTGTTTTCTGTGTTTGATTAGATTTGACATTTGCCAATATATGATAGGCAGATACCCCCTTGAAGTTCTAAAAAGCAAAAGATGTTCAAACCACATGAGAAAATACCATTTAATTTTAGAAAATATAGGTATATCAGTACTATTTATTCTTTGGATAACAAGCAAAACTGTCCAATCTCACATTTTTCGACTTCTTTTACATAAGGATTTCCCAAATTTGTTATGACCATTTTTATCATTATTGATTTTGACTGCCTTCAGCCACAGGAACTTTAGGTCCGCAGTTTTGTTTTTAAATTCAGGCCAGCTGTTCCAGAGTTGTTTCCAAGGCCGCAGTGTATAGTCCAGAACGTGTAATAGTAGAATTACCATGGATTACTATATTATCAGGGATAATTTTAAGAAAAATATTTATATGTTGCAATAAAGGGATTTGGATAGAAAAAGAGTGGTTTAACAATACCTGCATCAAAGAAAATGCTAACAGAATGTAGAACTGCACAATTATGTGCAGCAAAGTTTAAACAAACAACAATCTGTTTGAATGCACTTACCAAGAATGGAAAATCAAACCTCTGATCCCTAATGTTTAAAAAATTATAGACTAGCATTCTAATTTTCAAAATCTTATTTACTTAATCTTTCTGTAATTTAATCTTGTGTACTACTAGAACAAAGAATATAAGACAAAAATAGCATCTTTTCCCTCATACTTTCTACTATATATAAACCTAAACTATTAAGCATAATATTTTACATAATGTTTACTCTAAATTTCAAGGTAGTAATAATTTTATATAATCATAATAAAAGTTTTATTTCATAAGTATTTTTCAGCAAAGAGAACAACCTTTTTATCATAAATGTCTCAGATTATGTGTAAAATTCCTAAACGATTAATTCCCATCTGTCTAAAAGCCCTAATCTTAGCATCTTCACTCAGTATACACCTGAATTATTATGTAAATTAAGTAAAAATACTTTTTTCAATTACATGTTTTAATATTTAAAAGGACCAAGGTTGAATATATCATGCCAAAACACCAATTCCTCTGAAGGCTCACTTTAAATTTAAAAATCTGGAGAAACCTAATTCAGATGAATTGGTAATCTGACATAATGTATTCTAACAAGGACTGCTTTAAATATTTTTTCCATAATTAATCCATTCTTTAGTTTCTTAAATTGAAGAGAAATATTCCTAATCTTGCCTTCGTAGTTATAACTAATACTGAACATAATTGATTTATACCTGCAAGTAATGAAAACTATGGAACTCTGAGTTTGTTTGAAGGAAAATATAGCAACAGAATACACTGATATTTTAGATTGCTTTTCTCCTATGGTAATTCTTTCAAATTGCTGGATTTTTCTTACAGCTATAACCAGAAGTTATAAAATGAATGCAAATGTGACAAATTTGACAAAAATAGTGACAAAAATGTCACTATTGTCAAAATAGTGACAAAGGTCTGTCTTGCCTTGTGCCTCTAAAAAAAATTAGCATAAAAGCTATTTCTGAAATTACTGAGACTTTTGTAATAGGGATTGAACATATTCCATTGTATCCCCACCCATTCTCATTTCATACAATAAAACTGAATTACTCATCATTTACTCTTAAAATCTGATATATTACTTCTTTTAGAATGCAATATTTGAGTATTTCTTTAGAAAAACTTTTAATTCATTTTATTCTAAAGCTAAAAAAGGAGAAAGAGAGAGAGAGAGATCTTTAAATATATACCAAAGCAATCAAATTCAAGCATTTGGTTAAGTCTTAGAAGGGAAAGGGTTTTTTTTTTTTCCATTTGAGGATTCTTAAAACGGAAGTCCGGTGTTGCTCTTTCTCAGGAAAAAAGTAGGGTGAGAGCCCCTTTCAAACCCTCAAGCAGTAGACCACACAAGGGCATTTCAACTGGTCAAAGCTCAGAAATTCCAAAAGGAAGTCCTATGGACCAAAGAAAACAGCACCTTTTCCAGGAGAAACTATTTGTGGGACAAGTCTAACATTTTTACAGCTCAGACCCTTTCAGGAGTGAACCATCTAAACTGATTATCCAAGTACATATTTCTTTCTTACAAACATTGTCCTTTTCTGTTGTGATAGTGGATCTGTTGATCTTTCAATGTCAACTACTGTGCAATAAAATAAGGACATAGACAATATAATCCCTTTAATAAAGTAGCAATTGTGGTTATCTGACCACCAAATCACCACCCAAACATCCCAGCCAAGTTAAACAAGCCAAATATGTCTACCTTTTCAATATATAAAAAAACACATAAATCATGGGATTATAAGCAAACAACTTTTACTTTCATACAAGAATAACTCACAGAGTTAACTTGGACTAAATAACCAGATCTTCCTAAAACCAACTAACCAAAAGTTTTAGGATAAGAGAAGGAATGTAGGATGTAAAGAATTAACCACTACCTGAAAGGAATATATTATAATGGGTACATTGTAATAGGGGAAACAAATAAAGAAGCAATAATTTTATCAAACAATACAAGATGATGTGACACTGGAATTGAAAAAGACTTTACCATGAGCTATTTTCAGATATTTTCTTTATACAGAGATATTATCCTTCTTTTCTTTACACATTACACATTTCTTCATCATTTCTTCATCTGCTACCTCAATATATATTATATGTATCTACTGGGACATTAACAAGGAATTAACAACATACTTTTTCATATTTTCAACCACATTAGTTAAAAGGATGATGAATTCAGAGATGATACAAAAGTGGAATCTTTCCATTAAAGCTTTACACAGAGGGACTATCTGAGTACTGACAAAAATGACATACATCGTGTCACTTAGACAACAAAATCAAACATCATTAGTCTACACCCCTTCCTCCAACCCCAGAGACCCATGGCTGTACTGGAAGAATTGTGCTAGGAATATGCACTTGCTTAATGCATTTGTTGAGGTGCACTTAACATTCTGGGAGACGATGAAAAGAAGTCATTTTGCAGGAAGAGCCAAACAATTCATACAGATTAAGGCAAGCTAAAAGTTGACTATATGCAACATGTTTAAACTGTCTTTGAAATGAGAACACCTTTGGGTGAAAAACAAAAACATAAGAATGGTCCTGGCCTTTGGGTAGATAATTAAAATTGTATGGTAGAAATAAAATTGGTAAATATTTCTGTATTTTGGCTTGAGTAACAATACTTTGCCTTACTCTCCATCTCCACATCCTGCACCATTCAAATTTGGAAAGTAGGAGGAGAGAGAGAAAGAGACTAATACTCCATCATATTCATAGAAGTTATATTGATCAACAGGAAGCATTATGTGACTAGTTTTGTTCTATTGAGGATTCATCAGATTTAGAGGATTCAAATCTTCTACAGGGAACTTAATTCATGGACCTCTCATTGTAGATGATTACATAAAGTATATTAGTTTTGGAATCTATCCAGGTTCTAGTGCTCAGTGATACTGCTAGAAGAGAAATATGCAATCTATCAAAATAGTATGTACATTCAATTTTTTCTTAGAACTTAGAGCAGAAAGTTACAGAGGTTGCATTATGCCATACTCCCATGTACTGCACAGGGTTTTACATGACTTCCTTATAAAATATCATAGTAACTGCTCATAGAATAATCTCTTGCATTCATCTGTAGAAGACTATTGTATAAAATGTTCAGTACAGCTCAGTAAAGCTGTCCTCAAAGAGTTCCGATATTTAGTTTGCACATTTTTCTAACATAAAATCTGAACTAAACATTAGACAAATATGAATCAATAAAACATTCTAATATCCATTTATAAATAAGAGAATAAGAAAATGTAAGCATAGCTCTGCAGCTGAACATTAGACCATGCCACTATGCCATACCAAAAATTATATGAGGAAAAATTAACAGATTTGGGAAAAAAACCCAAAACTTTAGAGCGGTTTGCCTTTGAGTTACCATATATACTCGCATATAAGCCGATCTCGCATATAAGCCGACCCTTAAAAAACTGCCCCAAAATAAGGAATTTTGCAAAAACTCGCATATAAGCCGACCCCCAAATACCATGATGTGTTGTTTGGGCTAATAACAAAAGAGTATCAATATGCAATGCACTGATGAAGGTTCATTATCAAAGCATTTGTGTAGGAAACATTATTAAGTTAATTACCCAGTATGTAAAGAATCTGATGTTATATAATGGTAATATATGCACTTATCGTAGCAAAAGCTTGCAGAAGAGCATAAATGAGAATAAAAGCCATTATTGTTGTGTTTTACTTTAATTTATTTTCACAAATTAAACTGTGTCTCAGAATCCTTCAAATTCATCCTCACCATCACTCTCATCCTCAGATTCCCCAAAGAGATGTTTCCAGTCCTCCAATGTATATTTGACATTATCTTCATCCCACATTTCTTCATCTTGATTTTCATTTTCTGCCACTTCATCACTGTCTTCATTTTCAGTTTCATTGCTATCCTCCTGCCATACAACATCATCTTCAGTGCCATCTAATTTGTTGCTAATGCAACATTTTAGAAAGGATTTCTGTACCATTTCTTGTAAAATCATATCCCATGCAGTCTTCACCCAAGACACAACTGTGGGCAAAGGAGGGCGTTTGAAGTTTCCTTTGGCTGTTAGTTCAGCCTTGCCATCTGCCATCCACTGTGTCCACAGGTTTCGCATGTGTGTCTTCAAGGGTCTGTTCAGGCTGACATCTAGGGGTTGTAGCATTCCAGTCAACCCTCCTGGTATGATTGCCTGAATGGTGTTTGACTCCTTTAGACTCCTTTTTACCTTTTTGGTTAGGTGAGCTCTGAATTGGTCCCAGACTAGCATGGAGTGTTTCTTGAGAAGACCTCCATTTCTGTGCACCCACACTTGATTTATCCATTTGCTTACGCCTTCTTCATCCATCCATCCTTTTGGATGCTGATGGATGACCACACCACTGGGAAATTTGTCCTTTGGAGGGGTTTTTCGTTTAAAGATTACCATCGGGGGTAGCTTCACCCCATCTGCAACTCAGCACCACTGTAAAATGGTTTTTTTGGTGCCCCCTTGTTGTCTTAATAAGAACTGTTTTTTCACCCTTTTGGTTCAATGTTTTAGTGCTTGGCATGTCAAAGCACATAGGGGTCTCGTCCATATTGCCAATCCTGCTGAGAGGAAAATCACCAGTCTTTCGTTTATTTATCACGAAACATTGGAAGTTCATCACCTTTTCCTCAAATTCTGATGGCAGCTTTTGGGCTATTTTTGTTGTTTGTTTTAGTGATATCCCATTTCTCTTCAAAAACCTTGTACACCAGCCCGGGGAAGCAGTGAAGGTTGAGGTACCTTGGTATTTTCCAGATTTGGCCATCTGAAATGCTTGTAAGCGCACGGCCAATCTAGACACACTGTAGCCATTGTGCCTTTGAGCCTCAAACCACTCAAGAATGTGCTTTTCCATTTCAGGGAATTGCCCTCTTTTTGTACGTTTTGAACTGGGGGTGCAATCCAATGTACTATCCTTTCTCCATCTTCTATTATTGCTCTCATCCACTCCAAAGGTTCTTGCTGCTTCAAGGTTGCTTGTTTCCTCTGCAGCCTTCACTACTTTTAGTTTAAAAGAAGCAGCATAAGACATTCTTTTTCTTTTAACATCAGACATGGGTATATTTTAATGAATTTTACCACAGAACTTTACTAAATGCAGAGAAACTGGACACAAAGTTGCATGTGAGGATCGCAAACACTAAAGCGGTCACGTGAATAACTAACCAATCAGAGCGTGTTATATCCGGTGGTAGAAAAAGCAAAATGGAGGCACCCAGAGTAAAAAGAAATGTGCTGTATGTATATATCGCTGTGTGGTAATTGTCAGCCTTCAAGATCTTCTACTATTGCTTTGCATCTTTCGGCTGTCATAAGAAACGGGGGGGAAGGGGAGGAAGGGATAGGTCTGGGAAGTGAGCTGGAGGTGTTACATTCTTCTGTTGTGTAAATGGGGGGGAAGCATACATAGAGTTAGGTTTCTATTTATCGCTTAGCTTTCTTTTCTCTGCGCAACTGCAACCCGTTATCAAAATATGCCAAGGTCAATGGACAGAGGCCTCATCATCACCTGAAGATGCCCACATGATCATATTCACAACTTCTAATTGGAAGTGTCATCTGAACTATTGGGGGTGGGAACATTTCCATCACTTTGTATATGTGAATTGCGCGCCTAATTTCTCAGATTCAGAATTCTTTGGTTGCTACCACTTCACTTTCAGTAAAAGATGTCTTTTCTCTAAACTAAAGAGTCTAAGTATTTCTTTCCTGGATTTTGAATGGAGCTCCGCCTGACAGTAATATCGATATTGCGTGATCTGAGAAGTGGTGTCATATCGTCATGTCATTTGTGTCAGAAATCAGATTTATGCGCGTATAAGCCGACCCCCAAATTTGAAAAAAAAAAAAAAGCGTTCTAAAGTCGGCTTATATGCGAGTATATACGGTAGTGTAGACTCTTGGCAACTGCTTGCATTAGGATCCACAGCTATATTTATGTAAGGCAGCAAATATAGAATTATCATTTTCTCCCTATAGCACAACTCTGTAAAATCCTCTGGGCTAAAAGAAAAAGCCAGATCACCCAATGAGCTGGGTCCATCCTAGTCCAGTCCCTGAGTGAAGAGCCAGGCCTACACAGCCTTCTGAAAGTTAAAAGTGTGAAGGCTTCCAAGGGATTAAAATCTAAATTCTCTGTTCTAAAAATATATCTGGACATGCATCATTTTACAATATAACCAATAGCTAAACACTTGTACAATTTTTCTTTTGTATTCAGAATATATTATTATACATTATGGTTTTGCCAGCAGAAGACTATTGTTAAAAATGACATTACACATATGGTATTATCAAATATTCAGACTATCAGAGGCAGAAGATGCTAAAAGAGGCATTTGAAAAAACAAAAACCAATAATCTAATTCTGAAAATGAATTTGAAGCAGGCATTCATTTTTTTTGTCTCAACATGATAAAATTAAATATTTTATTATCTCATATACAAAGAAATAATCACCATCTAAATCAGATTGCAATTCTGAAGTGGTATCATTCAGCTGCCTGACTTATTCAAAAATGTTAAAAGAATTCTGTTTTAACGATAAAGAAGGAACAGAAAATTAGCAAACTACAAAGCACCACCTATTAGCACTTTAATCCTATGCAGGAGCATCTGTGATCCCCCAATGATTGTACTGGGATTGTACAGAATATCAGGCGATGGGTTACTTTTATTGATGTTTCTGACTGGCCATGCTTACTGTGGCAGCCATTTTATGAGCATATCTTCCATACGTTTTCAAAATTTCAGAAATGACCTTAGCCCAAAAAAGTTGCCAAAACTTCATTAAGTCCCTTTTTATAATCATTTATATGCTTTAACCTGGTATACAGCAAATTTCAACTCTGCAAAGTACATATATATGTATGTATGCATGCATGCATGCATATATGTGTGTGTGTGTCTGTATATTTTTTTCTTAAGTTTTCGCGGGTACTTACATGTATGCTGTTCAGCTTCCTTCGGGTATTATCCCACGTCATTATAGTTGTGCTTTTAAACTTGTAGCAATGTTTTGGCAGAATCTCATCTGCCATCATCATGCTTCTGTATTGTGTTCGTCTGTGAGTCAGACTTTCACAGCCGTTTCTATTTTAAATTTGGGGCGAGCTGACTGCTGTGCCAGAATGGTTTTTTCTTCATCCTGATTGGTTGGGAGTCTTGGTCTGTGTTTATTGG
>BLBF01000025.1:18497488-18513923 GCA_015471245.1 Laticauda colubrina
TGTGTGTGTGTGTGTGTGTGTGTGTGTGTGTGTGTGTGTGTGTGTGTTTTTAAGTTTTCGCAGGTACTTACATGTGTGCTGTTCAGCTTCCTTCGGGTATTATCCCACGTCATTGTAGTGCTTTTAAAGTTGTAGCAACGTTTCAGTAGAATCTCATCTGCTGTCATCAGGCTTCTGTATGCCATCTGTATGCCATCATCATACATCATTCTGTATGCCATCATCAGGCTCCTGTATACATACAAACTCTATACAGAAGCCTGATGATGGCAGATGAGATTCTGCTGAAACGTTGCTACAACTTTAAAAGCACTACAATGACGTGGGATAATACTCGAAGGAAGCTGAACAGCGCGCACACACACACACACACACATATATATTTAATGGTAGAAATGAAGATTGTGGCTACATGAAGTCTGCTCTCTCTATATATATATATTTAAAATTTCATGTTTTAAAAGTTGGTTAGTTTTATTTTGGGGCACTTCCGTTAAGATGTACCCCACCCCCCCAAAAAATCTTGCCTTTAAAACAAAAAAACCAGCATAGAATATTTTAACTGAATAAAAATTAAGGCATACATATTTTTCAATTCCAGTTTTTATTAAAATGCCCAATTAGAGTTTAATGGTTCAGCATGAGAGAAAGCAACAGCTTGCACAGCTTTTAAAACACATCTTTCCTAACGCAGAAACCAACAGTTTTTATAGCAGGTTTGGAAGAGGAAACCCTAATTAGAAAACTGTAAAATTTTCATATATTAACATTACTGTGATTATACCTAATGATAATTTCCATTGGCAAAATTAGGAAAAAAAATCCAACGTGTGAAAATAATGACATTTTGCATTCTTAAGAGAGTTTCACTGGGTATGCTGCTCTACTAGTAAATATGGTTACCATTCTGTCTTTATATGGACTCCTACCATTCTAAAAATACTGTCCCACAGCTGTTTAAAATTTATTTTTTTAGACCATAGCACCACTGTTTGGTTGTTTCCAATTTCTAAAACCACAAATAGTAAAAGTGTACTCAGTCTACTGCAAACATAAATAGCAAATGCACGCTTCAGCACTTTTAAAAGGATATGGAAATTGGCAACAAAAATGCAATTCATGTTGAAAATTTAGGATGGCCTTGCCATATTTCTTGAGAAATACAATCAAGTTAAAATTAGGAAGATCTCCACTAGCTGGGTGGCAGTTTTGCATTTGTGTTTTTAAAAAAAAAACCCTGAAGGACATTCATTATGCAATTTCTGGCTCTTGATAGAATACAGGAATGATACCTTTGCTAAAACCACATTCTCTCAACTTATATTTAACATTACACAAACATCTTTTACCTTAGAAATCCCCTAACATTAATATATTCAATCAGAACCATCCTACATTCCTCAATGACAAAGCACATGCCTTGTGTTGAGAACGACGCCAAAATTGATCTTCATCAATTAGGTCTGGCAAGAGTTCTTTTTTGAAAGTATAGGGAGCCATCGCCAAGCAGAATGGAGAAGAATGGGATGGATGGATTAATCCTGAAAAACCACTCAACCCCATTTTAGTGATATCTGACTCATTGCTAGTTGTATAAAGGCTTAAAACTATTTTTCAAAAACTAGATGATTTAAAATGGGCGTTGGAAGAAGTTACCATGAACGCCCTTTCTATCTATGCTGCGAGAGAGCCCAGGATGGGTTGACTCCTTCCTATGACATCATTTAACTGAGTCTGTACTAAGATATACAAGCCAGCCCCCAGGAGAAACCCCAGCTTTGGTGAAGATATTTGACAGATGGAAAAGTGTCTCTGAAAGCACAAAATGAATACAGAAATATGTCTTATCCTCTCTGGACGAATCAAGGGACGGGCTGGGCTCTCTCGCAGCATAGATAGAAAGGGCATTCATGTTGGGAATGGTTAACTTCTACCAACGCCATTCTCCTCCATGCTGCATCAAGAGCCCAATGCACGTCCATGGGCAGGTCCTCATCCAGCTCATCATACCGACTGTTGAACCACTTGTTGAAGCACCCAACTGCCGAACGTTGCAGTCGCTGAGGCAAAGGCATCCAGAGGGTAGTGTCTAA
Organism: Laticauda colubrina; assembly: GCA_015471245.1. Taxonomy (NCBI): domain Eukaryota; kingdom Metazoa; phylum Chordata; class Lepidosauria; order Squamata; family Elapidae; genus Laticauda; species Laticauda colubrina. The sequence continues at coordinate 18,499,582 of BLBF01000025.1, forward strand.
TGAAAGGAGACGGGGACTTCCACGTGGCCGCACGACAGATCTCTTCCAAGGATGCTTGCATCGCCCAGGCAGCAGAAGTGGTAGAATGCGCTGTCAGACCTCGGAGAACTGGAAGGGCCGCAGCTTTGTAGGCCTGCTCAATGCAAGATCTGACCCACCTCCTAATAGTAGAAGAGGTCTTGTGCCCCAAGTGAGAAGGGAAAAAGGAAACAAACATGGTTTCTGACTTCCTGAAGGAGGAAGTGCGCTTAATGTATATTCTAATAGCCCTTCTTACGTCTAGCGTGTGCCACTGCCGCTCTAAGTCATGGTGTGGGAGGGCAAGTCAGGCAACACAATGTCCTCGGACCTGGGAAACCAGGAGTTAACCTTTGGAATAAATGAGGGGTCCAGACAGAGAACCCTATCATTGTGAAAGGAACAAAGGTCCTGTCTGATGGAAAGAGCAGCGAGCTCAGAAACCCGCCTGGCTGAAGTGATGGAAACAAGAAACACTACCTTCAGAGTCAGGAAACAAAGAGACACTGTTCTAATGGGTTCAAAGGGGGGCTTCATAAGGGCATTAAGGACCACATGAAGATCCCAGGAAGGATACCTGTGAACCACCAGTGGGTGCAGGTTGGAAGCTCCTTTCAAAACCTCCTGACTAAAGGGTGATGGGATAAGGAAGGAAGCGAACCCCATGGAAGAACCAAGGAGAGGGCCGGAACCTGCCTGCGTAAGGTGTTGGGGGCCAAACCTTTCTCCAGACCATGCTGAAGGAATCTAAGAACTTCTGCCAACTGGGCTAAAGCAGGAGAGAGACCCTCCCTAAGACACCATCGGGAAAAGGCCTTCCAGGTGGCATTATAGATGCGCCTTGTGGAAGGTTTGCGAGATGCCAAGATAGTGAGGATGACCCTTTCTGAAAGATCAGCCTCCTCTAGCCACTGCCGCTCAAGTGCCACATTGTCAGCTTGAGCCAGTGGGGCTCTGGGTGGAGCAGAGCCTCCTGATGAAGCGAGATTAGGGATCCTCCAAGGAGAAGCCACCGATACGTTGACCAGGTCCACAAACCAGGGCCTCCTTGGCCGACAGGGGGCCAGGAGGAGAAGCTCTGCTCGTTCCTCCAACATCTTCCATTACTGCAGGAATGATGGGAAGCAGGGGAAAGACGTAGAGGAGACCTTTGGGCCATCTGCACCGAAGAGCATTGGTCCCCTCCGCTCCCTAGCAAGGAAACCTGGTGAAGAATCTGGCACCTTGGGCGTTTGAGGAGTGGAGAAGAGATCTTCCTCTGGTGTTCCGAATCAGAGGGAAAGGTCCCTGAATAGAGACGGAGGAGTGGACCATTTTGCCTGGTCGACTAAGCTCCTGCTGAGTCAGTTGGCCTGGGAGTTGTCGACCCCAGAGATGTGGTCCTCCGAGATCGACAACAGGTGTTTCTCTGCCCATAACCCCAACCGTAGAGCCTCTCTCATGAGGGATTTGGACCTTGTCCCCCCATGAGCCTTTGTGGTCATGTTGTCCATAAGGACTAGAACATGAGAGCCGGTCACTGAGTGCCTGAAATACTTGAGAGCCAGAAAAATGGCTCTGAGCTCCAGCCAATTTATGGGAAGGGTCTGCTCTGACCTGGACCAAACGCCCTGAGCTATCTGGCCCTGCATATAGGAACCCCAACCCAGGAGGCTGGTATTGGTGGTTATCACTAGCCTGTCTGGGACCCTGAACAGGAGTCCCTTCCAGATTGACAGGGAACACCACCAATTGAGAGATCTCCAGATTTGTGGCGGGAACGGGACCTTGAGGGATGAGTGGCTGGTTCCTGCTTGTTGGTAGGGAAGCAGGAGCCATTGGAGGGGTCGGGAGTGGAGCTGAGCCCATAGGACAATGCCAATACAGGAGATCATCTTCCCCAGAAGTTTGGACAGCAGCAACAGGAGGACATCTTGATGTTTCTGGATCTGGCTGATGATCTCTGCAAGGTTCTTTCCACAAGCTGGGGACAGAAAACCTGGCACGATGTGGCATCGATGACTGCTCCCAAGTGTTGCAATTTGGTTGTGGGAGAGAGCTGGCTCTTTTTGGTGTTGATGGAAAATCCGTGACTCTGGAGATATGACAGGGTAATTTGTAGATCCCGATGGGCCGCATGGAGGATGACAGAATCAAAATGTCGTCCAAGTAGCATTGAATCCTCACTGGAACAGAACGCGGAGATGTCATCAATGCTGCCAGAACCTTCATGAAGACCCTTGGAGCCGATGAGAGGCCGAAGGGAAGTGCTTGGTACTGGTAATGGGTATTCTGATAACAGAAACGGAGAAACTGGAAATTTTCTGGGGGTGGCGCTAGGAAGTTCAGTTGTAACCCTGACCTAATAGTGCTAAGCACCCAGGCGTCCGTACTTGACTCCTCCCTTTTGGAGGCAAAGAAGGCTAGGCGACCTCCAATGGATGGGGAGAATGAAGGATTACTTTGAGCGACGGAAGAAACAACCCCCTCCCTCCTGAAAGGGCCATTTACCATTAGAAGGTTGTTGCCTGCCAGATGCTTCTGCCATTGGTCTTGGCGTTGGGAGTACGGCCTTTGAGAGCGGGGGAAGCAGGATGAGGTCTCCACTCGAAAGGCAGGAGGGCGATAAAGAGCTGGGCGATAGTCGGCTTTCTTCCCAGAGAAAGAGAGAATTTTACATTTATCTCTGGTTTCAATGAGATACGGTTCCAGAGCATCGCCAAAAAGCTTATTGGCTACGAATGGAACTGAAGCCAGCTTCCATTTTCGGTGTGACTCCCCCTGCCAATTTTGGAGCCATAACAGTCCTCTTGCTGTTAGATCTTGCTGAAGATGCCATGTCCCTAGATGCAAATTTGGTGGAATTGAAAGTGGCATCCGCAGTGAATTCCGCCACTACGATAATCTTATTAAGGTCTTGGTGAGACCGAAGGTCAGAAGCAGGCAATCTATTCTGGGGTTGGCACAGCCCTCGTGGATGCCCTTGTGAAAAAGGATGCTGCTGTTGAAGCCCGAACAGCCCATTCAGCAGCCTGGTGATTGCACTTGAGGGTCTGTTCGGAATTTTGAACATCCAGTTTCAGGATATCTTCTGGCTCCGTGGGAGTGCCAGAAGATAAGAATGAGGCCAGAACTGGAATGTTAACAGAAGGCACTGCCAGGGCATTGTCCAGGGCTACACTGATGTTGTAGAAATGCTTATCCAAAGAAGATGGGCGAGGACCTGCTGAAGGGGAAGCACACTGTTCCTAAACCATGTCCAGGAAAAAGTGGGAGAAGGCAAAACCTCTGCATATATACTTTTCCTTATTATGAAGAATACTAAGCGCTCTATAAAAGGCCCAAAATGAACATGAACAGAAAGACCATAAAAGACGCTGCCCAAATGGATTCACTCCATAAGTCTCTTTAAATGTTTTGAGTAATGTCCCAACATCTATCTAAACAGATTCTCTGCCAGCTTAGGATACATGCAAAAATGTGTCTAAATACAGCCTCTGCAGTCAAGGAACACCTGGTCTTGGGTACTGATTCAGGTGTTGGACTTGAAGTGGAAAGAATCAGGTTAATGTCTATTTTCAGCCATGAAAGTTTGTTGGCTGACTTCATGCCAGTCACTCTCTTTCTCTCCCTCCCTCCCTCCCCTCTCCCTCCCCCCCTCTCTCCCTCCCTCCCTCTCCCTAGCTTACTTCAAGTAGAGTTATATACAAAAATATGAAAAAGAATCACTATTACTGTGATTTTTCTCCAATGGAAAATCATACATAACTGATATGCCCTGCAAAATAACTATATCACAACAGTGCCACCCTAGGAAAAATTGTTTCTTTTGTTTCCAATCCTACTGTCACTCCAAAGGCTAGAATTCTTCCAATTGTCCCTAAATTGACACTCAGAGGAATCACTAGAGTAGAAGCAGAGTGTCAAAAAACTGTCTCTGAAGCATAAATTAGTGGTAGGACTTGAGTTCCAGGAAGTGATAAATGAGAGGACCGTAGTAAGGCTGAGACCGAAATTCAAATATTCTCCAGGCATTACTATTTCCCTCATAGAACATATCCTCCATCATCATCCCAATCTTGATGTAATAAATCATAAACTGGGCAACTAATATTCCTGAATTATACTGAACAAATATCCAAAGTTGTATCACTCTGAGTTGTATCAGAGTTGTATCACCCACCAGATTGGGGTGGAGATGAGGATGAGGCTCAGTATTACCAATCTCCACCAATCTTAATGCTAATGAAATTAGATATATACATTATAGTGTTTTTTTTTGTGGCAAATATACATTTAATATACATGTTAGTAGTATTTAAAGCAGACATTGCATTGCAAAACTTGAAGTCCAAATATATATGTTATAGTTTCTCAGCGCTAAAACATTTACACATAGCCTGCATAGACACCACCTCGTTTGTAATGAAAATGGAAATTCTGTGATTCCAACACAATGTACAAAATGCGTATATAATCCTGCCAGTGTTCCACTCATTCAAGGTCATTGATGACATTGGATGATCTTCATGAATGTTAACTATTATACCATCATTAATGAAAGGTGTGCCAAAGTTCTTTAACAGTAAAACAACATGAACGTTGATTTAATTTGCACATTATCCTTGTGGCTAGAAAATTCTGGGAAAGCCATCAAAAGTGGCCTAAAGCTCAGAATGCTCCAGCATCATTCCACTGTGCAGCTACAAGTAAAATACACAGCTGGAAGATACTATGGAAGACCCATGTAACAAATTTGTGTTAGTATCATACAACTTCCTTTAAAACAAAAACACATCTGTAAAAACTGTAACTGTTCATATTAAATAATCTTTCCTGAAAAATATTAACTTTATGTTATTCATCATAAAGTAGGCTAGCTAAAATTAAGATTCATGTTCCAATTAAAATAATTAAAGTCATCATACTTTATGCTGACGTGTTTATTTATTTAAATTAACAAGAAATGTGACTCAACAACCTTGAACATCTTAGTTTATGAGCTCATTCCCTAAACATATATTTAGATGGCTGGCTTCAACATAATGCTTTGTTACAGAAAACTAAAGCCAAAAAGCTCATTAAAAGATAAATATTGGTTTAAATTTTAAATATGTTTACAAAGGATATTTTTAAGGAGGAAAAATCATGTAGTAAATATGTGAGCTTTAATATGTGGTTTCTACTTTGTAGCAAACTGACTACAGCATACTATATTATGAGTTCAGGACAGACTATGCAATGTTATGGATCCTCTTAGGTAAAATGAAGTAGTCAAGACAACAGCTCTAAAAAGGGATCCACCACGTTTATTAAACCTGGACTAAAACATCTGGTAGTTAAACTGCAGCTAATTAGTACCCATTGAGGTCATCATGTCTTCCTGATCCTGAGATATGGAGATGTGAATTCATTTAGATTAAATGTTTATACACTTTAAAATCTGTTTCTCATCAATTGTCACATATGACCATGTTTCATAAGTTAATATAACCAGTATTGTTTTGTTAACAGTTTGCTTTATCCAACAAATTCTTCATATATTATTATATTATGCATATCAAGTTAAATTATTTTATTTTTATTGACATCCCTTTATTAGTTTTATCAAACTTAAGGAAATATACATATTCTTTTCTCCTCCTATTTTCCCCACAACAATAACTCTGTGAGGTAAGTTGGGCTGAAAGAAAGTGACTGACCCAAAGTCACTTATATGGTTCACTTTTTGCTGGTTTCTAGATTCTCATTATATCTTTATATCACAATATATCTATCTTTTATACTTTTCTATCTTTATTATCTTTTATTTTTCCTAAGTAGTAAAATGGAAAATCATATTGACACAGATGCAATTAAAGCCCATGTCACACTGAACCAACGGATGCAAAGAGGATGTAAAATGGACAAAAAATCTTGCCATCCGTTGGTTAACGCGATGTATCCGTTCTGTACTCACTGCCTCCGTTTTGCTTCCTCTCTATCCGTCCAGCATCCGTTTATGGACGTTTCATCCGCACCAAAAGTTTTGGGCTGCCTAAAACTTTTGCGCGGAAAATGTATCCAGTTAGTCCGTTCTGCATCCGCTATATCCGCTAGGCGTCCGCTAAGCATCCGCGCAACTCCATCCGCTCCAGCGGTAAACGGACGCAGGGAGGAAGCGGAACGGATGCAGAACGGATGCAGAACGGATGCCTAGCGGATGCAGCACGGAAACAAAGCGTTTAAAACGGAAAAAACGTTCGCAGAGAGGACCTATCTCGGATATTAAGGATGTCTACAGGATGCCTAGAGGATGCCTAGCGGAAAACCTATCCTGCCTATAAAAAGGGGGAGCAACTCGCCTGCATCGCACTTTCAGAACAGCAGCCCAGCGGTGCAGACCTCTGCAGCCTTCATCTGCCTCTTCCTCTTCCACAGCATCCAGTCATGTCCACCGTGGATTGTAACAAAGTCCTTTCGGCAGCCACCATCCTTCTGCAACAGTGCGAAGCCATCTGCAGGCTCTGTGAACACTACTGCAAGAAGAAAAGGAGCCACCCAAAAAGAGTCTGGGTCTGAAGATGGTTCGCCAGTAGAGCGGAGGACGGACTGTACAACAAGCTGATGGTGGAGCTCAGGAGCGAAGACACTCAGGCGTTCCAGAACTTCATGAGGATGCCTCCAGCCATGTTTGACGAAGTTGTGCAGCGCCTGACACCCAGGTTGACCAAGGCAAACACCAGCTTCCGGCTCAGCCTGGAACCTGGGCTCAAGGTGGCACTCACTCTGCGTCACCTGGCCTCAGGGACCTCCTACAGGAGCATGCAGAACGGCTGGAGGGTGCCATCCAACACCATCAGCATTGTGGTCAGAGAAGGGGTGCAGGCCATCATCGAAGAATACGTGGAGGAGTTCCTCCAGTGCCCCACCACTGAAGAAGGCTAGAGGAAACTTGCAGAACAGTGGGATCAGAGGTGGAACTTTCCCCACACCGTTGGAGCCATAGATGGGAAGCACGTGGCCTGCAAAGCTCCAGCCAACTCAGGGTCCTCTTATTACAACTACAAGGGCTTCTTCAGTATCATCTTTGCCATGGTCGATGCTGACTACAAGTTCATGTACATCGATGCTTCAGGCAACGGCTCATCTTCGGATGCCCAGGTATACAACGCCAGTCACCTCAAGGAGGGGCTGGAACGCAACCTCATCGTGGGCTTCCCAGATCCAGAACCCCTGTCCAACGACACACAAGATGTGCCCTACTTCATCGTGGGAGATGACGACTTCTCCCTTACAACCTACCTCATGAAGCCCTACACCTCCAGACTCCTCACCCGTGAAGAGAGGATCTTCAACTACAGGCTGTCCAGGGCAAGGCGGGTGGAGAACGCCTTTGGCATCCTGGCCAACAGGTTCCAGGTACTTCTCACCACCATGCAGCATTGCCCAGAGACCGTGAGGAGGATCATGGAAGCTTGCTGCATCCTGCACAATCTCATGCGCACCTGCTACCCAGTCTTGCAGAACAGGCTCGTGGACCTCCAACAAGCCAATGGGGTCATGGAGCCTGGGGAATGGAGGCAAGGGCCAAACCTGATCGACACTGAGGATGTGCAAGGCCCCAACAGAGCCTCAAATGAAGCGAAGAAGCAGCGCAACCTCCTGAGACAATGGTGCAACTCCCCAGCTGGAGCAGTGGAGTGGCAAGACAGGATGGTAGATGCTTAATGGATGCTTCCTTCAGCCTGTCTCATCACACAGATGAGATTGGGCCGTGTATGTTTGGTTGGCCTACAATGAACAGGGTGTTTAATAAAGAGTTGTGTTTATGTTGACATGTGTGGACAATTATTACATTATTATTGATAATAAAGGGCCGTAGGTGTGGCACCTGGGAGGGTGGACCATACAGTCCCACTATGCTTGCACTGGAGGTTTATCTATCCCACAGTTAGTACCCATCCCAAAGGTATCCCTGCCTATCCCAAAGGTATCTTAACCCATCCCACAAGCATGCAAAGGCTTAAACCATTTCTAAAAGTTTCCAGCAAGACTTTATTAAAAAAAAGAAATGAAGCAAGTGTGTGAATCATAAATAGACTTTATTAACAACAAGCTATAAGACAAAAATGAGTCTCTGGCACTGCTCTTGGTCGCTCAGTCCCAGGGGTGAAGGGTGCAGGTGCTGTGGAGGTGGCTGGTGCTGGAGTGCTTGTCATCAGCTCCTCCAGAAGCAGAAGCAGCAGAAGCGCCAGCCCCAGAAGAGCAAGCCCGTGCTGCAGAAGCCCCAGCAGAACCAGAGTGAGGGCCAGGGGGCGGGATAGTAGCCCTGTCCCTCTTGCCAGGGCTGCCAGCAGATGGCTGAGGCTTGCTGTGCTTCTGCATGGTTGTGGGGTTGCTGGCTGGCAGGGAGGCTGGCAGGAACCAAGGCTAGCAGAAAGGCTGGCAGGGAGGCTGGCAGGAAGGCTTGCAGGGAGGCTGGCACCAAGGCTGGCAGGCAGACATGAACCAAGGCAGGCAGGAAGGCTGGCAGGGAGGCTGGCAGGGAGGCTGGCAGGAAGGCTGGCAGGCAGACATGAACCAAGGCTGGCAGGAAGGCTGGCAGGCAGACATGAACCAAGGCTGGCAGGAAGGCAGGCAGCAAGGCTGGCAGGCAGACCGGCTGGCAGCAAGGCTTGCAGACAGGCTGGCAGCAAGGCTGGCAGGGAGGCTGGCAGCAAGGCTGGTAGCAAGGCTGGCAGGCAGACATGCAGGCAGGGCAGGCAAGGCAGTTGATGTGTCCGGCAGCAGGTCTTTCCTCTGAATGGCGTCCTGCTTCCGAGCTGCTTCCGTTATATCCGCGGGGCTGACGCAATGCATCCTCCCCGCATGCGCAATTAACGCCAGGCATCCATTAGGCTTCCGCTGTGCATCCGCTAGGCTTCCGCTCTGCATCCGCTTCATCCGTTAGGCGTCCGCTCTACTTCCGCTCTTTCCATTCCGCGTCTGCTTCGCTGAGGCCCCCCAGAAGCCCTGCGCATGTGCCACCCACTCCCATCCGCTCCCATCCGCTGGGCTTCCGTTCCGCATCCGCTTTGCATCCGCCCTGCGTCCTCCCCGCGTCCGTGTTATCCGCTCCGGTTATGCAAATTTTTGCCCCTTTTGAGAGCTGATAACAACGGATGGAACATTTTGCTCATCCGCTGTGTCCTTTTTGCATCCCTTGGCCAGTGTGACATGGGCTTAAGATTTAAACTGATCCCCCAAAATATGGGTTTATGAAACTCTTCACTAAAAATAAGTCTTTATGACAGATGTATTTGAATTGATTATGCATTAAATCTAATAGCCATTTAAATACACTGAATTAATTTTAGAAGAAAATATATTTATTCTAGTCTTCCTCTTCCTGTCTTCATGTTCCTAATGGAAAACCCTAATTAGTGTCAAGCTGTTTTCTGTATCACTTATTCTGGATCAATTTAAAAAACTATTTTTCATCAGTGAAATGCAAAGGATATACCAAAACTTCTGTAGAAGATGACCTGGCTGAACCCGAGGGAGGGGTCAAACACATCATCAGTCATAAGTCTCTGTGTGTCCACAACCTCGCATGTCCAGCCCACCTGGAATGACTTCTTAATTCCCTCTCATTTCATTTGACCTCTATTAGCTCAGATTCTTAAGTTTACAATAAATCTTTATACTCATTTGAACTGCCTGAATCTCCTGATTTCCCTGGTGTGAGACAAAATCCTTTTCAATGGACAGGTAAAGAATGAATATTACAGTTTAATTTACCACCTTGTTCCACAATAATCCAGAATTAAGCTTTCAGAAAAAAATACTTCAATACAATCAAAACTCCCCTAAATCAGAATGTTAATTCTTTAATTATTTTTAAGAAAAATACATTAAATGGGAGGGGACTGTTTGTGCGGAATATATTTTAAATCAGAATGTTCTGATTTAGAATATATTCCCCAAAAACGCATACAACAAACACCATTTAATGATTTTTTTTTTAATGATTAAAATGTGTGTATTAGAAGTGCACAGTAGTTCATACATAAAAAAAACATGCATGAAAAATTTTGAGAAGCTTTTTATATATCACTTTCAGAGTAAAACTGGAATGGAAGGAATTTAAGGCTGGAAAAAATGAGAATTCAGAAACTTGAAATCAGATATCATAATGATCATAGGTTCCCATTTTTAAAACATCCCTATGAAGAAAAAAGGAAAATTTGAGTAAGCATTATAAGGGAAGTAACCCTACTCATTTTTCCCCTTGAATCAGAACATTATACAAAACTGTGTACAGTGTACCAATAAAGGAGAATATTTATGTACAATGTATAAATTATTTTGTAAGCTTATCAGAGAAAAATGCTTATTTTTTGCATTTTCACTTTTATATTTAAATGGCCCTAATTTGGGCCCTAATTTGGGCCACATTATGTATACATTTATGTATACATAATTGCAATAACTGCAATAGAAATCATATATTTGTGCAGCACTCCCTCAGAAATGGTGCTTACATTATAATGGTGCTTACATTATAATCGGCTGGGGCTACATATAACATACAGTTTGGTTGGTTCTCTTCTACCTTAAGACTGCATTTAACTGAGTATTTTCTTTTGAATTATTACTGTTAAGTTTTGTCACTGCTCAAGAAGAAAAAAGCTCACCAAGAAACATATACATTATGAAAATAACTTATAAAATGAATTAGATGTAAAATATATTTACATTTTTCATAAATTCATGAAACTGCTTAGAAACTACTATGATAGACAATATACAGTGTTGAGAGAATTATTTGTTTTGCAGAGTAATGGTGTTCAGGGAAAAAACTGTCCTTATGTCTAGTTGTTCTGGTGTGCAGTGCTCTATAGCGTCGTTTTGAGGGAAGGAATTGAAACAGTTTATGTCCGGGATGTGAGGGGTCTGTAAATATTTTCACAGCTCTTTTTTTGACTCGTGCAGTATACAAGTCCTTGATTGAAGGCAAGTTGGTAATAATTATTTTTTCCGCAGTCCTAATTACTCTCTGGAGTCTGTGTCTGTCTTGTTGGGTTGCAGAACCAAACCAGAGGTGCACTTGACAGACTCAATATTTCCTCTGTAAAACTGTATTAGCAGCTCCTTGGCCTGTTTGAGCTTCCTGAGTTGGTGCAGAAAGAATATTCTTTATTGTGCTTTTTTGATGATGTTTTTGATGTTAAGTGTCCATTTTAGGTCTTGTGATATGATAGAAACTAGAAATTTGAAGGTCTCTACTGTTGATACTGTGTTGTCTTGTATTGTAAGAGGTGGTAGTAGGAGGGTTTTGTCTAAAGTCTACCACCATTTCTATGGTTTTGAGTGTGTTCAGTTCCAGATTATTCCAATTATACCATGAGGCAAATTGTTCAACCTCTCGTCTGTATGCAAATTCATCGTTGTCTCAAATGAGACCACTCACAGTTGTATCATCCATACACCTCAGTATTTTAACAGTTGGATCATTTGAGATGTAGTCGTTAGTATATAGGGAGAAGAGAAGTGGAGAAAGCACACAGCGGAGGGGAGGAATGTGCTAATTGTACAGATATCAGATGTGAATATGGTTGCAATAAGAATCTCTGGGTTTAAGTCTTGAGATGCTTGACCTGATCAAAGTACACACGAGTCAGACTCTGCTGCCAAGTCTTAATAGGGAGTTTTAATAAACAGGGAATGGCAATGCCTAATTTATTCTGCACAGATGGTTTGTAATTCAGTCTATTAATTCCTGTGGGTGGGGTGTCCTCTGTTTTTCCTTTTCCTTTTATCAGACTGAATCATATTTGACATTATGGTCTCCAACTATAAATAAACTGAGATAAATTAACGTTATAGCACAGTAAGGACACAAATCCATGCAATAGATTTGCATAGTCCTAGTCTATGCAAGTAATATATATCAACAACTTGAACATGGTTTTCTCTCTTCCTCTTCTCCCACCCAAAATATTGTTAAAATCTTATTCTATTTGCATTATCACATAATATAAAGATAATAGAATATAAAGGCAGGATAAAAATCTAATAATAGTAATTAAAAATTATTACACATTTCACATTTACTCTGTAAGGATGATATCAAATTCTTTGGGAAAATGAAGGATTTATTCCCTGCTAAAAATCTACAAAAGACTTCACTAAAGATATTGGAATGTAATTTGAGATTGACAAGGGTAACCATAAAAGCAGGCAAAATTGTTAAAAATGATGGAATATAGCTAGACAATTGAGATTTCATAAAGGCAGTAGTGCCAGAAAAAGGCTACAAATATTTTGGAATTTTGGAAGCTTCTGATTTATTATAGAACTAAGACAGTGCTTGTACAAATACATCGAAGGAATTCAGAAAGTTTCAAAATCAAAGTTAAATGGTAGAAACATCTTTAAAGCATACCTGGGCAGATCCTGTTATTCCATATACAGCAGGAATAGCTGACTGGATTCAAATGTAATTTCATAATTTGGATTGAAAAATAAGAAAACTAATAATATTCCATGCTCTACATGCAGAAAGTGATAATGTATTTGCCAAGTCCTGGGCAGGCAGGGGACTCTAACAGGTAAAATAAACTATGAAGGAAGAAAAACATACAATTACACCAAGAAAGCTTCCTTGAAGAAAAATCAACCTAGAAAAGATCTTGAAAATAACAAAGATGAAAGCTGAGTAAAGAAAGCTTACAACTATTTTATGATTAATTTAACAACTGTGGGAAGAAAGTTCATAAAATGGGACAAAACTCACTTAATAACTGCCATGTTTAGCAACAGAAATTTTGGGCTCAATTGTGGGCATAAACCGAGGACTACCTGCATTCACAAGAAATAATCAAAAACAATTTGTTAATAAGAAAAATAAGTCAATGCATGATCAATGCTTGAAGAAAAAAGAAACTGTATGGAGTTGGCTATGAAGAAGAGTGTTAAAGAAACAGATTTTTTTTAGTGGCCGAAGAATATGCTTTGCTGACCAATTGCATGAAAGCAAAAATTCACCATGTAACAAGCAACAGCAAACATCGCCTTTGTAGTGATCAGGATAAAACAACTGAAAAATAGTAGCACCAAAAGTTCACAAACTGATAACAAGCAGTGCTGTGACGGAGTTGTCAAAATTCTTCATTGGAAACTTCATCAGAGGGTTTGATTTGAATACATCAAAAACCACTGGGACAATCAAGTTGAGCAGCTTTTGAAAAATAACCAGGTTAAGTTCTTAGGGGACTTTTCACATCCAAGCTGACAGATCTCCTCTTGTTCAAAACATGCCTGATATAATAGTTACTGAAGAAAAGAAAGTCTGCTTCATTGATGTTGCTAAACCAGCTGATGCTAGAATTAAAGAAAAACAGTAGGAAAAAGTTTCAAAGAACTGTGACTTGCAAATCAAAGCTGAATGCTATGGAAAAAAAACCTGCAATCATGATTGGAGCCCTTGGATAGCTAAAGCCCATGTCCCATTGCACCAACGGATGCAAAGAGGATGTAAAACATTTAAAAAAGCTTGCCATCCGTTGGAAAACGCTATGCATCCGTTGTGTACTCATTGCATACATGTTTCATACGCTCTATCCGTCAAGCATCCATCCACTGCGATTTCATCCGCGCAAGAAGTTTTGAGCTGCACAAAACTCTGTGAATGGATGAACTTTCCGCTGTGTACGATGTAAATCCACGACATCCAAGCAACAAACATTCTATGTCCGTTTATCATCCGTTAAACGTCCGCTGTATCCTCTCTGCATCCTCTGGGCATCCCCTCAACTCACATCCGCTGCAGCTGAAAATGGAAAGAGGAAGGAAACAAAAGGTACACCGAACGTCTACACAGCGTTAGTAGCACGGAAATAGAAAGGATGCGCAGTTAACAGTTTGCATCCGATATACATCTGCTAGGCTTCCTACGAACATCCGTTTAACATCCTCGCTACATATTACCCACGTCCGTTCTTTTCTGTTCTTTTCTATTCTGTTTATGCAAATTTTCACCACTTTTTGGAGCGGATGACAACAGATGGAGCCACCCCCGAAATTTTGCTCATCCGCTGTGTCCTTTATGCATACATTTTGCGTCCGTCGGGCAGTGGCACAGGGCCTTAAAAGGACTCTTCAGTATTTAGTAATTTTGAATTTATCACACCTGAAGACCCTTACAAAACCAAATCTAAAAACCCAGCCTAACAGGCATTTACTATATTTTACAAACATTATCTTAATAATTCTAAGGTCCTTGATTAGGACATGAATTATTAGGCTTCCTCAGTCTTAGATGGGAGATAAAATGGAGGAGGAGGAGGAGGAGGAGGAGGAGGAGGAGGAGGAGGAGGAGG